>JAHSUH010000178.1:0-317513 GCA_025388415.1 Cynanchum wilfordii
TTCTACACAAAATTGAAGTATCAGAATTAAGAAATAATATATTGTGTTATTGATTTAGGTAAATTAATTTCTAATCAATATTGCGCAGTAGAGAAAATAGAGAATAGATAGGATAAAGATGGAAGTGATTGCCACTTCATTTTCCATATATATTATTGCAGAAAATGCGTCGTTACATGCCTCACTAGATTCATTGATATAAACTTATGGTCAAAAATCAAAAGACAAAAAACAAAAAAAAAAAAAAGGCAAGTACGTAGAAATTTGAAGATAATAAAAATATCGATATCTTTTGGGCAACTGACAAAATAGAGAATGGAGTTTCTTGTTTGAAATATCTATATCTATATATATATATATATATATAATATTTATTATATGGTGCACAAAGAAGGGTATGGGTTTCAATTATATACCCCAAAAAAAGTCAGATTTTGATCCATTTTTCTGTAACTGATACCACTGCAAAACAAGAAGTAACAGTTTGAGTGTGAAAACTTCAAATTTTTCTTGTCAATTTATGTAATGGAAGAGGAGGAGTTTAAGATATGTAATTTGTATGTATTTTAAGTTTTTCTCATCCGAATAAAAATATCAGTTTCTTTGTTTATATAATAAGTCATATCGACCCAACAAAGATAATCATTTTGTGTACATAATAGTTTCTATATCAAAAGAATACCGTGAATTGTTGTAATACATACTTATATATATACAGTGTGAAACTGAGTATTATAACCAACCAATATATCCATTGGGTACTTAGATGGGTCAATATAGAGATGGGATTTGTTAGTATATTTTATAATATATGGCTATTGACTATTGAGTAACGTACTCCTTTTATACATTATCCAAATGATCTGATTCTTGTATCAGCGTCATATGTTTGAATATATATATATATATATACTCTTTTATCTGATTTAATTTATTGTTGGGTTTTACTTTGAATCTTTTGTGCTTCCTACTTTCATGGGAGACTCCTACTTCCATGAAAATTTTTTGAATTTGATTTGCCTCATATTTTCATGGGATTTTGATGGGAATTATACCTAACCTAAATATAGGTTTAGTTTAAAGGTTATGATTATCTTGTAGTAATATTTATAATATGTTCCACATTTGAATATCTAGGACATTTGTAATCCGCTCTGAATGAATAAAATCAGACCCTTTTTTCTGCTATAGATATAGTTATCTCATCCATAGTGAACCATAATTTGATGTATTTGATTTTTCTTACTATTTATTCTCTTTCTCACATCTGTCATAATAAACTAGTATTAAAATACATCCATTATAACATTTTTTTTTATAATATCTTTTGTTAACTCAAACACAAATTTTAAGTTACTCATACGTAAGAATATTATGAATTTAACCTAAAGCAATAAACGTAGCACTGAATTCCCTGTCATAAAAGAAAAATGTTTGCCAAAAAGCAGTACTTGGAAATGATAGATCATGAAATTTTGTGTCCGCCACCATTTTTGTTAGGATAATAATTAATCCTTCAACATCTTTATATACATATATATATATATATATATATATATATATATATTCGTCCTTTATTTAATTATTAGTATTATTATTAGTATTTTTTTTTTTCATTTCAATCATTTCCCGACAACGGTTGCAATAAAATTAGGGCTCTACAAGATTCGTTTGATCTTTCTGTTGTTGATTTATACAGAATCACACGAAGCTAGAATCCAAAATCCTTCATCAAAGAGCTCTTCATAGTACTAAAAGACATTCTCGGAAAGGAGCATTTAATGTATTAGAGATTCTAACTCCAGCCAAACCAGTAACTGGATTAGCTTCAATGGTAAGTGACGTTCAAACTTAAGGGTAGTTACAACTTCCGTAGACTACTGAAAAAAAGAAAATTTGTGAAATTCTTGATTTCAAAGAAACCTATGGATTCAAGAGTACTTCATCATTAAGAATCTTTAAAATTTTCTGTGAAAAATTTCAGTTTGCAGTTTGGCCTTTCTAAGAAACGTGTATGGATGCTATATTTAGGTTTATCTTTAGTCAAATCCTCATATATTATATATATATATATATATATATATATATATATATATAATGTATATTAAAAAAAAAAATGTTATCTTGAATTTAGAATGTGACAAGTAAAGAAAACATGATAAAAAGATAGTCTATAATTATAAATTAGAGCCAAAAGTTAGCCGTAAAGCAAAATGTCTTTCTCAGGAAGAAAAACTGTTTTTGCTGATCTAATATGATAAAGATATGTTATCTGTCGTGTATACTAACACGATTATATATCATCAAGTTATCATTCAATATATATATATATATATATATATAGTTCCATCCCCTCAACCCCTCCCCCCCCAACCCCCAACCCCATCCTTCCTTTTCCTTCTATTATTGTTCTAAATATCGGTCTCTAATTATTGATTCTAAGACAAGACTCCAAAAATCAATGCCACCCCACCCTATAATTAATGGTACTTTCTTGTTTGTATTAGTAATAATTGGTATAGCATATATTTGCTTTTCTAAATATATATTACTTGTTCTGTTTTAATTTTTATTTTTAAGCGTGTATTTATTGATCAATTTTAAAAGAAGAAAAAAAAAGGAAGGAATCATAATTAATTGAATATATACAATTACACGCTTACCAAAAAAAAAATATTATATATATATATATATATATACAATTACACAATATAGATATATTCATGCATGTCTAGGACGATAACAAGATCACCAGTTTTTTTTTTTTCCGACAGTTATTACATAAAGACATGCATATTAATTAATTATTTTCTGTTTTTATGCTTGTGGCGACAATGGGGCTTCTGACAACATGTTTACCGCCATTCTCAACCCAACTGAGATAACAGAAAACCACCGAATCTTTTACAGCTTTTGGCCCTTTTTCAACAGTCAACTTGTAACTTTGCCGTTCGTACTTTTGTCGGAAAGTTAACGTATCCGGCGATACGCTGATTTTGAATCCATCCATTGGCGTAATTCTTGCAACATAAGTCGACGACGAAGTCGTTTCATCATCTCCAACGTTAGTTAACGTTCTGTAGAATGTTGTTGTTGTTGACACATTATTATTATTATTATTACCATCGAAAAAGGCAATAAAAGATGGGTAATTAATGTCCAGCGATGGTTTTGTACAATTGTCGTGAGCAGATGATCTCGTGATGGTCTGAATTTGTTTCGATGTGAAATTCATAGCACAAAGAAGATTTGTGTAATCTTGCAATCCCATATCGTACACTAATCCAGGATCCAATGCCTTATTTGGATTAACATGACCAGCTCCCATAGCTAAAGGACTAGTAATAATACTACCAATTTCTCCAATTGGATTGAAAGTATTGTCCAATATATCACTAGTTGTCATCATGGCTGATCGGATTGCCGCCGGACTCCATTCCGGATGTACTCCTTTTAAAAGAGCTGCTACTCCGGTAGCATGTGGACATGACATGGAAGTGCCGGAAATGATATTGAAGTTACTAAAAAGTTGTCCGGAATTCACATCAGTGACAGGAGATTTTTGTGACCACGAAGCCAAGATTAAAGCACCGGGAGCCATAATATCGGGTTTCATTACAAATGGGCAGCTCTGAGATGGTCCTCTGGAACTGTAACTAGCAACTCTGGGTGCCGGTTTTAGTCCAAACCGTGTTTCTTGAAATTCAAAGCTTGCTTTTGGATTTTCGGTAGTTTTAACGTAGTCTAAGATTTTTTGACCTTCTTGAGGATTAAAGAAAATGGCTGGGAAACTAGATTGAAGGAAAAACTCTATATCGGTGCTATTTGTTATGAACAAACCCCCCGTGGCTTTTGATGTTTGGATGTTGTAAACTTGGTCAGACAACGTTTGATTTTTGTCTTGACAAACGATAAACTTGTCGACGAATTTCTTGACTTCTTTATCATCGTCGCATGCAAGAACCGCTAGTGAATATTTATGAGTGGAAGAATAATTTCCGGGGTATAGTGACAAACCGGAGACAGAAATTCCATTTCCGAGTGTAACTGTACCAAAGAATTCACGATCAACTGTACCGGCGGCGACGGTGAGAACCCACGGTGTCCCGTTGTGTAACATCCCAAATACCGGACCTTCGTTACCTGCTGACGTGGAAACGAATATTCCTTTTTCCATAGCTGCAAATGTGGCTATGGCAACAGGATCTTCGTACAAAGCGGTGACGTCTATACCTAGTGATAACGAAATTACATCCACACCGTCAATTATTGCTTGATCAATTGCGGCTATGATGTCGGATAAGAGCACTCCTTCTTCCCAAAGTGCTTTGTATATCGCAACCCTAGCCCGTGGTGCCATTCCTGAAGAAGTCCCGGCGGCGTACCCGAAATAAGATGCACCGTCCACGTAATTACCTGCAGCTGTGGAGGAAGTGTGCGTTCCATGTCCGTCCGTGTCCCGTGCTGAATTCATGGAAATGGTCAGATTTGGAAATTTAGCGAGCAAGCCTTTGTTAAAATATCTTGCTCCGATGAGTTTGTTGTTACACATGGATGAATTGAATTGTGTCCCACTTTCGCATTCTCCTTTCCACCGTGATGGGACAACGGTCATCCCGGCGTCGTTGAAGCTCATGCTCTCCGGCCATATTCCGGTGTCAACCAATCCAATTATGACATCTTTACCAAAGTTGGATTTTGGCCATAGCCCCGAGTTTGTGTTGAGGCCTAGAAATTTAGAGGTGTGAGTTGTGTCAACTTTTACTTCCTTGTCTTTGGTAGATGAAACAAAACCAGGAAGATTTTGGATTGCTTTGAGTTCAGAAGGTGAAAGGATTGCACTAAAGCCATGGATGGCTGTTTTATAAGAATAAACTAGCTTGGATGCTGCAGGAAAAGAGCGGTAGTTTTCAGTTGCTACTGAGTTAAGGGTGTTCAAATACCAATCTTGATGGGTAGAAAAAGCTTTAGGCATTGATGCTAAATCCATGTGAATAATATAAGTCGTGTCGGATTGTGCTAAAATAAATACGAACTGAGAGAAAAACCATAAGCACAAAGGAACATGAATATCCATTGTTAAATTGATCATAACAATAGGGAGAGTGGGATATATATACAGCTTTTTATGGTGAATTCCTCACTTCAACTTGCCATTATGGTGTATATATATATATATAATAATTTAATGCTGACACGACTTAATTAGTTAAATACGTTTAATAGAAAAATAATGAATTCAATTCAATCTGAATTTTGAGAAAATTAAAAATAGTTACCGACAAAAACAAATCTATTTCTATGTAAGAAAATTAATGTTGCTTGAAGGGGCTGGGAACAGTTAAGAAAAACCTTTCACAGACATGGGAATGAATCTTTAGATGATGTAAAAAGAATTTTGATGAACTATTTGGCCAGAGTTCATAAACTAGACGCCAAAAGAAACGTCAAAAAATTATTGTAAAGAAGTCATGCAAGTTTATCAAAATGGTCCTCCTCTAAATTAACAACTGTATATCTTTTGGATGATATGTGCATATCTATATATGTATATAGGACCCTCCATTATGCAAACAATGCAATATATGACGTGTGATGTAACTCTACCACGTTACTATTTTCTTTTGCACCTTTTTCCGTTGTTTAATCCATAGTGATTATTCTTTTCCATTAAAAAGAAAGAGGTTTTGACTAAATTGTTTTGAAAATTTTAAAATGATAAAGAATGATTAAATTCTTAACAGTTATAGTTTAATTATTTATGTTCAACTAGTTGGTTCGATTTGTCAAAAGACTATTTGGTATTCAGAGTCATCACGATTCTGATTAATTCAAATTTGGTATGAGTTGTACTCGCAAAATCTAACTATTACTCAGGGGAAGGACTCTCACCTTGACTCTCTTAAATAAAGTTGTATTCACAATGCGTTTTCCCACTGTGTCAAGCTAAAGGTTTAAGTTTAATAAAGTTTACTGAGGAGATTTGTCTACTTTGAATGTTATGAGGTTAAATTCGACGTCTCTTTATCAACTTAAGCGTTTAGAATAAATGATATTTTGACTCGATTTAACATAATATCAGCTTCAAATTTTTTTTTTATTTTTTTATACCATCTAGTTTTACGACTAATTACAACTTCGACTAATCTAGATTCGACCTAAATTTTTTTCCAGAATTGACTCTTACTTCGAGAAAGATTTCACCTTACCTCTTACATTCAGATTGGAATTGTTGAACTTAAAAATTTAGAGTGAAGATAAGGGGGGATTGAGTTTTGAGGGCCACAAAAAGACAGTGGAGGACATGGGTGGAGTATGATGAAGACAAGAAAACCCAGAGATGCCGATAGCAAAGCGCCATGTGCTAATTTTTCTAAGCATACAAATGCCATAAAAGTAGGCAGAAGACTGTCAGAGTTGAGAAAGGAAGGAGATCATAGAGGCAACCAAGATAACGAAGTTTCCTCACATTTCACATACACCATAGATATTTCCATGAATTCGTATATATATATATATATATATATATATTGTGCGCATGCAATAAGTGGAAGTCTTTGTCCATTTCCAATATCATCTTTTTCCTCCCTTACAAAATTTTGGTTGCAATTAATGGAAATATCAATCTTAATTAGAAGAGTTTGAGAGACAATAAATATATATATATAACAAAGATATTACTATTAAGGATAAAAGAATTTGCGTAATAATAATAATAATTAAAATGTTGTGTTTAGTTTTCAACTAATAGTAATACCTTTCTAATATGTCATTTAACTAATAAAATAAAATGTATCCCGCAAGGGATGGCCGAGTTGGCTGTTGGGGAGTGCAAGGGTCCTTGGTTCAAATCCTACCAATGCCTTCTTGGTTGAGCTTGTTACACAGAGTTTACCCAGTGTAGTTTACCCGGTTGACGTGGTTTGCAGGCTATTGCGCTATGTTCGAGGGTTTACCCAGAGCGCACTCGACGAATAGCGGTTGCGGGTTCCCCGTAAAAAAAAAAAAATTCGAGTAATGTTATAAGCAAAAAAGCCTGAAGATTGTAATATATGTATATGTATATATACATAAATTTGGTTTGCTTGTTTTTTCATGATATGATTTGTAGGTTGAAATTGATTTTTGCAAACTAGAAAAGGGAAAATCTTAACTGGAGTGGAGAGGGTGCATAAACAAAAAGCATTCATTCTGTAAATTTCCACTTTTGACAGTAAAACACCAACTTAAAAAATCCATTAGTGATTCCAAAGTCATTAATAAAGAATGATTTGATACCAATACCATATTCATTGAATTAATCCACACACACATACATACATATATATATATATATATATATATTAGCACAATAAATATATTCATTTAAAAAATATTTTAAATTATGAATAATTCGAATTTGGCTCCCTTGCTTCATAGTAACCACTTAAGACTCCACTAGTTGTTTTTTGATAATTCGATATTCTCATCAATTAATTTGAGAGAATATATGGGAGGAGACTCTCTAGATAACAACATATAACTAAAATTGTGACAGAAAATCGTATCCGACATGTGTTGAACTCAAGTTCCTTACTTGGCAAATTGGGCGAGACACCTAAATAAGTTAAATCAAACCAACTAAACTATCACTTCTTCCTAGACTTATCTCTTTATAAGCAAGATTCGAATTGGAATTAACTTTATTCCACTTGGAAAATATTACATATAGACAATTATCAACAGCCCATGGGCTAAAAGAATAGTCTGCAATTAAAAAGCTCCATGATAATATGAATCATTTTTTAGGCCGTTTATTGGGCTTAAAAAAATCAAGTATATATACGCTTACAAAAAAAAAAAAAAAAAAAATTGAACCAAAGGAATTAGTGCTTAATCCATTTTGTTTTTGATAAATATATATATATATATATATTATATAAATAGTGCTTAATCCACTTTGTCTTTACAGAGCTTCCAAATTGTACACCGAGTGAAAAGCCAGCCAACTTTGAATCTCCCTTACATTATATCAAATATAATATTACTCCACATCTAAAAAGAATAACCTTTATCATCCCAATGAAATTGTATCTTTTGTTAGTATATATATATGTATATATTCACGTGTTTATGATCTCAAATCAAGCTATATAAGTATAGGATTATGCAACAGATCAGAGGAGTCCAATACACATCGTTTGACAGAAAATGAGGATCATTATCACATTTTGTGTTCAATTTTTCTTGATCATCCCATCAGTTTGGTTAATGCTGAATAATTCTGGTCATGCTGTTTTATCAACTCCAGTGGGAAGATCAACTTATATCATCCACATGGATAAGTCTGCAATGCCCATGGCTTTCACTAGCCACCACCATTGGTACACTTCCATGGTTGATTCTTCAAGTTCAGGCAGCAGTTCTGCAGGATCATCTGCTATTTCCAATCTTCTTTACACTTACAACCATGTTATTCATGGTTTCAGTGCTCTTTTGTCTGAAGATGAATTGGATTACATCAAGAATTCCTCCCCTGGTTTTGTTTCAGCTTATAAAGACAAACTTGTTGTGATGGATACTACTCATACAGTTGAATCATCATTGTCTTTGAATCCTTCAACAGGTTTATGGCCAGCTTCAGATTTTGGAAAAGACATGACTATTGGGGTGATTGATTCTGGTGTCTGCCCAGAGAGCCAAAGCTTCAGAGACAATGGTTTACCTCCTGTTCCTGTAAAATGGAAAGGAATGTGTGAAGAAGGTGAGCAATTCAATTCATCGATGTGTAACAAGAAACTTATTGGTGCAAGAATCTTCAATAAGGCAGTAATTGCTCATAATCCTGGTGTTAACATAACAATGAACTCACCAAGAGATATTGATGGGCATGGTACTCACACTGCATCCACAGCTGCTGGAAATTATGTAGACAACGTGTCGTTTTTCGGGTATGCGAAGGGTAGGGCCAAAGGTGTGGCACCACAAGCAAGGTTGGCAATCTACAAGGTTACATGGCAAGAAGGAGGCTATCTTTCTGATGTTATTGCAGGAATGGACCAAGCTATTGCTGATGGTGTTGATGTAATATCTGTATCTCTTGGTTTCTACGATGTCGATCCGTTTTACGAAAATCCAATTGCAATAGCATCTTTTGCAGCTATGGAGAAAGGAATACTTGTTTCTGCTTCAGCTGGAAATGATGGTCCAAAACTAGGGACTCTGCATAATGACATTCCATGGGCATTGACAGTAGCAGCAAGCACAGTGGACCGATCTTTTGCTGGAACTTTGACACTAGGAAATGGACAAACTATAATTGGATGGACTATGTTTCCAGCAAGTGCATTATTGGATCAATTTCCCTTATTCTATGACAAAACTTTGGCCTTATGTGATGATCCTGAATTATTATCCAGATCACCTTATTCCATCATTATCTGTGATGACACAGGGCATATTCTTGAACAGCTAGAGCACGTGGCTAGGTCGAATGCGGCTGGTGCAATATTCATATCAGATGATCCAGTAATATTCGAAAAAGGCGGTGTTCCATGGCCTGGAGTTGTGATTAGTCCAAAAGAAGCACCTGCAGTGATCAAGTATGCCAAAAGAGGTACAAATCCATGGGCTAGCATGAAATTCCAGCAGACAATAATTGGGAAAAAGCCTGCACCAGCAGTTGCTCTGTATTCTTCAAGAGGTCCATCAAAAAACTGCCCGAGTGGAATCTTGAAACCTGATGTAATGGCACCTGGTTCATTAGTGTTGGCAGCTTTTATACCTACACAAACTGCAGCCATGATTGGTGGAGGCATACAATTGTCAAGTGATTATAACATGATGTCAGGTACTTCCATGGCTTGTCCTCATGCTGCTGGTGTTGCTGCCCTGCTCAAAGGTGCACACCCTGATTGGAGTCCAACAGCAATTCGATCTGCCATGATGACAACAGCTAATCCATTAGACAACACAAATTCACCAATCAAAGACAATGGTAACAAATTGAGAATTGCTTCCCCATTAGACATGGGTTCTGGTCAAATTGACCCGAATCGAGCTCTTGATCCAGGACTTATATATGATGCCATCCCACAAGACTACGTCAATCTGTTATGTGCCATGAACTATACTAGCAAGCAAATTCTTACAATCACAAGATCAAAACGGTACAATTGCTCAAACCCGTCAAGTGACTTGAACTATCCAGCATTTGTCGGAATATACAATAATAACAAGACAACCTTAAATTTCAAGAGAACAGTCACAAATGTAGGAGATGAAGCAGCAGTTACTTATAAAGTTAAGATCACAGCACCAAAAGGAAGTGTAATCAAAGTCTCACCTGATACACTAATATTCAAAAAGAAGTATGAAAAACAGAGTTTCTCTCTCACCATGCGGTATGTTAGAGATAAAAATGAGACAGTCAGATTTGGTTGGTTAGAATGGATGCAGAATAATGGAAAGCATTTAGTCAGGAGCCCTATTGTAATTTCCC
Source organism: Cynanchum wilfordii (assembly GCA_025388415.1). NCBI lineage: Eukaryota > Viridiplantae > Streptophyta > Magnoliopsida > Gentianales > Apocynaceae > Cynanchum > Cynanchum wilfordii. The sequence goes on from JAHSUH010000178.1 coordinate 10,481, forward strand.
CCCTTAATTAACACTGTTTGATTAATACGTGCATGCATGGGAAATTAATTTCTGAACTTTTTTTTCATGTGTAATTACAATTTGGATTTTTTGGCTCACAGTGCATAATCATATATATATATATATATATAAAAACTACCAAAATCCTAAATTTAACAATAATATAATTCAAAGATATAATAGAGAAAAGTAAAACGTTGATTTGAATTTTTCTTTTTCTTTTTTTTTTTTGTGTTTTTTTATTCTTTTATATAACCATTTTTTTCGAATGCGTTGTCTTCGTGTGGAATGCGTTCTCTCACCTGGTTTATTTTTCGGTCGTCTTCCTTCACTTCGCCGCTGCCCGCCGACCGTCTGGAAAGCAAAAGCTGCTGTCTTGACTTTAATAGCATCACTCCTCCGATGTTTCAGTTCAGGAAGGGCTCTGGAAGCCCTAGAAAAAGATTTTAAAGCCAATTTACCAAATCTTTCTTTTTTACAGGTGCTTTCTCTGCGGCTACCTCTACCACTAGCACCTCAACCTCTTCTGGCTCATTCTTCCATTTTCTTTCGTAGTGCCTCGCCACAGTAGGTTCTTCAATTAAATTTCATTTCTTCTATTGCACTGCAATGGAATTGAATGTTTGAATGTTTTTATTTCTTAGACTCACGATCCAACAGTCTGGTCCATTTCCGCCATCAGCCGCGCATAAAAAATTTGCACTTAGACCTTTGTTGATGATCGTGATTTGTGTTTTTATGATTGCAGATATTGGACATATATATCAGGTACGAAGTACGTATGCTGTTGTATCATGTATGCATTACAAATTACAGATAGATGAATTGAAAATTCATATTCAATAATATGGAATCATATTCTTCTTGTATTGTGGAATTATACAGTTTCCTCTTAGAATTGAAAATAAGTTCAATCTGCTTCTTTTTGGAAATTTTGGGAGAAGTTAGTGGGGAAGGTAATGGTGATTTTGGGAAGAACAAGTGATATGGGACCGAGAGTTAAGTTGGGGAAAAAAGAATACAGGCATTGGCTTTTAGAGAATTGGTGACACTTAAAATCAAGTAAAATTCAGAACTGAGCTCAAATCTGCTCTACAACTGAAACCTGAAGTGGAGTAAATTGTTGAATATTTGAAAAGGAAATCACCATAACCGATGGGGTGGACATGACAGTCACTAGAAAGTTGATTAATCTAGATCTAAGTATAAATTATTCTTTGGCTACTAAGGAATAATTTGGTATAGTACTACAGTTACTCAGTGCTGCTGCATCAAATCTAGTGTAAATCTTGAATGACTGGAAACATTTCATAAAGAATAATAAAAACTCAATCTTGTAGTAGCAAATTTTTTATCAAAACGAAGTAGGGAAACAATGTTGGTAGGATTTTATTCGATTGAGAGTTTTTGAAATTACAAATGGACTGAAAATGCATTATCTTCACTACAGAGGTTCGGGTATAGGAGATGTCACTATAGCACTTCTAACGCTATGCTTACCATTATCTTCAATCCACGTTAGGGAGCCATGTGTAATGCGAAAGTTTTCCCGGCTTCTGTAACTAATTGTCAGACTGTAGCTCTGTTTCTCATTCTTTCTACTAAATTTTAATGTTTCTGTGGAAATCCTAATGGTGGAACCCTTAGGTGCTACTAACTTAGCTTTATAGGTTGTTGGGCCATTGCCAACATTGGTCACTGTCCTTGTAAAATTCCTGACCAACTTACGACCTTTTTTTTCTTGCTCATCCAAAGCAATAAAAGACGGGTAGTTGAGATCAGAGGAAGGAGTTTTGCAATTGTACTTTGTTAATCGCGTTATAGCTCGAGTTTGCTTTCGAGTAAAATTCATTGAGCACACCAGGTTCATATAGTCTTGTGGAGTAGCATCATATAGGAGTCCAGGATCAAGTGCACGATTTGGATCCACGAATCCAGCTCCGAAATCTAGAGGTCCAGCAACTTTATAATCAAACTGATCTTTGATTTCACTTCCAGTGTTATCAATTGTGCTTGCTGTGGTCATCATGGCTGACCTGATTGCTGATGGACTCCAGTCAGGGTGTGCTGCTTTTAGAAGTGCAGCTATTCCTGAAGCATGCGGGCAAGCCATTGATGTGCCTGACATGAGTGTATAATCAGTTGATAAGTATACATTTCGTCCTAGTTGCACTTCATCAGTATTAGGAACCATGGGTGCTAAAATTAGCACTCCTGGTGCCATAATATCTGGCTTCATAATGCCTGGATAACTTCGAGAGGGACCTCTTGAAGAGGAAGCAGCAACAGTTGGAGCAGGCTTTGTACCTAAGAGTGTCTCCTGAAATGTTATGGTAGCAGTGGGATTTTTTCCTTTCAATGCATACTTGATCACCTTGGCACCATCCTTTGGGCTAATCACCACACCAGGATGTGGAAACTCATGGGACCTAAATATTAGTGGTTCATTAGAAATAAAGATAGCTGCTCGCTGTTGGGACTCTGAAACGTAGCGGATTTGGTCACTGAATGTGAATACTTCATATTTATCTTGTTCACATATGACAATACCGGAGAAAGAGTCAGGTATTGTCATTGTTGAATTGCAAGCTGAAATATTTTTGTCATAAATGAGATTCAAGTTTGTCACTGATGCTCTTGCAGGAAACATGCTCCAACCAATGATAGTTAACCCATTTCCAAGTGTCAAAGTCCCGGAAAACCATCGATCTATCAAGCCTGATGCAACTGTCAAGGACCATGGGAAGTCATTGTTCACCCGTGAAAATTCTGGTCCTCAATTTCCTGCTGAACATGAAACTAGAACACCCTTTGCCATGGCACCAAAGGTTGCAATTGCAATTGGATCTTCATACAGAGGAATTCGGTCATAACCAAGGGACATGGAGATTATGTCAACACCATCAGCAACTGCCTGATCCATAGCTGCAAGAACATCAGAAGAAACACTTCCTTCATCCCACAAGGCCTTATATGCTGCCAACCTGGCACGAGGAGCAGCACCTCTTGCAGTCCCTGGAGCATAGCCAAAGAATGAGACCCCTTCAACATAGTTTCCAGCAGCAATACCTGCAACATGTGTTCCATGGCCATATGTGTCCCTTGCTGAATTCATTGATATCCTTCGATCAGGATCCGTTGCTCGAAGACCTGCATTGAAATATCTTGCTCCAATAAGTTTCAGATTACACATGGAAGAATTGAATTGCTGGCCTTCCTGGCAGGTCCCTTTCCACTTTGAAGGTATTGGAGTCATTCCATCATCTTTAAAGCTTGGACTTTCTGGCCATATACCACTGTCAATAACACCTATAATCACATCTTTCCCAAACTGGGAAGCTGGCCATAGTCCTGAGACGGTATTAAGCTTGAGAAAATCAGTGCTGTGGGTTGTATGCATTACAACTTCTCGATCATTGTAAGCTGAAACAAAGCCAGGTAACTTCTTTATATCTTCCAGCTCATCTTTAGATAGCAATGCACTAAAACCATGAAATGCATTATTGTAACTGTGCACAAGTTTAGGTTGAATATGGAGTCCAGCACCTGTGGTGGAAATTGAATCTATCATAGAAGTATACCAATGGTGGTGACTAGCAAAAGTCTTAGGCATGAAGGACATGTCCATGTGAATAATGTAGATGGACTTATCTAGCTTGGCAAAATCACCATGAGTGACAAAGAGAAAAGAAGCTAGAAAGAGAAAACTCATTGTCCCCATTGTTTCTCTCACTTACAAGTTGCAAAGAATTCTTATGGTATGTCTTGATTATATATAACCAGTCTTTTGTAGCTTTTCATAATACATTTTTCTTTTTCTTCTGCAAGTGCTGGCCAACAGAGGGAAATGAAAGTTTAGAATAATATAGATATATATATATATATATCCATTGTAAACTGAACTGAGGCATTATTTCATTAATGTCAAAGTTGTGTAGTAGATTCGTTTATTCCCTTTCTTTACACGTCTGCAAAATCATTGAAAAGATAAACAATTATTTATTTAATCTCATTTTGAATCACACGAACATTTTAATACACTGCTAAAAGATAATATATTTATTAACTCATTCTTTCCAGTTTTTTCATGAAACCAAGATAAACAAAGAATATATATAATGTCACGAGCTAAATCATTCCAAACCCTAACCCTGTGTGAGATATTGAACCTTTTTTATATCCGGGTATATTCTGTAACTCGGTCGAATTTGAAATTCAATTTAAATTAGTTAAAATAGTGAGTTTTTAAATATTAAAAAAAAATCAATAAATTATACAAGAATTTACAAAAATAAATTGTATTAAAATGTTTAATCCATTTATATAAACTTAGATAAAAGTTTATATATATAATTTTTTAAACTAAAGTTTTGTCCACCCACTTGGGATGCTCTTAGCTTTTGGGAAGTTAATTATTTCAGCCAGACTTTAAAGTGTAGTCTTCGTCAACCTTTTTTTCCCCCAATTTTCCAAAAATATACATACATATATATATATATATATATATATATATATATATATATATAATTTCTAATGTGGACACAGAGAGCCACTTGTTTAGACCTAAAAAATAACATAGAAAAAAATATATATTCTATCCAGAAAGAATAGATATAAATGAATCATGACAACGACTACAAAAAAAGGACTCGTCTCATAATGTCACCGACATTTAATCCATCTTCCAAAAGCCCCTACGGCCCTGCGTGATGGCTCTTCAATGCCGGAAACATCATTACCGTACATTTTATATATATATATATATATAATTTTTAATTTTCGATATATTTATTTTAAACTTGTAAAGTTTTTTACAATGTTCAACAAGATTAAGATCTTAAAGATTTATTTGATTTAATATTATATCATATTAGAACACGAAATGAAGAGATTTGTAGAGTCTCTTGATTTGCACAATCTTAATTCATCCGAAAAAATCAGGAGTAGGAGCAACCACAATAGGACTCCTCACACTGTGTTTACCATTGTCTTCAATCCAAGTTATCGAGCCATGTGTAACACTGTAATCTTCGAGGTTTTGATAACGAAGTGTCAATGTGTAACTTTGTTTCTCATTCCTTTGTCTGAATCTCAAAATGTTCGGAGAAACGCTGACTGTTGTATTTGCAGGTACAAACAACTTAGCTTTATAACTAGTAGCACCATCTCCACCAACATTCGTCACGGTCCTCCGAAATATCTTGACTAACGTATTTTTACTTTCGATGTCATCATAGATTGCAATAAACGACGGTTGGTTGAAATCGGGGGAGGGATTTGAGCAACTGTAGTTTCCGATTCGGGTTATGGCCTGAATTTGCTTCTGTGTGAAATTCATCGCGCAGACGAGATTCACGTAATCTTGCGGTGTGGCATCGTATATTAGGCCTGGATCAAGTGCACGGTTCGGATCCACGAATCCTGCTCCCATATCCAGAGGTGTAGCGACATTGGTTAAAAAGTCCTGATCTTTTATTGGACTTCCCGTGTTGTCGATTGTGCTGGCTGTGGTCATCATCGCCGATCGGATGGCCGATGGACTCCATTCCGGGTGTGCTGCTTTTAGAAGTGCAGCAATTCCTGATGCGTGTGGACAAGCCATAGAAGTGCCTGTTTTTAGATCAAAATCAGTTGGTACAAATACACCTGGAGCGATTTGAACTTCGGGTCTAGTAGGAACCATGGGTGCTAAAATCAGTACTCCTGGTGCCATAATATCAGGTTTCATGATAATCCCTGGATAACTTGGAGCAGGGCCTCTTGAAGAAGAGCCTGAAACAGTGGGAGCAGGTTTTGTACCCAAGAATGTCTGTTGAAATGTCATTGAGGCAGTAGGATTTGGATCGTTTAAGGCATATTTGATGACTTTGGCACCATCTTCTGGGCTGATCACTACACCAGGGTGAGAGAAAGACTCAGACCTGAATATCTGTGATTCATTAGAAATAAAGATTCCTGCTCGTGGTGGTGGTGTAGATTCAGCCACGTACCTAATTTGGGAAAAGAAATCGTAAACCCCAAACAGAAGATCTTGTTCGCAGATGATTATAGTTTGGCCTAAATCAGGGATTGACAAGGTTGAATTGCAAGAAGAAATATTTTTATTGTAAACTATTTTCAAATTCCTTATTGAGGTTTTTTGAGGATACATACTCCACCCGATAATGGTTAGTCCATTTCCTAGTGTCAGAGTCCCTGCAAACCAACGATCAATCAAGCCAGATGCCACTGTCAGTGCCCATGGAAAGGCATTTCCCAACCTAGCATAAGTTGGCCCCCGATTTCCAGCTGATAAGGAAACTAAAACCCCTTTCTCCATAGCACCAAAAGATGCAATTGAAATGGGATCTTCGTACAAAGGCTCCTCGTCAAAACCTAATGACATTGAGATTATGTCAACACCATCAGCAACAGCTTGGTCGATTCCTGCAAGAGCATCAGAAGCGAAAGACCCTTCGTTCCAAATAACTTTGTAAGCTGCTAATCTTGCTCGAGGGGCAGCACCTCTGACTGTCCCCGGAGCATATCCAAAGAAAGAAACATTTTCAACATAATTGCCTGCTGCAATGCCAGCCACATGGGTGCCATGGCCGCTAGTGTCCCTTGCTGAATTCATTGTTATGTTTACTGTAGGATCTGCTGCTCGAACAGCAGCATTAAAATATCTAGCTCCAATTAGCTTCAAATTACACAAGGAAGAATTGAATTGCTCACCTTCTTGGCAAATACCTTTCCATTTTGATGGAATTGGCTGTGTCATTCCATCATCTTTAAAGCTGGGACTTTCTGGCCATATACCAGTGTCAATGACACCAATAATCACATCTTTACCATATTGAGCAGCAGGCCAAAGCCCGGATACAGAATTGAGTTTAAGGAAATCTGTGCTGTGTGTTGTGTGTTTTATGATCTTTCTGTCCGGATAAGCAGAAACAAAACCAGGTGGAGATTTCTTGATAATATCTTCCAGCTCTTGTTCAGACAACAATGCACTAAAACCATGAAATGCATTGTTGTAACTGTGGATAAGCTTGGTGGGATCATTAATCATAGAACTATACCAGTGGTGGTGGCTGGAGAAAGCCTTAGGCATGAAGGATTTGTCCATGTGAAGAATATAAATGGACTTTTTAGCTGCTTGCTGAGAAAAACCTCCATGAATGACTGAAAGAAAACAAGCTAGAAAGAAAATGCTTTTAGTTCCTCCCATTGTATCTATGGGTTGATTGTATTATATTATATTATATTGTATATATATATATATTTTTTTTTTGGTAAACGTGTATATATATATATATATATAGATTCTCACAAATTGACTTTTCAAATGTGTGCCCCTGTAATAAATGGAGGAGGAGATGACAGATATCAAGTGTATAATGGCGGCCTTGAGAAGTTTCCTATTCTGCACAAGTTTTTCTTCTTCTTACTTTACACGTCTGCCAATAATTGATGGACATCAAGATAAACAAGAATCTTCACTTCAGTTTTATTTGGACTCTTTCTTATAGAAAATGGAGGAAATGAAACTAATTGATTAAAGTATAAAATTTTTGGTTAATTTTATTGTTTGAGTCATGTCGGTTCTCGATTGTGAAAGTTCTCTCTACACTCCATAAATAAGATTTGAACCCTGAAACTTTGCTTAAAGAACCAAATTTCTTCAACTTTTGATCAAAATGTGTATAATTTTGAAAATTTATTAAAGTATAAAAAATTGATTAAAGTCTTTAAAGACCTAAAATATTGAATAGACTAATTTCTGAAATTGTCCAATTTATGAACTAACTTCACTGTGTAAAGACTATAGTAGCCCTTACCCATATATGTATTTCCCTTGTTAACCTTGGTGTCCTTTTCTTTTGAAGTGCCACCATTCATGGCTTTGTCACACTTTTAATGTATGTGTTTTCTTGTCACCCCTTCCGGACAAGGATGCTAACCAAAATCTTTCTTCCCTTATCCAGAAAAGTAAAAGGTTTATCAAATCAATTATTAGGACTCAATTCACGATATTAAGAGAATAAATTTAACTATTTTTTAAAATTGTGATAACGTATCTCAAAACGAGGAACCGTGTTTATTATTTAATTGAACACTTGCATAATTAAAAATGCAAATGAGATGAGAAATACATAATTATTTTTCATCCGAAAAAATCAGGATTTGGGGCAACCACAATAGGAGTCCTCACACTGTGCTTACCACTGTCATCTACCCATGTTAGGGAGCCATGTGTAACACTATACTCACTAAGACTTCTGTAACGAAGTGTCAAGGTGTAACTTTGTTTCTCGTTCTTTTGTTTAAATTTTAACGTATTTGGAGAAATGCTGAGCGTAGCATTTATAGGTGACAACAACTTAGCTTTATAAGTAGTTGGACCGTCCCCAACGTTAGTAACCGTCCTCTGAAATTTCTTCACTAATCTACGACTTTTTTCGAGGTCGTAGATTGCAATAAAGGACGGATGATTGATATCAGAGGATGGGTTTGAGCAATTATACTTAGCCACTCTCGTTAGTGCTCGAACTTGCTTCTTAGTGAAATTCATTGCGCACACGAGATTCACATAATCTTGTGGTGTAGCATCGTATATTAGGCCTGGATCAAGTGCACGGTTTGGATCCACGAACCCTGCTCCCATATCCAGAGGCGTAGCGACACTGACGAAGTCGTCCTGGTCTTTGATTTCACTTCCCGTGTTGTCCATTGTGCTCGCCGTGGTCATCATCGCCGATCGGATTGCTGACGGACTCCACTCGGGGTGTGCCGCTTTTAGAAGTGCTGCAATTCCTGCAGCATGTGGGCAAGCCATTGATGTGCCCGACATTAGAGTATAATCAGTTGAGATAAATACATTTGTACCAAGTGTAACTTCCGCAGTGTTAGGAACCATCGGTGCTAAAATCAGCACCCCTGGTGCCATAATATCCGGCTTCACGATAATTCCTGGATAACTTGGAGCAGGGCCTCTTGAAGAGGAACCTGAAACAGTGGGTGCAGGCTTTGTACCCAAGAATGTCTGAAGAAATGTCATGGAAGCAGTAGGATTTGGGTTATTTAATGCATATTTGATGACTTCTGCACCATCCTTTGGGTTGATCACGACACCGGGGTGTGGAAAGTCATGGGATCTAATTATCCTTGGTTCATTAGAAATAAAGATTGCTGCTCGCGGTGGCGGTGAAGATCCAGCAACATAACGAATTTGGTCAGAGAAAGTGTAAACCTCGTCTAGATCTTGTTCGCAAATGATTATAGTTTGGCCTGAATCCGGGATTGACGTGGTTGAAGAATTGCAAGGTGAAATACTTTGATTGTAAAGGAGATTCAAGTTTCTAATTGAAGCTCTAGCTGGATACATACTCCACCCTATTATGGTTACACCATTTCCTAGCGTCAGAGTCCCGGCAAACCATCGATCAATCAACCCAGATGCGACGGTCAACGACCATGGGAACGCATTATTGACTCTCGCGTATCCCGGTCCGCGGTTTCCGCCTGAAAAGGATACTAAAACACCCTTAGCCATTGCTCCGAAGGAAGCAATTGAAATTGGGTCTTCATACAGAGGCTCCTCATCAAAACCCAGAGACATTGAGATTATATCAACGCCGTCGGCAACGGCTTGATCGATACCGGCGAGGGCATCGGAAGAATAGCTCCCGCCATCCCATGTAACTTTGTAAGCCGCTAATCTGGCACGAGGAGCAGCTCCTCTGGCTGTCCCTGGAGCATACCCAAAGAATGAAACGCCTTTGACATAATTCCCGGCGGCAGTGCCGGCAACATGTGTTCCGTGACCGTCCGTATCCCTAGCCGAATTCATTGTTATCTCTCGAGTAGGATCCGCTGCTCGGACACCGGCATTAAAATATCTAGCTCCGATTAGCTTCAAATTACACAAGGAAGAATTAAATTGCTCACCTTCCTGACAAATTCCTTTCCACTTCGACGGAATCGGCCGAGTCATTCCGTCATCCTTGAAGCTAGGACTTTCCGGCCAAATACCGCCGTCAATAATACCGATAATCACATCTTTGCCGTAATTGGAAGCAGGCCAAAGGCCAGAAACAGAGCTGAGTTTGAGAAAATCGGTGCTGTGAGTTGTGTGCTGTATAATTTTCCGGTCAGGATAAGCTGAAACAAAACCAGGGGAATTCTTAATATCTTCGAGCTCTTGTTCGGACAACAATGCACTGAAACCGTGAAATGCATTGCTGTAACTGTGGACAAGTTTTCTGGAATCCGTAATCATGGAAGCGTACCAGTGGTGGTGGCTAGCAAATGCTTTAGGCATGAAAGAACTGTCCATATGAACAATGTAAGTGGACTTCCTTTCGGACAAGGAAAATCCGCCATGAATGACTGAGAGAAAACAAGCTAGCAAGAGAAAAAGAAAGAGAAACCCCATGATTGTTTTGTTGTTCATAGTTCATACAGAAAACGATTCATCTCATTTCATTATATATAGAAACTTGCCATTTGGATATATATTACTGGTCAAATGGAATAGGAGGATAAATTAAATAAGTATATATTGGCGGCCTCGAGAAATTCTATATTCTGAAATTAAAATGTTACTTCTTTTTTTTTTTTTCTTTTTCTGCAATAAATTGTTTTTTCTTTTTCCTTACTTTACACGCTTCCCGAGTATAGATCATGAAGTAGGCTCTTGATTGGTTGAAAAAGAAAAAACGAAAATTAATAAATAAATAAAAGATGACCTGTCAATGTTTTATTTATTTTGGGACAAATTTTATGGTACATAGTGGCCAACATTTTTTCTTGTCTAGTTAATAATTATAATTAATCTCTTTCTTATCATATAATTCTTCAATTAAAAATAAATATCTAGTCGTAAAAAAATGATACCTAACTTAATAAGTTTCGTTTGTCTTACTTATGTATCTTATATAGTCTGTCAAGTAAAAAATCCGAGTTTAGACACATGTTAGGATAGTTTTTATGCTGCAATTTCAACAATATGTTATAGTCTTGAAAGTCTTCTTTCACTAATCCCTCTCATTAACAATAATGTTGATTTTGGATGGACTTTTATCATTCAAAAATGGAGGTATCATCTTTTTAAAAGGTACATAAAATATCTTAAGTTTGTGCTTACTTTACCCATAGAGTTTATTTGCTCATGGTATTTTACCCAAATGATAAGGTCAAGGTTTTACCAATATTTTTCGCATTATTTGCTTCTTCTTTTTTCTTCATTTATCATTAAATTAACTTTAACAATTTAAATACAATATTAAAAAATATATTCATTAAAAGATAATATAGTAATAAATATTGTATTGATGACCTTTTCTCAAAAAAAAAAAAAAAGTATTGATGACCTATTCCAACTCTTCTTTTCTATTAAAATCATCTTCACTTCTTTAATGTCTTACAATTCATATTTATTATTTATTTTTAATAAAATAATATAAAATCATAGAATATTTTAATCTTTTCAATTAAAAGATATATCAATTTTTATATTTTTTTAAAAAATATATATATTCTTTTATAACCAGTAAAAAAATATTTTATTTCAAATACAATTTGTGTTTAAATGCACACAATCTTTAAATTTCCATCTCAAATTCTCGATCATGGCAAAGCAACAATGAATTATAATTAATAAATAAGAGAGAGGTCTATTATTATTATTATTATTATTGTCCGGGTATCAATTCAAGTCTCACATATGAAGATAATGTACGAGTTACCTAAAATATAAGTATTTCATATATTCTTCATTAGTATGAGGTCTTTTGAGAAGTATCTAAAAACAAAACCGTGAATATTTAAAGTCAAAGCGATCAATATCATATTATTGTGGGAGTTAAGGTGACAGTCCAACAATGGTAAATGAACTGACCCAAAAATTATTATTATTATTATATTCCAATTAAGTCCCCAATTTTCTCCCAACTTGATTAAGGACAACTCTTTTCAAGAGTTGTTTAATTATATTATATATTATTCCTTCCATTTTTTAAATAATAAACAATAAAATACACTATTTTAAAAATGTTAAAAAATATATATATGTATCTTATTAATTAAAAAAACTAACAATTATTCATTTCATCTTTCCAAATATGTTCTGCAGCATTTCTCTAAGTAAGTGAGGAACAACAATAAAACAAATAAATAAATAAATAAAAAGTTCAGCCTTTTTTGGCTGCTACTTTTGATGTGATTTATTTATTTATTTACTCAATTTAAAAATGAAAGTTGTCTTTTTAATTTTCTAAACTGTGCAGTGTGCTGACCTAATTTTTTAATCCGAACTCATTGTACTCTACATTTTATATATATAAAAAAAAAAAAAAAAAAAAAATTAAAAAAAGATAATGACTCACCTAACATAATCCTTTTCTGTCGCTTTATCCACGTAAAAATCTACAATAATTTAAACATAATTTTGCTCAAATTTTAAAATTTTAAATAGTTAAGATATCTTGATTGAAGACCAAGTAAATCTTTTTATAAGGTTTCTTTATTTAGAAAAAATATTTAAATTTTCGATGTGGGATTAAAATTTTTTTTTCTAGAAAACATATTTTACTCTTATTTAAACAAAATTTATCATTATATTTATGCCTTTAATACGAAGGGGCAAAGTTAGAAGAAAGAACCAAGGCAAAAAACAGGGATGACTCCCACCAAAGATATGCATCACATGTGCTAAGAGAAGCTCATCTATCAACCATTGAAATGACCAAGTAAAGGGACGTTTAGAGGTACTATTGTAGTGAAAAAAAAAAAAATATATTCGTGCCGAATTGGTCTTTACGAAAAGAAACTTTGACTATAAAATTTTAAACAGTTATGTGAGTAGAAATTGAAACAGCTAACCTCATGAGTTAGTCCCAGAAAAGCTCATTTGAGCTTTAGTGTTAAAATGCTACTCTTTTAACTTCACAAGGGGTGGCCGAGTTGGTGCGGTGGGTTGCCTGGTGACTGAAGGTCCCGGGTTCGAATCCTGTCAACGCCTTCCTTGGTCGAGTCTGTTACACAAGATTTACCTAGTGTAGTTTACCTGGCTAGCGTGGTTTGCCCAGAGCGCACTTGAAGAGTAGCGGCTGCGGGTTCCCCGTAAAAAAAAAATAAAATAATATATAAATTCGTAGGCAAAGACATCTCTGGACATCAACAACGTTATCAACATATCTTAATCAAAAATTTATGACTCTTGAATCGAATCAAAGATTTCAAGTTAGGTTTGTTCAAAAAGTTGTCTCATTAACAATTCAACGAACTTCATTTTTCACGGTAAAAGACCAGAAACCAGGAAAAAAGGAAATCACAAGGACAAGATAATGCTAATGTCCTCTTCCATGGCCCCCGCCCAAGATGGTCCTTTCTTCACCTCGCTCTCGCTGGCCCCCTTGCACACCTACCTTATGTCCTACTCTTTTTACTTTAGGAAACTCTTCAAAGATGACAAAATTTAGTTATGCATGTGAGAAATTATGTTCAAAGTACAATGATTAATGTGCATTTCCATTGATTTAGGGATTCTTCTAATTAGAAATTATGTTCAAAGTACAATGATTAATGTGCATTTTCCATTGACATTTCACCATGCATTTTCTTGGGACAATCCATTGTCGGTGCAATTAGCTGCTTCAAGAAAACAAAAATGTGTTTTTTACCAAAGCAAAGTTCACTTCCAAGATCAAACTTTGGACCCATAACTTATCCCCCGCAAGAAACTTCTAAAAAAGACTTCTTAAAAGTGTCGCTCATATTTAAGACTTAGTTTTCAAGAAAATGAGCCACAAGTAAACAAAGTATCAATCAACATTTGCTAAAACAAGGATTCTTGAGGCAAAAAGGACACTTCTATAACTTATGTCATTTCTACACAAGAATCCCTGGGGATTGATAATAACAGGAAATGTCAAGCTTAACATTGAACTATTTTACACACAAATATGACATCAATTATCTGATACTAACAGTAACGGAAAAGTACTCACTACTTACAAACATTACTCTAAATCACGAGGGAAGAGACAAAATTGAACACCCCACTAAATCATAAGCAACAAATAACTAACTAATGATATGTAGGAAATGAAATGCAGATGTTGAAAGGAATGGTATTTACATGGGGTTGATTGGAAGACCAGACTGAAGATGGTAATAATTAGAGAAACGAAACCAACCTGAGATCACCTAATTCAACCTTTTTAAAACATTATGGTTCTTCATCAGTTTCTTGTTTCCTTAACAAAGATCTGTTTGTCTGGACACTGCTCTCGTATCCACTGCTATCGCCTGATTCCGTTACACGTCTCTCAAGTATCCTCTCTTTCAGACCTTCACGATTTGAACGTGCACCGGTCCTGCGCTCCTGAAATACACTCAAAAGGAATATATATAGATACGTCAGATATTATCTAAACCAAAAGGAGAAAACTTTATAACAATCTATATACATTACCACCAAATTAACTATAAATATACTTGAGATCAATATTATGTGGCTGCAAGTGGAGAAAGTCTTTACTTACATCTCGAAAGGGGAAATCATCAGCCTCTAGCATATGTATCACATGTCCCATTTTTGGCCTCTTCTGAGCATTTGGATCAACACAACGTAGAGCTACTAAAAGAGCACGTTTCAGTGCTCTTGAAGAAGGTTTCTCGGGCAACTTAGGATCCAACACTCCCTCTGCATTACGGTTGGAGACCATTGCTTTAAGCCAATCAACCAAGTTAACCTGAGAAAGTTAATAGTTACACAGAAAGTACACTAAAGAAGAATCATTGACTAGAATTAACATTGATAATCAGATTTACCTCCCCTGTAGGACGGCTATAGTCCACCGGGTTTCTACCCGTAATGATCTCCATTAGAAGAATACCAAAACTGTAAACATCACTTCTTTCATTCAACATACCAGTACTTGCATACTCAGGAGCAACATAGCTGCAAAGAAAATACAGGAGCTGTTCAGTTTTTATGCACCATACTCATAAAAAAGTAGCTCAAGTATTAGAAAAATGACAAACCCAAACGTTCCCATAACACGAGTTGTTATGTAACTCCTCTCGGAACCCAAAAGCTTTGCTAAGCCAAAATCTGACACTTTTGAATTCCACTGCTTGTCAAGTAGAATGTTACTTGATTTGATATCGCGATGAACAACTTTAGGTTCAAGTCCTTCATGCAGATAGGTCAGCCTGCAAGTTTCATTACATTAGTTAGCAAATGCCAAAGTTCAAAGTGTCAATTGATAGAGAACAGAATTAAGAATTAAAATATGTACCCTTTTGCTGTTCCAAGTACAATGTTCATACGAATTTCCCAGGTAAGAGGACTACAAGGCCCAACATCACCATGAAGCCATTGTTCCAAGTTTCCATTGTCTACAAACTCATATACAAGCATCCTGAAAAAACAAATCAAGTTCATCACTGCACAGATCTGGTAAAACCACATTATGGTGATTTCTAAAGCATTTGTGTATGTCTCATTTGGATCCATAAACATATGACTTGGAGGCTGTGAAAATATGGGTTATGTGACAAAATCTTTGAGTTTATGATCTTTCCTCCAACCAAGATGAGCCTTTTAGACAAAATTGGGAGAATAGCATGCAAGAATTGTAGCCAGAACAGGGTAGTTTAGAAGGAAAACACTCAGTCAAAAATTACCTATGAGCTCCTTCAGCACAATAACCAAGCAACCTCACCAAATTCTTGTGACGTACACGGCCAATTGCTTCAACTTCAACCTTAAATTCTCTCTCGGCTTGTCCCCTGGAAAGACAGGCTCATAATCATAATTCACATAAGCACAAAGAGCAAGAACAACTGACTCCATTATTTTGTCTTATTAGCCTGTATTAACTCAATTCAAGCAGCAACATTGTGCTAAAAACCTCCCACATGTCAGAATCATAATTGATCAAATAACTATAAAGAATTTAATCACAAAACATCAAGAACAAGACTCCAGGCAATCTAAAAACTCAAATGATGAGGACATGCAGATATTACATCTGCATGGTCCACATGCATTGATAGAAAAAGCATGCACAATCTGCATTTAGGGAAAAGGTAAGAACTTTAATACTTTTATACCTGTTGTTAAGCAAATTCTTGACAGCAACTCTAGTATTATCCTCCAGAATACCTCTGTACACAATCCCATATCCACCTTCACCTATTACATTTTCATCAGCAAACGCATTAGTAGCTAATTCAAGCTCTCTCAAAGTGTACCAATGGCCCCAACCCAAATGGGACACCTCAGGGACAGTAATGCCTCCTTGATCCCCAGACTTAGTAGCCTCCCCACTGCCATGACCCGACCCGTTATTAGCCGGTACAACCCGCTCGGGATAAGCAATCCTGTGTCCCTTTCCAATTTCTATGTGAATTCTCTGGTGACCACTAGAATTTTCCTCCTCCAACTGATCGGGTTCGGGTAAGGGGTTGGGAACTGGAGCAGGGAGAAGGAGGACCTTTGTGTCAGCAGGGTCAGGCCCAGTCCTGGAAGGATCAACCCGAATTTCTTGAATTTCCTTGGAGACATTAGGGATGGCTGGATTTTTCTGGGCAACTAAAGATTTTCTACTGTGACGTCTTGAAGTGAACCAGAGAGAGATAATGAAAAGAAAAAGCACAATTGCAGCTCCAACACAAATTCCAAGCACAACCCACAAACGTAAACCGAAAATTGAGGTCCTTTTCGAGAGTTCATCGTTCAAAAATGCAGGCTTGTTGTTACCCTCAGACATAGTAGCTATATCTGAATTCTACTACTCTCTGTTAACCTAAAAAAGACCATGAAGTACAGCTGAAGAAGAGAACAGGGAAAGATACAGAGAAAAAAGAAAACCACTTATGAATATGAACTGCAAATGCTTGGGAGGGGAATCATGGAAGTGGGGACTTGTTGAGAGCAGAGTTGAGAGTAGAGACAGAGGAGAGAAGTTGGGGCAGCAGCAGCAGCTGTAATGATGGGACCTCTTAGAAATGGAGTAGAAACTGGAAACCCCACTTTGTTTTCTTCTTTTTCGGTAACTCTGTATTTTTCTTGAGTAATTCAACAATTTATTGTAAGAAATTCTCAAAATTATACTCATTGTACAGTACCATGATTACTAATATCTAACTTCTAATCACGAGAAACTTTCTTATCAAATTAGGTACGTCTTAAAAATTAGTAACGATCTTAGTTATTATTAAAAATGCATAAAACTTTCAAACAAATATATATTATGACTTGATAAATTGTGTAAGAAGTGTTAAATGGATTTTAGTAAGGTTGGCAGATTTGGTTGTGGATGATTAAGGTGAAGAATCTGCCTTCCATAATTTCGTACTAGATTGTAGAGTCTTCTGCTGTGCTGTATAAAAGTTTGTTTATTAATTATACCAAATTTATTTCTACTCATTTATTAATTTAAAATTCATTTCATAAGTTTCTATATTTTTTAAAATATTAAAATTAACTTTCTTTAATAAAAAAAAAATATACATAATATGTTTTTTTCTAATATTAAAAAAAAATGGTACCTATAACAAGCAGTAGAAACAATGGAAAAAAAAAAAAAAAAAAAAAAAAGAAAAAAAAAAAAAAAAAAAAAGTCAAAGAACTTTTTGGGCAAAATATTTTAGGTTAAGATACTTCACGATAATCAAGAGCAGCACTCAAAGTCTATTTCTAAATTCTTCTTTACCTTTTTTTTCTCTTTCTCTTTCTCACTAATTGAAAGAGATATTAAAACTAAAATATTAGTAAATTTTATTTTAATTTTATAATAAATTTACCACTCTATTTTGTAAAAAAACGTAATTTAATTAATAACCGTATTACTTTTACCTACTGCATTAAAAGATAGGGGAAAGAGATGTGCACATTTTGGATTCCCACTAACTATATGATTAATATCAAGAATTTTTTCTTCTTTAATGCTAATAGTGCTGCTCTTGAGAGATTTATTATTATATATACTTTTACTTTAAAAAAATAGGCTAATTAATAGTGGAAGATGCTTCTTTTATTAGTCAATGCTTGTCGGCTTCTCTTTTTTTTTCCTTTCTCTTTATATATATATTTTTTATGATATATGTTTTGTGATCTAAATTCATACATTGCTGGCTTACGAGATTTATTGACTAGTTATTAAATAAGGATTCGAAGTCCTTAGACTCACTTATCATTAGACTCTTATAAGTTTATAACATGATGTTGAAGATGTGTTGTAACATAAAATCTTATATTGCTCGTTGAAGATATTAAGTAGGGGCAAATTTATAAAAAAATGTAAACAATTAAGCTAAACTTTAATATCCACATATTGGAATATAGGGCTAATTTTGTAATTTCCGTTGGTAGTGCTTGCTTTTCACTCTCAATGATTTACTTTTTCTAATACGTCTTAAGAAGTTAGGAATTTCATGATGAATCTTGTAATAATTTTATTGGTAGAAGACTCTTTAATTTATTTATAATCTAGACTTTACATATATATATATATATGTGTGTGTGTGTGTGTGTATATATATGTTTCTGCTTTTTAACTCACTCAAAAACTGATACGTAAACAAAAGAACAAGTAAACCAAAGGGACAAAAGTCCAAAGGAGAAAAAAAAACTGTTTGAATAAGTTTCGATACGATCGAACTCTTACACGAAGACAGTGAATTGAAGGAGGAAAATAATGGAGGGCATTTTTGTCCTTTTCATTTGTAATAGTATGATAACCTTATTGGATTTCCATGGTGATTGAGATTTAGTTGAGGACCTACCTGTCCTTCAAAAAAAAATTCAAAAAAAAATAAAAAATTCCTAATATAGATGTAAGCCCAGGATCCACAATCTAAATTTAGTAGTAAAGGTTATGATATGACATTTACAGATTTTTTGTTTATAGTATCATTATTTGTCAAAACTTGTCACATTCCTGACTAATAGTATAGTAGAACTCTTCCCTTCTTGTACTAAAATTACAATAGATTACAATTTTTTTTTTTTTTCTAAATTCACCGCTAACAAGAGTGACTAATGTATTTCGCTGCAAATGTTCTCTAAAATGAGATAAACAGTTGACCACAAAATATATTTCATTCTAACCAGATTCTTCACAAAATATATTTCATTCTAACCTCATGGTTAAGAATAAAGATGAGCTACCATTACGCCACACCACAAAGTTATTTTAAAGACATCATCAACCATAGCAGAAAAATATGTTGCATCTACAGTGTAACATCAAAACTTAAGCTCTTATTAATACTGTAATCATAATCAGGGTTCAAGAAATGGTTTTTTCTTGTCCAAAGAATCCAGATTTTATGCATAATCATCAATCAGTCATTAACTTCACAATTTAAATAGTAATAAGAACTTGAAAGTAAACAGCTATATATATATGTCTCTAACAAGTACATGGAACAATTTTTTGCATGAAATTTTTTGTTTCTATTAAAAAGTTAAAAGAGTAGTTCAATAATTTTACAGAAGAAAATAACATGAGAATTTGTTAAGGTCTGTCTCACCGGAATTAGACTTAGGTAGGAAGGTGTCTTAGGTAGGAAGGTGTCAGTATTACCAGCAACTTTTATGTCAATTTGACGATGCCTTGCAATGTTCAAACAATTTGTATTTCATATAATCAACAGCCGATTGATTGATGTACATCATATGCCTTGCACATATACTGGTCTTGTGGTTATGAAGATACACCTGAAGATGAATTGTTTCCCGAGCAACTTACATTTAATGGTAAGTGTGATAGTGTATCATCTCGGCAGATATCCTTAACAAGCAAGGGAAATTTAGTGTCAGTTTCGTACCACAATCTCGCATGAAAAACCCCACCATAATTCAAAAGAGAGATATATAAATAGATACCTTTGCAGATGCCAAATGATTAAGAAGTCCGTAATGACTTGGAAATGATGATTCCAATCTGAAGGAAGTTCCTGAACTGCTGTTATTTGTTACTGAAGGTACATGCATGGCAACTTCTTGGTTACCGGAAACTATTACATCTGCTCCTCTGCCTGTATTAGGTAAGACATTTCCTTCATCAAACTCCACAGGTAGCTGCATTGGTGGTAGGCATCCTGGTATGTAATTTTGATGCAAACTAAATCCATTTCTCATTGTCAACATCTGAGAACCCAAAAAAAGGCAAGGATTATAAAACTTCACATACAGCAAAAGACTGCAACTCAACAAGCCAATGATCAAAGCATGCTTGCTTAGTTGTAGCAGTTTGTAGCAGTTAAATGAGAGGATAGTGATCAAGATTTTTTCTTTTCAATCAACAAATTCCATAAGTGAAATTTCTGCAAAGATAGGGTTCCATATGTTCTACCACAAACTATATTCCATTCTTTGGAAGATTCAACTTTTGGATCAGAGATATCCTAATTATACAAGTTCAAAGTTCAAGAGGACTTTGTAGCAATATTACTTGAAATGGTGGAGCTTGTGCATCTTAAACATGACATTAAACAATATAAATACATTTTATTAACATAAATGATGTAATGCTTAAAATACAAGATAATATTCTACCAAAGAAACAACCTGAGATTGCATTAATACAAAAAGGTTAGAAATTTCAATAAATAAAAATGGTTTATTATGATAACTAGCTTTTATCCTAGCGACAAAAGTTTCAATATTAGACGAGATATTGGGTGTTCATTCTTTGCAAGGAAGTTTCGTACATTTGGATTTCCTAACAATCACCAATTACTCAATTTTTATTTTTTATTTTTCCAAGTGAAACCACTGCACAAATATTACTGTACTGCAGGAAGACATTGGCATTTCTTAAAACTAAAATATTTGAACGTAAAGGAGTCAAATGTATAGCCAAGAATGTAAAGCATGTATTATCCTGTCAAATTCTGGAAAAACCAATTGGAGGTAAAATATGCCAATTTATTTAAAAACCAATTGCACTTAGTAAGAAGAAAACTAACAGTTTACATAAAGCTATCTGAAAATTCTCCATGCAATGAATTTCCCATCCTAGATTACCTAGAAGCCTATAGGTAGAGGATAATTGGACGCCAAAAATGGTGATTGGCTTAAAAGCAAATGGATATGATAAGATAGGATGAAGACACTCCTATATACTCTTTTCCTTGAGCTTGGGGAAAGGATCAAAAACCCTAGATGAATGAACATAAAACATAACTTGGCAACCTTTTGATGACAAGGCATATTGTTCAGAGTGTCAGAAGAGCAGATAATGCATATCCCTTATCTTTCAAGAGTGGAAAGAAGGCTTTTACATACATTCATCAAGAAAATCAGAACATAGAAGTATGTTTTAAGAATATGGAAATAGTCCAGTAGTTTCAAGAGAGTAAGTAGTTCAAAAGTTTCTTCAACATATGAAATATTTTGCAAACACCAGCAGTTTGGGAAGAAACTGAACACCTGAACTTGTAGTTGTAGCTGCTTAAGGTATTCAATGGCTTCATCCAGCATTGATGCCTTATCCGTCTGCCAATCAAATGAACAAGAAACAATAGATCAAGCAACATGAATTACAGACAACAAACATTCATTCAAAAAGAGGATCACCGATAAATTCAACCTTGTTAGAGTTCGGAATTAGGTTCTGCAGAGCTTTCAATTTTTCATTGATTCTACTTCTCCTCCTCTGTCAATAAAATGATACTTAGTAATTCCAGAATAAGGAAAGTAACTTTTGCAAGAGATGTTAGAATTTATTTCGCAGGGAAACCTTTTCAGACAAATTATGGACCTCAGCTGATCTACTCCTCTTTGAAGACCGAGGTTGAACCTGGTTCATTATGCTGTCAGACGCCTCTGATCCCTTCAAAAATAAATTAATACCAGACGCCATAAAAGCCACAACTATAAGAAAATTCACATTATAAATGAAAAAGTAGCCAAAAGAATCAAGAATTTCCAGTGAATTGGATAACGAAGTACTAAGCAAGAACAGAACCACAAGTTTCAAGATGAAAATTCAGTAAAAGTGAGTAAATAATATATGCATACATCTGAACACGTTAAAAAACGCCGACTTTAAACGACAAAGACGGCAACTTTTACCCCAAAAAAATTTCTAGATGAGCAGAGCACACATCAAAATTCAGCAAGCAAATAAAACCAAAGGGTTTTAACAATCACCTTGTTCAAACTCGAACTCTCTCCCCTCTTCATGGAAGAAGTAACCGCGTCACAGTCTCCACCCGCAGCTGAAGAAAACGCCTTCTCAACTCTTTCTTTCGCCTCCCTCCCGAAAAAAAACCCAGGATCGGAGAAATTGAGACTAGCAGCAGAAGAGGAATTAATCAACGTACCTCCTGTTCGATAGTCAAGCATCAAAGATGGACCCGCACCGGCAGCCGTCGCGGGCGAACTCTGTAGAAGATTATGAAGAAAGACACTCATATCTTCGGGCTCAGCTCCCGGTTCAGATTCAGGTTCAAATGAAGAACGATCATCAGTTCCGTACAGATCCGACATTGAATTGCGAATTTTCTTTGTACTAAAACAAGAAATTCTTCAGGGAATCCCAATTTCGACTCAAAATTGCGAACTTGGCGTTAATTTTCTTGGATGAAACGCTGAGCTGACAGAGTTAGGGGGAGACGGGAGTGTGTTCGCTCGCTCTTGAGGGAAAAACCGATTTATTTGAAGTGTGAAATAATTAGAGGGATTAGGGAATGTTTTATTTTTCTTAATCACGTTTGATTTGCTCTCAAATCTCCCGCCTTAATTGTAATTTGGTTTTATTTATTCTTCTAAAGTCCCCGAGGTTTTCCGTTATTCTTAACATAAATTTCCATAAAGGTCCCTCATATGTTAAATTTTCATCAAATAAGTCCCTTTTAATTTTTATTTAATGAATTGATCTTCTAATAATTTTCAATCGAAAATTTTTATTTTCTTTTTTCTACTTTTCTCATGCAAATTTATACATAAATAAATAAATAAATATTTTATATTACTTAAATATATATATATATATATATATATATATATATATATATATACATAATATATAGTTAAAAAGAAAAAGAAATCGTGTGCATACATTACACAAAAATATATTACTTTTGGATGTTATGATAACATTCTTTTTCCCCATAACATCTTTAATACTATAAACAAAGACAATTTTTTTTGCTTTGTGTACAAATATATATATATATATATATATATATATTTACATCAATTGTTAAATTCAAATTCTTAACAGAATTTGATATTAAAAAAGGAAAGAAAGAAAAGTTTGTTACAAAATGTTCCTTTAAAATTTTCCACAAGTTATATACTTTTGGTTGGACTTCTGACTAATGTAAAATAATATATAATAAATGTTACATGATATTATGAATTTGATAACATTAGTTAAAACTTTTACTTCTATTAGTCGAAGTAATATATTATATTAGAAAAAAAAAAAAAAATTGATAGAGATGAGAGAGAGAGAGAACCTCTTTCTAAGGTTCTTTTCTTTTATCTTTGATTTTTTTTTGCTTTGGTTGATTGCCTTATCCAACAATCCCACCATTCCCTCACCACCCCACCCAAAGGGATGCCAATTCCCACCTTAGCCAAAAACAGAATTCATTTAATAACATTGCACGGTTCCCAAGGTTCATCTCTCTCACTATATATATATATAATATATATGTATATGTAATACCAAGTTGCGTGTGATTTGCATTTGGTGAGTAGTCAATCTCATCCTTAATTAAAGGAAAAAAAAATTGGAAGAAGACAGAAACAATCATCATATGCTTGGTCTTTCTTTCTTGCCCATTTATGATTGAATCTGCCAAATCTTTCCTTCTTTTTTTTTTTTTTTTTTTCGACAGATTAAGAAACAGGTAGATAGATATATTTCATGTGCAATTGGATTGCAGAGATTAATCAAATAGAGCTGCATTTTACCAACAAAAATTAATAAATTGGAGCTGTTGGTACCAAAGACTTTGCCTATGACTTCTTCTTTGATGGCTGGTATAATTCCTTTTCTACCCTCTCTCTCTCCCTAGAAAACATAATGGAAAAGGAGTAACATAATCTAATTAGATCTTCCAGCCACGTAAACGGAAAAACCAATTGTTCAAGATTTGATCTTGACATGGCCTTATTTGCAGCAGCAGCAGCAGAAGGCAAAAATGTCTTTACTTTTAGTGATTTAAGGGGACACAACGGCTGAAAACAACCACAACACATATTAGGACAACTCGGTATGGAGAAAAAGGTGAAGAATAAGCAATAAAGAAAAGCAAATTCAAACAATAATATGAATTTCCAATAATCAATTGAATAGCTGACTAAATGAAATCTGCTTATCTGTTGAAACAATTGTATTTTGGACCAAAATAAACATATGAAGAGAATTACATAAAATTTCCCTTGTTGCAAGGGGTGTGCCGCCACAGTGGAGGGGAAAAAGGAATGAACCACCCACCCTTCCTATTGCCAAAGCTATATTGACTTGTGTCATTTAGCCAGTCCTGTGGTTTTACAAATAGGACAAATATTCTTGTGAACGAGCCATTGTTTTATACACTCTGCATGGAAATCATGTCCACAGTCGAGTGCGCCAAGGCCTTCACCATCATTGTACTCTTCCTGCAATACATCGGGCACAGAAGTAAAATAATAGAACTGATGGTAATGAGCTGCCTCAAAACTGCATCTCGAGGGTTAAGATATTTCACCTGGCAAATACAGCAAGGCTCTGTTTCTGCCTCGTTCATTTCACTGCTCACATATTTCTGTTGCTTAAGTTGTTTCAAAATGGCTTCTTCGCTCAACCCTGTGCTCACGTTTCCAATGCGCTCTTCCAGTGCCAATAATTCCTGAAAGCATCATCAAAGACTCGAGAGCATGAGTAACATGATCAGAAACTCAGTACAGTGTGAAGTATAAGCCTACTTACCTCATAAGACATGTTGTCAACATCGAGCCGCATATCCCTATGGCGATCATGAATATCAGCCATCCCAAAAAAGACCGACTGGTCAAGAATCATAACGTCCTAAAGCAAAATAGAACAACAAATTACATTACAAAAAGATATCCCCAATTCATCAAGCTAGATTTCAATAACAATATGTCTCAGAAGAACAGCTGCCTAATAATTTTTTCCATGTTTCTTGTTATTATTTGGTAGAAGTGATGCAGAGAAAATGCAGTTTATCTATCCCACAAATCTATCTTCAAGTTATCTGTTGTTATCTGATACTACATTAAGGTAACAGAATTCCAGTTCTTCAACTATATTCCTTTGAAAAGTCAACAGAAACTGACACCCTGGACATTATTGAGGCAGAATAGAAATCTAACCTCAAATCGCAGACCTTCTCCCCTGCGCATAAGGTCCAAAACATTTCGAATCTGCAAAGAAGAAGGAAAAAAAAAGTTTCAGTATTCAAGAAATAAGGAATGATCAGCAGAATATAAGCTAAAGACATTCCAAATTCATCTTCCGATAACATTAAGGATCTATTTCCAGAGCTAGTGATATTACGCCAAATGTACCTTACAGAACTCTGGATAAACAAAAATATATTCACTAATAGCATATCATAACTTCAGGAAAAGTCATTGTAACTAAATTATAAAGTGTTGTACATACCTCAGACACTAGCCTACTTCTTCCTTCACTTGCAGCTGCCAAAGTCCTTAAGGAATAAGGAATTCCTAAGGCACCGTCAAGGTGCCTCTCTAACAACATTGCTCTGGAATTTGCATGATGACGCCCGTGGCTACCAGATCCAGAAGGAAGTGGCATCTCTTGTGAAGAGGAAGCTCCTGGATGCAAAGTTGGAAAGTTGCTATTCTGACCACTGGAATCAGTGTCTGTTGAAGGTAATAAAGATCTACGGACATATTCTGATACCCTCCGGGAGTATTGTGTAGGGTTTCGATGAAGAACCCAAGAAGGGCCTGCTGAATGCACCCCTGCACTAGATCCACTCCGAGAAGTGGATGCTAGATTTCCAGGAATACTAACATTGCCACCACCAAAACTCCAATTAGGAGGGTTTGGCAAGGAATTTCTAGTATCAGATGGTGGTATAAACATGGGATATTCTGAAATATTTCTTGGTGGCACACCTACTGAAGTAGAGACCTCATATGGTGCAGCATCTCTGTTCCCAGAGTTAGCAAAACTCGATGAACTTCCAGCTCTTGAGCTAGATGCGCCATTCCACCTTGGGTTCCGCCGCAAAGAAGCCACTTGTGCTGCAACAGCGTGACCTTGCGGATTTTCATTCTCTGTTGCTGATGCTGGTCTCAAATCGAGAGAACTATTACGAGGAAGCAGCCTCAATGATTGCTGTTGTGTAGATGAAATAGTTGCACCTCCCACACCAGTCTCTGTAGAAAACATACCATTGGGAACAGAATCTTGTTGATGTGAAGCATTTATTCTCAACCGAAAATTTCTGCGTGAAATCTCAGTAGTTCCTGGAACAGTTAATGCAGGAGTACTTTCAGAAGCTACATGGCCAACACTTAATCCTAATCTTGGGTTTACCTGCTCTGGCATATTAATGCCAATGCTATGTTCTGGAGGAGTAGTTATGCTTGCGCTACTAGAAGAATTATGCCTAATTGATGCAGCATGCCATAGACTACCTTGAGTGTGCTGAATATAACTTGTGTTTCCGCTCCCAGAAGATTGCCCGATATTTCCTTCAAGTGCTTTTCTTTTACAAGATAAACGCCGACCATCAAGTGAACAGCCTGGTCTTCCATCACTTTCATCCACCAAAAACCCACCATTTCCAGAAGACACCCCAAAAGGATGAGAAGAGCTACTGGCTGACGGCATCCGCTCATTCATTGATCCTCCAGATTTATATGCATTTGGGCATTCTACGACTTGGCAATCATCATCATCATCTGCAACATATTCTGAATTCATGTTTAAGTCACGAGGTGCAGTACTGGAATCAGAATTTTGTGTGAACAAAGTCCCATGTCCTTCTACATTGTTATGCACATTCATAGAGACATTATTCAATGAAAGAATATGAGAAGGTTGTTGCTGCCTCTCTGAGCTAAGGATAGCTCCTGAGCGGACATTAATTGGTGATGACCAGACATGTTCAGCTTTCTGATCATTTGGAGTACTTTCACTAGGTCTGGAGCTGCTTTCACCAAAATCCCATCCACCCAAACCATGACCCTGTTGGTTTGCAGCATTCAGATAGCCAACACTAGAATTATTTGAAGCTATCATATAATCAGGTAGCCGGTTTTGTGCAGAATTTCTCGTACTAGTCCAGCGCACCTGCTGGTCTAAACCAGCATCACCTGATGTAGACCCATGATCAAAGCCTATAACATCAGGCAATGAACCAACAGCACCCCGTTGCCCTTGCATTAGGGCTTAACGAACTAACTCAAGATGGAAGAACTATGGAAACACAAGCAAAAGACAGAATGTCAAATAGCTGTCCTTCAACAGGTCTGAAATAAAAAATCAACAATTTCACATGAACGTATCATAGTAAAAATATAAATCTGCCGTTAACATGTATCAGGATGATAATACAAATACTGATAGAAAAATGAATAATCAAAAGACTTCAACTATCAGCTTCAAATTGCAAAATGATTAGTGTTGTAAAAGCTCCAGCCTCTCAGATTACCCCTTAAAGAATGCATGATATAAATACTCATATGAAATCAAGGCAGATACCATCTCCCTAAACCTTTTTTGTACTCAACTGAAAATAGGCCAGAAGGTTACTAGCCATAAGGTTTAAAAGACCAAAAGATGCAGTTGCAGCATTTGAATATTTTATATCATACACAACTTAAAGCAACGGAATCAACAAACTGCAGCAAACCTAGCAAACACTTAAAGGACCAATCTTTTCTTCTGACATCCCAATCTTTACACAGAAGCAAAGACCTAAGCATCACCAACTCCACAACAACATTGCATTAAAAAGAAAATTTAGGGGGAAAAAAATGAAAAAAGAATCCCAAGCATAAATCAATATAAACTCTCATGAAAATGACCTGGCTTCGAGAAAAAGGAATTTTTTTTTAGCATTGGAAAAAAAAATATATATATATAATGAAAGAAAGTTTCTTGTGTTAAATCTAAAATCATTCATAAGAATGTAGAGGCCATCAGAACCACCCAACCTCCAACCAGCAGTAGAACGAATCATCCAGTGAGTCAACCCCCCTAAACCGTAAACAAAGGGCCAAGAAAGGAAAAAAAAAGACAGGTAAATGAAGCCCAGAGACCGAATGAAAAACAAACAGAATCAACAGGGCTCCCATATATCATCACATAAAACAAGAAGGATTTAAGATGCTGGCAACCAAGATCAACACTTTAAAAAAAACTAAACAAAAATAAACGAATTTTTACCGTCCAGAGAGCAGCAAAAGTGAGCGATGGATCTACAGCCAGGACCTGAAATGCAAGAGAAGCGTTAAGAAACAAAGATTTCAGAGCAGAATAACTAATAAATTCATCTCCTATCTACCCCCTCAAAATCATCAGATCCTTACTATATCAAAAAAACACGTAGATGAACCACAAAAATGAAAAAACCAACCTCAGAGAGCAGAAGAAAAGATTGAAGAAGGATTGAAGAAGAGGGTGGAAACAAAAGAGAGAAAGGGTTTGAAAGAAGATGAAAAGATGAGAAAGAAATGGTGGGATGTGGGTGTGAAAGAGAATGGTAATAGAGAGAGAAAGAGGGGGAGATGCTATTAACACAATAGGAGAGGTGGGATAATGAGGTTGATTAAAGCCGACAGTAATCTTTAAAATCTTTAATTTATTTTACATAGTAGCATCACTTAATGAGAGAGAAAATTTACAAAAACAACAAACAATAGTAAAAAATATATATATATATATATATATATATATTTTTTATAATGGATGGTTCATTGAAGAAGTTGCCAAACAACAACAACAACAACAACAAAAGCAAACCAAATTGAATTGTCAAGAAAGTGAAATGGGGAAAAAAAAAAAAAAAAAAGAATAATCAAAGAGGTATTGTCATGTTCATGATTTGAGGTTGGAAGAAAGAAAGAAAGAAAGAAAGGCCCCTCTCTCTCCTCTCTCTCTCTGCCCCTTAGGGCCGCTTACCAAATGCCTCTGTCTCTGTTAACGTTATTACTAGTCTTGTCTCCTCTTTCTTTCTCTCTCACACACCATGTCTTGAAAATCAAAGCTCTTCTTTCAAGGCGCGCCGAAGGGAGGAGAGAGTTATGTTATGTTATGTTTATAGGGAGAGAGAATCCAATTACTCCAATTTTTAGAGTGAGAAAGTAAATATTGGTGATTTGAAAAATGGGTTTTTATTGGGCTCTCTCTCTCTCTTTCTTCTCCTGTGCATCTTCACGCCAAGCAGCTGTCCTTTGTTTTGGCATCGTAATCACATGCCTGTCTTTCCACCATTTTTCTTTCTTTTAATTTTTTTAAATATCTTCTACCAATTCTTTATAGTTTTGTACGTGTGATTTTGGGTAATTTCCCACTCTTTCCTTCCCTTTCGATTTGCTTTTCTTTTCTGGTGTTTGGTAACCGGTGGGTACTTATCTTCTCCTCCTCCCTTCTTATACCTTTTCCTTCCCTTGTCTTTTTCCCCCATTTCCTTCTCTTCTTCTACCTTTATTTTCCTTCAACTAATTACTTAAATATCCAAACTTATTTTACCGAGCTTCATAATTAAACTCTACAAGCGCAACAGAGTTATATCTGAATTATTCCAAGTCTAGCTCCAAAAACAAAATAGTCTAAATATCATTATTATTTTTATATGATACATTCTCATTCATCCATATTACATTCATTAATTTTTAAAAAAAAAAATGAATTATTTTCTCAAAACGTGCTTAATTGATGCCTTCATTTGATAAATACATCAAACCCTTTATATTAAATTGTTTTTAATATAATTCAAATTTATGAATAAAGTGTTTCGTATTACTAATTAATATATGGATATACAATATACTTATATATATATGTATATATATAGATTCAGTGAATATGGTACTACTTTAGTATAATTTATATTATGTCATAATTGTATTTAATTTAATTCAATTAATACCGTTTCAATAGTATTTCTTTATAATACATATATATATATATATATATTTTTTTTTAATTTATCACACACATTCAACGAATGTGTCATTAATAAGAGGAGGGAGGACCTATTTATTGAATGCATCTAAATATTTTTTTCCTAGTAATATATTGTATAAATACACATTATTACCTTCTTTTTTAAAAAAAAAAATCAATATTTAATTAATATATTTTCAATCTGTCTTAGTTAATCAAATATACGAAGAATTTTGCCAAAAACCTTACACATTCGTTGAATATGCCATTAAGTGAGAATTTATCTTTAATTTAATTTATTAGAAGTGACAATGCATTTAACAAAAATACATTACAAAGTAATATTCTAAAAGAATTCTTTTCACAATGGAGAGAGATAATATATATATATATATATATATATATATATATATATATTTGTCATATAAAATATAAAACCTTTGTTCACAACACAAATCTTTAAATTTTAGTGTACTTTCTTTTACATTTTTGTTAAATCATTTGGTTTTCATAGTTATCACGATTTCGACTAATCCAAATTTAGTTCGGACTATATCCGCAAAATTCAACATCTTAACTCTTACATGACGCTCACAACGAATGTGGAACCAACAATCTCACGTAACCTTCACTGTGCAATTTCTTTTACCTTTACTATATAATGGTTTTTTTTTTCCCCTTTCTATTAAAGGGATTCTTATAATGCAATCTTTGCTGTAAAAGCTTGCCACCAAAACTTATATTTAGTGACATTTGTCACAAAAAAAAAAAAAAAAAAAAAGAAGAAAAAGAGCAGATTTCAAGGCACATTCTTGCATTTGTCATTTATTGAACTAAGTAAAATAGATATTTTTATTAATTATAAAACCTTAAAAGACGGTTATTTAAAAAATAAATAAATAAATAAATTTGAAAGGAATATTTTAAAAGAAAATCAGGGAGAGAATATCTATATAAAGACAAAGAAAAGAATATCCAATTACATGATGAATGTTTTTTCTTTTTATTCTACAAATCATATCAATTATTTTTATTTTGAAAATCATTCTCTTTAATAAATAAATCATTTTTTTACTTAATGTATAACTTTACGTATTAAAAAAAAAAATTAATAAATTTATTATTTCCTTCGTATTATTTTGGGGCATTAGTACTCTTTTCTCTCCATACTTATTATAAATATTTATACCTAATACTCATTAATTATTATATATATATATATATATATATATATAGTATTGTATTGTATACTCTTCATTTTAATTTATGTGTCAACTTAATTAATTCCACACTTAATTAGGCAGTACTTCCTCTCTTTTTTTTTTCCTTTTTTTTTTTATGTCACATTGGAAAGAAATCAAAATTTTTTAACTTATTTTTATAAAATTAAAATATATTTATTAAAGAGTTAAACTTTAGTCATAACAGTTACTAAATTCAAGTATTATAAAAGAAGATAATAAACATAAGAGTTATGAGAAATCAAAAGTAGTTCGACAAAAGATAATTTTATACTCAAAGAATATGTAAAATTAGTAAAGATATATTTTAAAAATCGAGCAAAAATTAGATCAAAATTTATTTTTAAGAATATGTTAGGATGAGTTGGGAATTCTTTATAGCATATACTCCTAACTATCTTAATAATATTCTCTTACTGTATTCTTTCCAAATAAAACGGGTGAATGAATGCTTCAGTGACAATGATAGCAAGAAATATATATACATACATACATATAAATATATATATATATATATATATATATATTTCAATTGAGAGGTGAGTTTTTCTTTCTTTTCTTTTTTTTGACCCTTTAATTCTTTGTGGGAGTATTTGCATTTATTATAAAATAACCTTAAAGAAAAATGGCGCTAAGGAAAAGAAGTGTGTATAAATATAATATATATATATATATATATATATATATATATATATATATATATATATAATATGTGTATGTATAATGCTTAAATCATAGAAAGGCCAATTTGTGACGGCAATTGAAGTCTTTGAATAGATTTTTATTTGTTCATTTGGGCACAAAAAATTGAGTTTAGTTGTTGGTACATTTTTGACCATCTATTTATGGATGTTGTGAGGTTGGAGAATTTATCCCAATAAAGCCTAGGTGGGCAGTACTATTTTATTGCTACGGATATTGGTTAGATGCTGATTTATACCTTCTTGAATGTATGGTAAACGTGAGGGTGCAAAACTTTGACTTGCTTTAATCCAAAACACGAGTCCGCTGTAATAATTTATCAATCTTTAATATAGTATCGGAGTAAGAGGTTGAAAGTTCGAATCATAGCTATTTGCATAAAAATTTGCATTGGTAAACTGGTAACATGATTTCATGTGTATATAGATTTATTTGACTTGAATATAAATTAGTTTGGATGGTTTGAAAATATCGTCAATAATTGTGACATATTCAAAACACTCCATTGTAAGGAATATATTTGACTTGAACGAGAATTAGTCTTCATATAAATATGATCTAAAAATATCTACTTTAATTGAGACTCATCAAAAATACTTTGTGCAAGAAGAAAATAAAAAAAGTTTGACTTACTTTTATTTGCCAATTTTACCTTTTTTTTCCTTCCTTCTCAAGAAAAAATTACTCTCACATTATTTATTTATTTATTGATAAATATTAAAAGCTTTTGATGACAAAACAAAGAGTTTGGTTAGAATAGCATAATTTTTCTAAAGTAAAGAAAATTGGCATAGATGATAAATGGCATTTGCAAACTATATATATATATATATATATATGTATATATGTATGTATATTGTCAATTGTCATTTGGTCAAACTTTGATTTAATTGCAACCTTCTAACACTCCAAAGCATATCTCATTCTCATCAATTATCTTTGGTGGGTCTTTTTTTAACTTTCATATTCTTTGAACACATTGGTTCCCATTAATTAATATGCTATGCTTCCCCTTTCCAAGATGGGTTTGGAATTAGGGTTTGCTTTGCCCTTGTTCACTTCCCTTTTATTACATACATATATATATATATATATATATATATATATATATATATATATATGTTGGTTTAAGTCATTTAAACAAAGCAAAGAAAACTTCCAATCTCTCTCTCTCTATATATATAGTCTACATTAAAGAAACAACTCATAATTATTCTTTCCTCCCCTCCCCTTGGCTATAGACTATGTATAGGAGGGGCTTATATTTAATAATTGAATTTTTGCCTTTCATTTTTTCTTCCATATGCTTTGTGAGGTCAGACAAAAACCCCAAGTGTTGAATAAGTTGAGGATTGTTTCATTTGTTTTGCACCCACGTGTCCAAGTTGATCTAAGTTAGGTATTTGTACTATCACAACCCGGACTCATAAGTCCGTGCACCGAGCGATTATGGGTTTGGCAGAATTTACAGTTAACTACTTGATGTTATCTTCATTATACTAAAAGGGATACCCCAAAATGACTATGAGTACCTATACTAATTCTTATATACCATTACATATTCACTTATCATTTCGATATGGGATGGAGTATCACATGTACCCTTTTCTTTCTTTATTTCTTTCTTCTATTTATATCATTTGGTATTCGAAACCATCACGATTCCAACTAATCTAAATTTGATAACTCTTACTCATGGAAAATCTCACACAACTCTTACATAGCGCTCACAATGAGTATTGAACATTTGAACTCGTATAACATTTATCATGTATTTTCCTATTATGAAGTGAATGACTTTTTTTTTTTTTTTAATTTGAATATATATATATATATAATATATATATATATATATATATATGCATTTCATCTATATATATTACTGTTTCTTAAGTCCCATCATGAAACTCATGTGGGATTGAATTACGTTTTTTTTGTTTTTTTATAATTTCTATGAAGGAGAGAGTGAGAGGTTAAATATATATATATATATATATATATATATATATATATATATATATATATATATATATATATATATATATATATATATATATATATATATAAGAAAAGTCTGTCTTTTTCTTTCAAAGGTCGGAAGAAAATTTCAAGGAGAAAAAAAGAAAAGAGAGTAAATAATGTTATCACCTTTAATCATGTTATGTATATAGGCAGAGAGGGCCTTGAAGGAAAAATCAGTGGCATCATATAATTAATACATTGTGTTTTTGGGACCCTCCTCCCCCTCTCTTTGATTTCTGAAAGGTAGGTGCTGGTACGGTGAAACATTTTCTTTTTCAAATTATTTAAATTTCAAATCCATTTTAGTTGCACTTACAAAGTTTATTTGGAGAAAGTATTTATATGTGATTCTTACATAACACTCAAAACAAGTATCATAATGTATTTTCATATTATATTTGAAGAAACGTTACAATCAAACAATTTTTATTTTTTTTAATAAAGAAAACACTGATGGCAGACCCTTCTCTCACAAGTAATGTTAATTGGGTCTACAAAGACTCAAGGGATTGAAATGACACCCACTCGGTAAGGAAAAAGAGTCATTCTTTCTGTTCTTTTTCCCCTCTTTTTCTTTTCTCCAGCAGGTAAAAACCCACCGTATAGAAGGGGCAGAGTCAGGGGGTAGGAGGGGCTCAAGATTAATAATGACTAGAGATGAAGAATGATAGAATCTGTTGCAGCTACCATTCATAAATGATCATTCACCACAATGCCTTCTTTTTTGCCCTCTGCAGATGGGGTTTCACCTTTTTCTTTTTTTTTTTCAATTTTGGGTGCTTAATGTGAAAAGGGGCCAATTTTAGTGAAGAAGAAAAGAACCTTAAAGCAGGTTCACATTGCGCCAACCAATTTATGTTATCGTGCTCCAGAATAAGGCTCACACACACACACATTATATATATATATCAAGATGTTGAAACAGGAATGAGAAGAATACTTTCATGGATGGATGGTTGCTTGATCATCAATCACCATCACCACCTTGATTAAAGTTATATATGTCAGTCAGACAGAGGCATTTTACAACACACAATCACTACTTTGATGCTTTACTTGATCACTCCTTACAGTTGCTTCCTAAAGAAAGGGATGTTGAAAAGAAGAATGCTGCCAAAGTCAGTTACTTTCTATCTCTCTTCCATGTTTGTGTCAAGGAACAGGCAGCTGTGATCATCCGTTTTCCATTACTGCACTTTTCCTTTCCCACACTTACTCTTGCAACTTTACTTCTAAGTCTTCCCTAATTTCAGTTTCAAGGGTTTAATATTCTAGATTTTTTTATTTTTTTTTATTTTTTTTATCCGAATGCCTAACTTAAGAATCGAACGATGCTTTTATTAGTTTGGTAGATGCAACCCCACCAACAGAAGAATTTGTTCAAAATTACATATGAATCTATAAAATATGCAAGGAAGTAAGGAAAGTATGTAGACAGGACTGGCAGTTACCAAACCATGCTGCACAAAGTTGCAAGTAAATAAATAGGCTCAAGAAGCATCAAAATTCTATTCGAAACAATAATTATAGACTATAAATCCATGCATAAAGGGTAAACATGGCTTCAAAAGAGATGGGAGTATAAGCAGAAAAATTTGCATGTTTTTGGAAATGGTAAGAACTCAGATTAATTTTGGTACTTCTATAACCATTTGTCAGGAAGAAACCTACAGAAACCATCCTCAGGAGACTCCAAATTCTCTGAGGTGCCTTCAACGATTAATTGGTGTGTGCATCCTTTCGACAATCTTGTTAACAGCATCACGAGACATCATCAATGTGTCATGCAGCAGAATGCTATAGACATTTAAGCCCTACAGAAGGGAAAAAATATCAAACTTCAAATGCTCTAACAACGGTACTGGAAACAAAAGTCTACATCATTGATAATTTACAAGTTGTGCCCAAACACAAAAAGGTTTGAAAACACTTGGTCATTTGAAGAACAAATCCCTGGCAAGTTGCAGTCATGGAAGAAACACCAGCATAGAATGGAACAAAAATCACAAACTTACAATTGAAGGCAGGACATTGACATAATGTAAATTCTGAGTAGCCAGCTTAAGCTTTTCGTCAATTGGACCACCATCTACCATTAGAAGCTTTTTGGTATTCTCCATGTGCTTGAAATAGTTCACAATATTTTTAGTCTTGTGAGTAGGTAGTTCTAAATCCTCAAATACCACAAGCTGTACAATGGCAACAATAAAATCCCAGTTACCATCACCGTCTAAAGAAGGGGGTTGACTATCAAACAGTAACAAACTTCTGCTCCCATCCATAATAAGAGAAGCTCTAGAAAGAAAAGTCTCATTTAGGAGATCATGTTAATAAAAGATGGTTGGACCCTGAGTTCATCTGAAATGGACGGAACCCAAGAAGTGGGTAACCAAATATATTAAATGACCAATTTGTTGTCAGCAAGTCATGCAAAAAACTGCAATCTTAATATATTATAAAAATCCTGCTACAAGAAGAAAATAACTCATAAATAAACCTCCTGTGATTCATATCACCAACGATCAAAAGAATTATGTTATAGGATAAGAATGAAGCATTACTAAATTATTCGTAGTAGCACTTGCAGCTGTAACTTCAGCCTTATAGAACTGAGTTCTACAAAAGACTCGAAAGTAAAGGGAAACTTCCAAGTGAATTTCATAGTTCTCATTATGGAAGAGAATGCCAAGCATAAAAATCAAAGTATTTCAGGCAAACCAAGCATGTTGTACTCCCATCTGTATAGGTTTTATAAGGGTAGTAATACAACCTCTCCCATGCATGGCATGCCAAATGTATCCTCTCAAAAGAGAAATTACACATGATAAAGGACAAGAGATGACATATACTCATAAAACTTGCCTTTCCTTCAGCAGCACGAGCTGACAGTGCAATCTTCAACCCCAATCGCCGAACCTTCTTATTTAGTTTGAAGGCATGACTTCGTGGCTTTGGACCATGCATAGTTGCACCTCCCCTAAACTGTTGCCAATTCATACAAACCCATGAGTTTCCTTTCAAAGCCTATTTGAAATTCAAAGAAAGATTTACTTCAGGCACTATAAAAGTGCAATACACACCTGAGGACCACGCAATGTACCATGTCTTGCTCGACCTGTACCTTTTTGCTTCCAAGGTTTTCGTCCAGTCCCACTGACCTCACTTATAGTTTTTGTTGAATGGGTTCCCTAAGAAAACTCAACCATTTAAGCCAATAATATAACACCAAAATTATGAAGCTAAACACTGACAAACAAAAAGAGGAAGTAATGGCATTCTCCATTAACACTATTACATTATGGTTGTTATACCCAAAGAACAAGTAAATAGAAAATTATGAAGTTAAACGTTCAAAGCAGGTCGAATTGACTCAAATCCAGCATGACAATGAGACTGATGCACAAGAATCTAACTTTACAAGCATAAAACATCTAAACTAGAGAGTTCAGGAGACCTGCTGCCTTTTTGCTAGCTGCCACCTCACAACTCGATGAATGATATCCTTCCTAATAGGCACATCAAATACATCACCAGCCAAAACCATAAAGCCTTTGTCCTCATTCTGAAAATTTGTTACAGGTATCACCAAGTCCTGCAACAGTCCTACCACATCAACAGATCAATCAGGACTATAAATACATTAACCTCAATAAGTAATAAAGTTTTATCATATGACAGAATATAGCATTCTACAATGTAGAAAACCATATAAACAGGTAACTAAAAAAGGACCAAAACGTGATACTCCACTTGGGGCAAAGCCTACACTTGGCCATGATTTTGGTAAGAAAACAGTGTGCAAGGAAAAAGGAGGGAACTCTAATTTGAATTTTGAAAGTAAAATCATTTGGATAAGTGCTTTTAATTGCCAAGTCATCACCCCCAGCTGTCTCCTTATGATTGACATTGTTTGTTGGGATGGATTGAGTCACAATATTTGGATGCATTAGTAACTTATGTCCTTGAATGAAAACTTGATTATATTATCCTTGGAAGATAAAACAATTACCATACCAATTACACTGTTCATCTCTATTTTCCTAAGATTACAAGTGGAAGGAAAGAGGGAAAAACAAAAGCTGCTAAAAGGAGATATCATTTCATTGACCCCACCTCCCTCAAAGAGGGTTGGGGGTGTTGGGGGGAAGCACCTCACAAGAAAACTCTCCTAACATAAGTTTTGCCATATATCACCTAATTCTTCACTTATCCCATCTTGTCTTGCAAGCCTTGTAGGAGGACAGAGAAGATAGCATTTTTATAACCCCGATGGAAATACAACAGCAAAACCAAGCTTGTTGCCAATTTTATTTATTTAATGATATTCTGAATTCTTTTACAGCAGTCATAGATGGTTCAAATTCTTGGCATACCAAGGCATCCTATCCTATTAAAATATGTGGTGAAATCTTAGGAGTCATAATAAGAGAAACAAACTGCCATAAGAATCCAGTCATCACCTTTATAAAAGTTTAAATATAACATTATCTAACAATAACTAAGCAATATAAAAACAACACCATTAATGCATTGAAAGACTACAAAAAGTACTTGTACATACCAATATCACATTCGGGAGTTATTACAGCTTTTCTAGATAACAGGTTTGAAGGAAATCCACTATCGCTTGATCCAGGAGTTAAGATAGAAGTTGAAAATTGTCGGAAAGCAAGTAAAGGTGACTGGTTCTGCACTCAGCAATTGACACAAGAAAACCATAAATAACAAAATTTCCAGAACTTCATCCTGCATTAACTTCCATTTCTTGAGCATAATATTAAATAACAGAAA
This sequence comes from Cynanchum wilfordii, assembly GCA_025388415.1. NCBI lineage: Eukaryota > Viridiplantae > Streptophyta > Magnoliopsida > Gentianales > Apocynaceae > Cynanchum > Cynanchum wilfordii. The sequence goes on from JAHSUH010000178.1 coordinate 49,350, forward strand.
CAATCAACCAAAAGTACAACAAAAAAACAGAATTGATATTAACAGTCAGAGTAGACAAAACAAATGAAAGCTTCAATATATAGAAATATTACACCCAGAAATCTTATAAAGAATTTGGTATTTACCTTTTGGAAAACAGAAGATTCAAATGAAGAATAACTGCGCCAAATACCATAGTTACCATTTAACTCTGCCAAAGAATTTTCCAAAAAAATATAATTCAGAAAATAGAAAGATATAATTTTGCACTAAAATTCACAATATATTTTTTTTAAAATCAATTCACCAAAACAAACAAAAGAAAATAAAAAGAATACAATTCGCGTAACATGCCATTGTAAGTGGAAGCGAGTGCATTATTCAGAGAACGAAAAGCCCTTCTTGTAACTGCCAGCGCCATTCTCCACTAATATTCTTTATTTGCAGATATTGAAACGCAATCACTTCATAATTTATCCTGAAAATTAACACTCATAAGCATCTATATGAGACAAACAAGTAAGATGCTCCAGAATATGAGGGGAAAAAAAAAAACTAGTAGCGGAAACATAGATTATAGTGAAGCCAACACAACAGCCTCGATCACAGGCACTTTTAGCTCAAGACAAGAACAGCAATACATGGACAAATACAACCATTTCAAATCACAAGCAAGAAAAGCCACAAAATAATGATAAAAATAATATTGCAGTTCAAGCCAAAACTAATCACAAATTTCATTCTTCCGCTACTTCAAAAACCAGCTACAGAGCACTAATCTTTCCTTCATTCATTTACTCATTTACACATATATCCTATGTGAAAACTGAAATTGAATCTTCTTCTCCAATTAGGTTTGTGAATTAGGGGGGGGTAAACAGATTCCCAAATGAACTTACCAGCAAGTGAGTGATTGGAGGTTAGAACTTCCAAATGTCGCTGTTCTGTCTGGTTGGAGAAGAACACTGATGACGGAACCCTTTCATAAACCCTTAGCCGTTCTATTTCTGGAACTCTTTTAAGAAATTCCCCCGAACAAAATAAATAAATAAATGCAAATTAGCCCCAGAAAATATTATAAATGATTATTGAGTGCTTAAAATTTTTTAAAATTTTTTATTTTAAATACTTAAGCACACATTTTGGCAATATTTTAATATTTTAAAAATATAATATAATCATCTATAATTTTAATAAGTATTTGATATTAATTGCCATAAGTTACTCTTGACAAAATAATAATAATAATAACAATATTTCTTTCAAAATATTAAAATACTATATATATATTTTTTAAATATTTTTTTTGTATTTTAAAAAATATATAATACCTGCAATTAAAATTTAAAATTATTCGTAAGAAAATAAAATATAAATTTTTAAAAAAATTATTTTATTTTTTAAATATTAACATACACTATTACAAATAAGTAATAAATAAATTGACCGACCTACAAAATTATTTATTCAAAACATTTTTTTTTTTTGTATAAATAATATATTTTCATGTTTATCTTTCTGTTATCATTTATATTATATTTTGTGTCTGTATGGCTAATTCCTGCAAAGACCCTTCTCTTTTCTCAGAACCCAGAACACAAACACTTGGAGAGATTGGACTTGCATATTTATGTCTGATGTCAACAATAAGTTTACATTCCATAATACATCCCGGAATTCACCAAGCTAACTAGCAATTCCAGAATTGGAAGTCTAGCCAATTACATTTTGGAGGAAGAGCAATAACATTCAGAAATAACTTCGAAAATGATAATGTACATCAATTAGCAGAGTTCTGGTTACAACTCCACTTCATCATAAGAAAAATGGCCAGGTGAAGTTACTCAAATTGAGTATCTGTTGGGGCTTGTAGTCTTTCCCCATCCCTTTTCCTTATACACCAACAAACATTAGCATTTTCTGCTTGACAAAGACACACAGAAAATTACTTCTTAAGAAAAAAAAAACATATATATAATATATATATATATATATATATATAAACATATATCAGGAACTACCTTTAGAGGGGTAATTATTCAATCATCGCATATATAATTGGCATGGCACTATATACTTGAAGTAAATATGACTTCTTCCTGATATCTCAGAATTTCTGACTCCTCTTCATATCAAAAGAACTTGTCAACTCCAGGATAACTATGAACATGAATACCTGTAATTTGTGTAAAACTCCTCTTGAAAAAAATTCTGTTTAGAGATTTGAATAAGAAATGATCTTGGCATTAAGATCACAAGTCTGGATATTCCAGGAAACAATGTGTTTGCTTGTTCACATGTCTCTGCTTGCTTTTGAAGACATTATCCGGGAAAACAATGTCTCTGATTGCTTTTGAGGACATTATCTGGGAAACAATGTCTCTGCTTGTTGAGGATATTACCTCGGAAAAAAAAGCCATTGCTTGCTTTGAGGATATTACCTGGGAAAACAATGTCTTCCCTCATTTGAGGGATTCTTGGGAAATAAACATTTTTCCTTCTAATGGATGAAATAATCCAAGTGTTGATTAGCACTATTTCTGCTTCAACCATTCTTTCAATAGGAACATTTGCAGTTTAAATTAGTTAATGCCTGAAAGTGGGCAAAGGAGGTCATCCAACTCTATGTAATCTTCTTCTAATATGGCTATCAGCTCCTGAAAAAATAAAACATAAGCAGCAGATTGATTTAATGGTCAAAGGAGAATAGAATATTGTATTTTTGACATAACTCTGTACTTAAACATGGTGCAAAAAGTTTGACCATGCCAAAACAATGCCATCTGGATACAGTAATAACTGCACAATTATCATTTGCCAAGAGGAGGAACAGAGCAGGTCACTTGCAGAGTTGAAAATTTTACAATGGGACAAGGAGATATAATAAGTGTTCTACCACAAAAAGACAACATTTGCTTAAATAAAAGCACACATTTCTGGAGAATTAAATAATGTTTGCTCACCTTCAATTTGATCTAATGTAGTATTTGATAAGAAAATAATATCAGCACAACCCATCCAAAACTCCAACTCATCCCCCCGACATTTTTCCCCCTCTATAATAAAATTTTCCCCTAGTTTCTGATAGAAAAGGAAATCAAACATAAATCAATCATCATTATATGTCAAGCTCGGAAGCTTTAATAACCTAAATAAAAATGAATCAAGAGGAAAACCATTGCAAGCAAAGACCTAACCTAAGATACCACACAGCCAAAAACATTATGGAAAATCATGAACAATCACTTTCCACAATCCATGCAATAAGAAAATGCCCCGCAGCCAATTTATGAAACATATGGAAATGACACTATGTTTATTTCTTTTTTTCATGTAGAGAGTTAAATAAGACGATTACTTAGACAAATACCTTCTCAGTCACTGGTTCATGAGTAACTAAATTATCTGTATACAGTCCAGATGAAAATTTCAAATCCTCATCGTTGTTATCAAGAGAATTGTTGTCATGCATTTTAGATTCTGCAATCATAGATGTAGTGGTCCCATCAATCTGCACACCTACAGAACGGTGGACTGTTGCAATACTATCATCACCGCAGGAACTTACTCCTATGTGCTCTGATAAGTTATTGACAAGGTGAGATCTCAAAAACACTCGGCAAAGGACAAAAGAAGCCTGCATATACATTAGCCAGGAACCTTTAGTTAGAACAGTTTCACATTTAATAAAGAAGCATACCCCACTGCTCATCAAGAATACTTTTTACACCAAAATAAATGGGTCAAAAAAGCTGGAACATACATTTGCCTTCTATTCACTAATTAATGTTTCTTCTAAATGCTCTGTTTTCATATCTAACCATATGAAACCATATCTCTATCAATTACTAATATACCATATATCAAATGGGAAACAAAAATCTGGGAAATATTTATAGGAAAAATTAAGAAATAAGACTATTAACAGAATGGATGCAGAAAATAATACTCTTGAAGACCAAGTTACATAGGAACAAAGCACAAACCCATCTAATATCACATTAAGTAATAGAAATGTGCATGGAGCATTGTAAAGTTTTAATGTCTCTCTTAATGCTCCACAAAACCATCTCATAGTATTTAGGAGCAAAAGGAATATTTAATCTGTCTTTCATATAATGTAGTAATCGGAGCTTACTCATACGAATGAAGAATGAATTTACCGCAGAAAAAAGGATTGTCAAGAACAAATAAATGGACTGTATAAAAGTAGTCCCTATCCAATAAAATTAATTATTCTCAGAACACTAGAAATGTATAAGACAGCCATCATTAAGCAACGTTACTACTACCAGCTCCAAATAGCCATGGAACACGTCTCAATATCCCACAATTAACTTCAAACTATTAGAAATCCTTAAAGAAAAGGACAAACAAAAGAATACCATATTTTGATCACCAAGTGCATATTCATACATGACCCAACCGGTCTTAACAGCATTCTGTGGCGAATCACCCAAATAAAATACAAACTTTGTGCGTGTTCCCACCGCAACTTCACCCGGAGCTCGACCCACAACATCCCGAACCCTCCTTGTCTTTTTCCAATACCCAGCGCCGGCCCTTCTCTTCACTCTTTCCTTCATAATTCTTCTCACATAACAGTACCAGTGGCGTCTCCGCCCTCCCCTACCAAACCGGAAGCAAGTGGTTTCCGGTAAATTAAAAGGTTCAAAATTATAAAAATCAATCTCCCTAATCACATCAGTTCCATAATAATTACTGCCATCATTTTTAGAATTGAGGTAGTAGAAGACGAGCTGTTCATCAGTAGGGTAGAAACTGGCACCAGGCGGGAGCGAATTGCACGTCGGAATAACAGGGTTTTTCAGATCCCCCATCGACTATTTAGAGAGTTTGCCGGTGGGAGAAAAAAATTGTTCAGTAACGATCGGAGGGGTTAGGGTTTTGATATGGACTGTAAATAGGAAATCTTGGTGATCAAGTTAGATGGAAGATTGGATTCAGTCGGACCGGTGTACGTGCTCCCTCATTGCACCATCACCGTAGATTCTCTGAGATGTTGAATCATCTATGTCTATTTGCAATTCATCCCCCCTCTTCACAATATAAATTATTTTTGTATTAATTTTTTTTAATTTAAAATTAGAATGATCTTAATTCTTTTGAATATTTTTAAACTAAATTATGCATCACATTACATAAATTGAATACTAACTCCATTTATTTAGTCGTCTCTACGTCAGCTGAAATTTTGAGTTCGATTACTTGTCAAATGATAAATAATGATTTCGACTTACCTAGTTGTCTCCCGTGTTTCACTTGACGTCACTTGTCAAATGAGATATCATAAGTTCAACGACTTTAGTCATCTGTTAAATAAAAAGTCTTTAGTTCGACTTTTATCTATAAGTGTGAAAGATTTTGAGTTTTACTATTTTACTACTAAGTGCGATTGGTAAAAGTCCATGTTAACAATTAATATATTTTTTAGTAATTTATCTGTATTTGATAAATATTTTGGATCCAACTAAATCAAATTCCAACAACGTCAGAAGGGAAGCTTCCCTACAATCCATTAAAACATAACATTTAAGTCAATACCAAACATCTTTAATTTATTAAAATCAAATCAAACATGCTAAACACATAATTGAACAAAAACTGAAAATGGGATTCTTGAAAGAAACATGCAATTAATGAAAGCTAATTTATTATAGAGCGATACTATTTATGAACTCCTTATCAGATTCAAGAGCTTCCATTGAATCCGGCGGAAGGCAAATTTCTAAATCCATACTTCCACAGCCCTCAATTCCTGGATAGAGTGAAACTTTCCCGTCGAATTTGTTAGCATAGCCACTTCGTATTGCAATGGCTTTCCCCAATCCGAATTCATTGCCGTACATGTTAAACCGTGGCGAGCTTCCCATCATAATGCTGCAGGGATCAAAGAACTGACCAAGCTGGTATATGAAGGGCGATTCCAACCATGATTGAATCCATTCTCGTACCACTTCGTCGCGATGGTTTGAAACTGCCTGATTTAGTTCCCAAGCTGCCCATCCTAAGTTGTGCCCGAGCAATTCACTGGAAGTGGCGGTTGCTTTCACTGTCTGAATACAGTTTCCGAAGTACTCTTGAGGTACGGGCGGGCTTAATCTTGTTCTGTTATTGATAGCCATTCTACAACTTGTCTTTTGATCGGGTGGGAATTTCCGTGCCCTAGTTAGGCATCTCCAGATATGAGCAGATAGTGCCTGCAGGGTAGAAATAATATTGTTGGTGAAATTATTATTATTAGCCTCTGCTTTTAGTTTTGCTAATGACGCTGATGAGAAATGGAAAATCCTTTCTCTCAATTTGGGTGCTTCGTGTCTTTGAATGAACTGGTCATGATGAGTGAAAGGGAGGCCCAAAATTGGGCCATGTCCATTGGGAAACCAGTGCTTATGAATTGGGGGTTTCGAAATTGTAATGGCTTCCTCCTCTTTGGCATTGAATATTTCAGACCATGAATTGAAGAAGTGCCAGAAAGATGTGCCATCAACAGCCATATGATTCAAGGAGCATCCAATGAAGATACCATCGATTAATTCTGTCACTTGAATGGTTAACAAAGATAGAGTGTGGGCATCATGGTTGATTGCTCTGTCATGGTCAAAGAATTGTTGTACAATTTGGGGAACATCAGTTGGGGAAAGGATATCATCAATGGTTAGATCCACTGATGCGTGAACAAATCTCGCCCCAGGACTATTGTTGCAGTCGATGTAAATGGAATAGATTGGAGGGTTCTCTTGTTTAAGTGTTGCAAGACGACCTGATAATGGGTAGAAATGTACCAGAGTTAGAGAAAGGGATTCTTTGAGCTTCTGCAAATAGTTGCTCATCCCAAAAGCTGAAGGCTTGCGGAACAAGAGACCCTTCTGGATGTAGTGAGCGCAGACCATAGCAAGATCCCATGGTGCCAAGTATATTGGTTGCTTTGATTCTTCTGAGGTGTATTTTGGTTTGATGAAGCATTCGGACACACATTTGACCTCTGAAGGATTCATTTCTTGTCTCCCCTCCTCTGTTTCTGTCAACACTGGAGTTGATTGATTATTTCTTGTTTGTGATTTTATAGATACAGAGTTTACAAGAAACTCTTATGAAAGATCCAAGAAGCTGGCCAAGTCAATTACTAACTTATGGTTGAGTGGACTCGTGTTATCCACAATTATGTCTAAATTGTGGTAGGTGAGAGTGAGTAGGTTTTTTTTTTTTTTTTTTTTTTTTTTTTTTTTTTGGGTAAATAGGTGAGAGTGAGTAGTTACCTAAGGAGTCTTACCAATTCTCCTTAAAGAAACAAAATTTAGGACTTAGAGAACTTATACAGTAAACCACTAAGTTATTTCCCAAAATATAATTCTTTCTAAATTATGGTTACTTTTGACCATTTTTTCAAAATATGTTACCTCTATTTTGATAAACTATAAATTCATTATTTTTTAATAAAATATCTATAGTCTACTTTCTTCATTTATTTTCCTTTTTAAAATTTATTTATAAATTTTAATTTTATAATTTTCTAATAATAGTAATTTATAAATAATTTATTTTTTATTTATAATTTTTATAATATAGATTATATTTGTTATTATACTTATATTATATTTAGTAAAGTGATGTAAAATTAATTAAAATTATAATATATTATAATATTAAAATAATATTGTATGTATTTTTGTAAAGATAATTTTTTTTTTAGTTGTGTTTATATATTCAATTAATTTTAATTTAAGATTTGTGTTCATATTCTTAAAATTAAATAATTTAATAAGTTTATATTATATATTTACATAAAAATTATTTTATTTAAATAAAAAAATTACTAAAAAATTATTCTCCTATATATTTGACAAACTTATATATTTGTATATATATATATATATGGTAATGTCTTTTTTTTAAAACAAATAAGTATTATCGTATATTACATAAAATATTTTAATATTTTATTTAAATATTGTAGTATTACATGAAATATTTAAATATTACATAAAAAAGCATTATATAAAATATTATAATATATTATGTCTGGACCGGACAATTATGTCTTAATTGTAGTTGGTGAGAGTAGGTTCCCAAGGAATATTACCTTTTGAACTTTTTTTCAATGAAATGAAAAAGGATCCGATATTATAAATAATCAAACAAATACAAAGAAAACAAGACAGCAACCCATTAAGAGGGCTGTCTCAGTTTCCAAGTAATGAGTAATTCAATCACTCTATACAAAATGTGTTTAACAAAATAGGCAAAACCCGACCACGACCTTTTGGACTTAACTTATACAGTAAAGCACTACATCAAGAAAGCCATGGTTTTCTAGTAATACACGCAATAGAAAAATATACGGCAAAAACCACATTTAAAGAATCTCATATATTAAAAACCACATTTAAAGAAGTCTCATATATTAAAAACCAAAGGTACGAGAGAATTCACAAAAATACTAATTAAAAACCATAATAATACTTAAATAAGTTCAAAATCCTAGGACATTATGAAGCAAATAATAATTAAAGGGAAAACTCAATTCTAAAAACAATTCTAGTGCCTCCAAAATCAAAATCAAAATGGCGTGCAGCAATTGACATGATCACTTCACGCGCTCAAGAAACAAGGTTTTCGTTGAGGGATAGAGAAGCAAGCTGCTGCTCAGCTGGGCTATTTCCCTGCTGAACATTACGGAGGACATCCATAGCCTCAGCAACCTTTGCTTTCAGAGCATCCGGTGATTCGAGCAGATGTAAAACCTCTGTCTGATCCATCTCCAACAGCATGCCTGTCACTTTCGCAGCGTGCTCATGCTCAAGCTGATCAACGAGCGGGTATAGATTTTCACCCAACATCTACATTCAATTATCAAGAACCTTAGAATCAATTACTAACACACATTAAAAGAGTAAGAGAACAATTAATAGGAATAATAGTGAAGTGCTTACAGTCCGCTGCTGCTCGGGAGATGCATTTGCAAGTGCAGAAGCTAGTGCTGTCACTGGGACGGACTGACCAATAGGGGCTTCTTGCTGAAGCATGTTGCCCATGTCATATGGTACAGAAAGCATGCCTCCGCCAACACCTGGCATTTGAACATCTGGAACATTGCGACCCGGTGGATACCTATACATTCTTCCTCTTGGAAGCATCTGGTATTCAACAGTAAGTCTTATGTTCTATACATAAAAGTAAAAATCTTCATGATAAAGAATAAGAAAAGAATGACCAACCTGCTGCTGTAACATAGGTACTGGCTGCTGACCAGGCTGCACTGTCCCTGCTCCACGTCTACCACCTGGACGCTGACCTTGCTGGCCCTGCTGAACTAATGGCACAAAGAAGTTTGGAATAGGTCCTCCCGGTCGCATTCCTGGTACAAGCTGCTGCTGGTAACCAAATCCAGCCTACAAATAGTTTTTGAGTTAAAAAGCAGTTATGAAGTCCAGCAAGTGGCTAACAATACAACTTCATGAATCCATAACCTCCAAGGCATATAAAAATTTAAAAAGGACCACCACAGCTTTGGATTTAAATTGCAAATTACTTGAAACTTCAAAAAAAATTATGGAAGAAACTTTTACCTGTGGGGGAATCATAGCAGGGGGTGCTTGACCATAGAATAGCTGCTGTCCAATTCCAGGAGCACCGGGAGGGTACATTGGCATACGTGGACCCATTGAAGGTGACATTGCAACAGGCCTAATCTGAGAAAACTGAGCCTGCAATAGCATTACAACCGGAAAATTTTTAAAAAAAAAACCTAGAGAATTATAGCATTTATCATTCAGCATTCCAAGATAAGCTAAAAGAACTACAAAAATTGTTTTTAACCTGTAATCTGGCCCTTCTCTCCTCTTTTCGTTGAGCTAATGCAACATAAAGTGGCTTGCTAATCACCATTTTTCCATTCTTCTCTTTAAGCTACAAAGTACATGAAATAATAGAATTAGCACTCCTACACAAACACAGACAAACAAAGATAATAGGATCATCATAGACTTCCAGCTCAGTGGCTTACAGCTCTATTAGCTTCTTCAGAAGTTGAGAAAGCAACAAATCCTGATCCTCTGCTGATCCCACTGGGGTCGCACATCACCTGAAAACACCTAGGGCATATATAATATCAAATAAATAGTCTATGAAGGCATATGAAAAGATGAGAATAAACCAGAGGGAAAGAGAAAAAAAACAATTGCACACCTTGCATGAAGTAATGGTGCCACAATCCGAAAACAATTCCTTAAGCTTTTCATCATCAATGCTGTCATCCAAATTCTTTACATACAAGTTCACTCCTTGATATTTGTCTACAGCTTCCTTTGCACTCTGCTCAAACTTACTTTTAAGCTCTTGCTCCCTTTCAGACTTCTTTTGAGCTTTTCCAACGTACCATTCCTTATCGTCAAATTTCTTCCCATTCAGTTCATCAACAGCTTTTGCAGCATCATCTGCATTCTCAAAGTTCACAAATCCAAAACACTTTGATTTCCCATCTGCATCCCTCATCACAACTGCACTTGTAATAGCTCCATACTCTCCAAAAGTGTTTTTCAGGTCCTCATCTGTGGTCCCCTCAGATAAATTTTTCACATAAACATTATTAAATTTTGTCCTACTCATTGCAGTATCTCTTTCCTGTTTGCGGAGGAAATGCCCAACATAGACTTGCTTATCATTAATAAGCATGCCATTCAACTTGTCAATTGCAATTTGAGCAGAATCTCCATTGTCAAATTGAACAAAACCATATCCTTTCGATTGGCCATTACCATCCGTAGCTATTTTGCATGAAAGTATGTTTCCAAAGCTTGAGAAAGTATCATGCAATGCTTTGTTGTCAATAGACTTGTCCAAATTCTGTAATAAGAACGTGTATATTGTCATATGAATAATTACATATTAATGGAGAGTGTGTTTAACCTAAATAATTATTTCAAAATACTGGATTCATTAAAACTCATACATAGATGTGTGTATTCTCAGGTTTTAATAACTTACATAAATATAAAAAACCATTACATGTTAGAGAATACCTTAATGAAAATATTTGCTGTTCCACTTTTTCGAATGCTGGGATCCCGATGAGAATACATGATTCTTACAGATTTGCCATTAACAGGAGTGAAGTTCAACATATCCAACGCCCTTGCAGCTAATATTAAGAACAGAAAAAATGTCACTTTCGAGTAAGAGGTTTAACAAAGAGCAGTGGAGAAACCATTACCACTACAACAACCACGGTTGCCCCGTACAATCAAAAGGGTACTCATATAAAGACTTCAAATTAAGAACATACAACGCTGTAAACGAATAATCACAATATACTTAAAATTCATGATCAACACTTCAAATCCACAAACAAGAAATACGGTATAAGCAAAGGCAGAGAGATCACAGTCATCATTGCATATATACAGACAACGTTAAACAGCATAAAGAAATATCACAAGATTAAAGCTTTCAGAAAGTAATAGCACATAAAAATACAAAAAGTAAAAATCTTTCAAAATTAAAGCTCAAAGATCAATATCATTCAAATTAGAAAACTCCAAAGTTAATAAATTGAACTGATTAAAGATTGTCTTCAACAACAAAACACAAGAAAAGAAAAAAACGTGAGACTTGGATCCTCAAGCCAAACTCTTCCAACAAAACACCAATCGACAAAATCCACACACAGAAAAGTAGCAATAAAAAGAACGAGAGCGAGAGTGCCACAAGCTCACCATCCTGGGGGCTGCTGTAGTTGACGTAAGCGTAGCCTAAGGACCGACGGGAGTTAGTGTCCCTACAAACCCTTACGGAGACAACCGGGCCACCCTGGCTGAACATCTCATACAACTGCGAGTCAGTAACATTCAAGTCCAGGTCTCCAACGTATAGCGAGGTGGTCACAAACTGATTGGATACACCACTCGGCAGCGCCGCGGCTGCGGCCGCAGTCGCTGCCGGCACTCCATTGGGACCTGCCGTCACTGCTGCACTCTGCACCTGTATCTGCGCCATTATATCCCTAAGTCTTCCTTAAAACCCACAAAAAAAAAAAACACTGATTTATCCTTGTTTTTTCCTAGAATCCTTGAATTTCCCTCTCCTCTGATTATTGAAAAATTATAATAGAGGATTACAGATAAAAGATAGTTAAAGTAACAATTTTTTTCCGGAGGAGGAGAGAAATTCTCTAGAGGAAAGGGAAAGGTATAATGGGTATAAAAAACTCGTCGGAGATCCGAGCTTTAGCAGTTAAAAAGGAGAAATTTTTGGGTTTTTTTTTCAGAATGAGGAGGGCAGAGGGCACTGCACCGCGACCGGCGAACAGAAAACAGTGAGGTTTAAATATAGAAGAGTAAACGGTGGAAGAAAGATGAAAACCCTAATTAGGATAAAAGTGGTTAAATCTACACCGTCGGATTAAGATACTACCCTCTCTTGGCGGTTATAGTTCATTAGATGTTCTGCATGCGTTTCGCGACTCTCTATGATCGTCACACGTGGATATTAGTGGTGACGTGGTAGAATCTCTATTTCTATTGCGGGCCCGGATTCTTTTCTAATTTTATTTATCTTTTAAATATAATTTATTAAAATTAGTGGAAAAATAAATTTGACCATAATTATAGGAAATAATTGACCGAGCCTTACGAGTCCTTTATAAAATAATAGGAAAATTATTATATTTAAAAATAATAATTTATATAGGAATTTCTTGAAAAGACGGATTTTTTCCTATTGGTTCATTTAATGACATTTAAAAACTTGTGATTAATGTTAGTAGTTGATGAAATTCTTCTTATGGTTTAAAAGTCTATCTTTTAGCTAAAAAAGTTAAGGGTTCGAATTTCTCATGGTTATTGGTCTAGTAATTTATCTCTTACCTCCTTCTACTTGTCAAGAGTTTAAGAGTTTAAAACTTTAAACGCGGGGATTCAGCGCGTGCGTGTGTACACTCTTGGGGCTTTTCCTGGGTGTATTAGTGAGGTCTGGAAGGGTTTGAGATGACCACCTCCAAAAAAAAAAATTGTTAGTAGTTGCTTAAAATGTTTTTTAGAAGCAATCATTAATTGTAAATCTTATATCACCATTTTCACACTTTTAAAATAATATAAAAATTAAAATTTATAGTAAAAAATATTACTATTATTTTTAACCAAAAACAACCAGAGAAATATTAGGAAAAGTCAAGGGGGTTTGTTGGTTTGTATAAAAAAAAATTAATTAAATAATTAATTGAAGTACAAATTTATGATATTTTTTGACTTGTTCATTGGAGGTTAATCTTTTTACCTGGATTTTAGCGGTAATTTAGATTAGGAAAGTCATTATAGTACACGTTTATACTCATTTAATGAAACGTGATCAAATTAATTTGTTAAAATTAGATTTGAATATTTCTTACCAAAAACAATTCGATCTAAAATCTTGGGAGATTTTCTCAACTAACACGTTTATTTAAATTCATTATACGAATGAAGAAATTAAAATATCATTTAAATTTTAAATAATTAATAACAAATATTTAAAATTAATTTAATAACTATTTTATCTTGATTTGTTTCTGAAACAAAATAAAAAATTACACGGAATAACTTCAAGATCATAGATAAACTGGTAAAGATATTTAACTGAAGTTGATGGTTTGAATCCTACTTATATATACAAATTCTTTTTCGGAGGAAGCTCTTTTTTTTTTCTTAGGCACAGGGTGTGCTAAATAGATTCCAAACTATGAGAGGATGTTTTTAAACCAAATTCACATATAGACTAATCACGTTCGAGCTTTTGAATGGTTCCCAACTATATGTGGCGCCTTTTAAATTATGTTTATATTCAAACTAATTATAATTTGAAGAGTATGTCTTGGAGGAAATCAGATTTGAAGCCATTTTTTTTTTTTTTTACTAGGTAATATTTTTCATGTTAACCTAACGACTTGGGGGAGTCGAGGTTTCGAATCCCCTGAGGTAGTTAGCGTAATGTTAAAAAGCTCCGAGTTAGGCTTTCATTCTAGAGTAAGAGTTGGACTCTGCAAGCGCACCCCAGGTCGAATACGGATTAGTCGGCCTGTGTGGGTTTGGATACCGGATGCTTAAGCAAAAAAAAAATATTTTTCATGTTGGCAAATTGGGCTGAGTTCGGATAATGGATGAGCCAATGATTATATAGTGGGCTAGTATGTAGGGCGATTCTGTTTTGTTTACAGACATTGGGCCGTTGAAACCAGACGGAGGGAAAGAACACACCCGTGTGTGTTTATTTTATTTTTTTTTTAAAATTTTTAAAGAAAGAAAATATAAATAGGATTAAAAATAATAATAATAATTTCAGGGGAAAATTCACAAGAAAAAGGGAAAAAATGTCAAGAAGACGTATAGCACATGAAAAAAAAAAGAAAAAAAAGAAAGAAAGAAAAGGGGAAAAAAAATTGTATAATGAAATTATAAAATTGTACGTAGCAGGTTTACGTACTGTCTATTTTCCATGCATGCATCCACTACCCAGTAAAATACTATAGCAATTTTTTTTTTTTTTTTTTAATAAATAGATTGAGATTTCACCTTTTTTTTTTTTTTAATGAAATATTATAAATCAATAACGTGAAGCTTAATTGGTAAACGTCAAATGCCTCAAATTGAAAAATGCCTCAAATTGTATCTATCTATCCATCATGGTCACATACAATTGTATGTTTTTGAAACTACTATAAAAATTAAAAATATGTAGTTTAATTAGTTAAGACCAATATATATAATGTTATGAGTTCGAGTTATAGTAATAATAAAATATAATAATACAAATAAAATTATATCTTTTAACTACAATAGCTTTATAATAATATATATAAGTATGATATATGACAAAAAAATATGAAATACTCCTTCCAAAAAACTAATTTCTCACTATCCAAAAGGAATTCTGATTAACTTCCCTCATAATCATATATTTCTCAATCATTTTATTTTTGATAAGAAGAATTAACACCAAATCATCATACCATACAATCATATATATATATATATATATTCGACCCCACTAACCACTAAATCATATATAAAAATTTTGCATGTTGCATATCTCTCAAAGATTGACATATCTTACTTTATCAAAGTCATACAAAAATGATATAATATATATATAAAATTAATTTTAGTCACCACTGCATGAAAAGGAAATTAAACCCAATGATTTCTTTCCCACCTATAATACCATAATATATATATAGATATATATATATATATGTGTGCATGATCATAGGGAAGAAGATCAATCAATCGATCTCTCTATTGCTAGCTAGGTTTTGTCAACTTCAGTAACCTAATTATACTGTTCATGTATACAAATATATATGTATATATGTCTTAAAATATATTTCTTCATCGATCAATCACTCACTTTTAACCTAAAAAGCTTCCATTCCATGACAATGGTGTAATATAGTCAAACAAAGGAGGACCTAGCTATAGGTAGTAGATTAATTAAATCAGTACCATTTTCCAAGAGAGACGAAGAAAAATAAAAAAGTCACATAAAAACACGCACTTTGGTCGTTAGGAATATATAGTAGGAGAGTACAAAGATACACATGAGCTTGTTTTCTTTCTTTCTTTCTTCCTTTATTTCTTTCCTGAAACTAAAGAAAGAAAGAAGGAAAAAAAAAAAAAAGTACATCGATCATGAAAGCAAACTACAAAAGCTAGAAAGAAAGAGAGAGAGAGAGAGAGAGAGAAAAAGAATTCTCATGTCCCAAAGAAGTCGTTTAATTCCGTCCCGTCCGGCCCGATTCATGGTCTGTTCTCCGGGTGCAAAGGAAATAGTTCTAGGGTTCTATCTCCGGCAGCCGCTTCCTCCGATCTACAATATAATTTCGTTTCCTCTTCCTCTTCCTGCAGGCATTCGAACGTCCAAGATCTACACTTTCTCTTATATGGACTGTCTTCTTCCCTCCTTATTACAAGATCCGATCCCTACAAAATAATAAGTATTTTTTTAGACTCATATCACCAGACAAAGCTATATATAAATATATATGTATATATACGACGACATACCCTAATTAAGTCATGTGTTAAAGGATTAGGAATGGTGATGGTGGCTGTCGCCGCCGCCGCCGCCCTTGGACTATAGTTGTTGTTATTAAGAGCTAGAGTGTTATTACGCTTCTGCTTCTGCCTCTCACGTGCTTTGTGATTTTGAAACCAATAAAACACGTTCTTCCCTTCTATTTTCCCGTACTTTCCCAGCTGTTCAGTGATTTGCTCAATCTGTTGTGCGTTCGGCGTCCGCATGCCTCCTCTGTACAGCATTTCTAGTATTCCTATCTGTTCTTGCGTTGGATTCCATCTTGTCCCTCCAGGGTGTGTATCCACCTGCATGCCACGTGTAATATTTTATTACATGATACTCCGTGTTAAAGTAAGCTAAATTGATCCAACAATAGCTGAAATTTAAACTCTAAATCTCTATCTGTGATATCATGTTAAAGTGAGGTAATTTAAGCTGAGTTCATCTTTCTTTTCGTGCATGCATGTAATATGTAACAAAATATAGATCAAGAAAATATTTGTATGTATATACACATATATACTTACTTGATTTGGTTCTTTGATCTTGTCATCTGGGGATCCTAGTTTTCGAGGGCCACTTTCGGGTCTAATGAAGCTCTTGAGATCGAAAGGGGTGACAGTAGTGGGTGCAGCAGTGGTATCGGCGTTGCTCTGGTGGTGGTGGTGGTGGTGGTGGTGGGGGTGTGGGTATGGGTGGTCGAGTTTTGGAGCAAGAGGGCGTAAACGCTTACAACCAAGGGTAAGGGATGGTTCGTGCTCCCAGAATCCACGTGCAAACTGATGCACCTTCATGCTTCCCATGGGTGAAATTTGATGATAAAGAGTGAGAATTATATAGAGAGGAACTTAAAAGGGGAAAAAAAGAAAGAAAGAAAGAAAGAAATTAGTGGGAAATGAGGTGTGGGTGCCTAGAAGAACCAAGACCAAATGATGAGATGAGGTTGACTTAATATTTCCATTTTTAAAAAAGAAAGGTAAGAAAAAGCGATACAGAGAGTGACCTAAAAAATCTATAATTGTACGTATGAGAGAATGTGTTTTACTTGAGCGTGCGGGGGCAGATGAACAGCATGTTATATGCCTTGTCAATATCTCTTTCATATTACACAATATATATATATATGATACATACACACAAAAAAAAAAAAAAAAAAACTATTGTTGTTAGATCGAAACAAACTATCTACTCTAAAAACTTTATTCTTGTAACAACTATTACACTCGGTTTGAAATTTTCATAAGAAAAACATATGTAATTCAATAATACATAATCTCATTATGAAGGTGGGTTAATATGAATTCGAAATATAAATTATTATAAAAGATAAAGAAAGAAATTCGTTGTAGTTGGATAGTCTAATCAATAATAGGAGTTGGAGTGGTTTTTGTTTTTCTTTCCCCCCTACTTTCATGATAAGGTGTCTATGCTTTTCGGTGGCCTCGTTTGGCTCTCTTCCAAACTTTTTCACAAAATAAAGTTTGAGAGAGAGATCTAGAGAGAGAGAGAGAGAGAGAGAGGGAAGGGAAAAAAAGGAAGGAAAAAAAGATTCCTCCAATCCCAAAACTTGAAAATGGGAACTATAAACTTTCTAAGATACGGATATAGTGTTTGTTGGGTGTGAGAGAAAGAAGTGAATGCCGTCTTTTAGTGGTAGAATTAGAACATATATATATATATATATATATCTATGTTGAAAAAACCAGCAGCACTAATCAGTAAAAAAATACTACTACATATATAACCCTAAAAAAAACCCATATCTACTTGTGATAAGTCTTTGCCAAATCTCTTAATTGATCCTCTTCTTCTTTTGTTCTTCCTGGGAAACTGTTGTTCCAATTTCCCAAATTGTATAAAATCACCATCTCACTTTTCATTATATTTTCGTATAAAAGTAGCTATCACTTATATTATTTTTATCTCTGCATGTATATATATCATGATAATATATATTAAACATATGTATATATATCTGTCAAGCAAATATGAATAATTTTTTAAATGAAATTTGGCATCTTAGTGATTAAGATTGTTCTTCTCTTCTTTTTTTTTTTCTTCTTTTCTTGTGAGATTTTTTTTTTTTTTTTTTTTTAATTTTTATAACAAAGTCAAAAAAGGAAATGAAAATTTTGTCAAGTGAGATTATTTTAATTCCTACGGAACAACCTAATTTGGTATTATTCGAAATCAAATACGACAGATTCCTGCCCAAGTCGACATCGTATATTGTATTTTTTGTTTTGGTCTCTAATTTGAGACTTATCCGACCACAGCAGAATTATCAAAACCATTACATGTAAATCTTTGAGGATTTTGCCTCAAATAAAACTCGAATTTGAATACATAATTTTTAAGATATATTTGAGACTGTTAAATTCTTTTTTATACTTAAATACTACTCCAATCGAATTCATAAGTTGAGCTGTTAATTATATTTTTTATATATATGAGTGAACATGACCGTGTTAGACGACTATTACAAATTTTCGATAACAAAATTTAAAATATTAACCTATTGTAGATATATAAATTTTATTTATATATTTAAATATATAATTAAATATTATTTATATATTTTAAATATATATTTATATTTATATATTTTATATATTAAGATATTAAAATATTCACTCATTAGATGAGTGATACGTGACAACTTCATAGTCATCGATTCTCACTCACTCCATCTATAAATAGAGGGCAAATTCTCTCAACAAAAGGTTACACACACAATACTCACACTCACTCACTCAAGAAGTTGTGAAGTTGAGAGATATTCGAAGGATACCGAACCTCTGTCGAAATCGGCCTTTCCTCTCAAAGTCCAAATCCATTCCGAAACAAAGTCCTAAAGCCCTCGGAAGAAGAAATTAAATTGTTCGATAGATCAAGATCAAGCCCAAAAGCCCATGACATCGAATCCATTATGAGATCCAACCCAAAACGCCCTTCGGAAGAAAACAAATCAATTGGATCGAGACAAGCCCAAAACGCTCCTCGAATCCACGACGGATTGAATCAACGGATTCATAGATATTTGACCCTTGTAATTTAAATTGTTATATAACTGTTGTTTTCAATTCATTATTTCTTGTAATTTTGATTTTACATGAAATAAAAGAAATTATTGTCTACACATATATTGTTATTCTACATATATATATATATATATATATATATATATATATATATATATATATACTTATTCACAAATTGTTGTTATAAAAGGTAATGCATAATTTTCAAATTGTGTTTCTTTCTGAACATGCTTTACTTAGAAGTCTATATTTGTTGTGTAAAAGTGGAAAGAAGATAAACACAATTCCATGGTAGAATCCTAATTGTCAATTATGCCAACTTCTAAAGAAAGAGATTTCTCAAGAAATCACCACTGTTTACATTACGGATTTGAGCATATGCATAGTAATAATAATGGTGGAAATTTGACTCCACCGAAACTTGACAAATTCATCCATGGATTAAATTTTGTCCACACACACATATATATATATAATATATATATATATATATATATATATATATATATATGTATATATATTCAGAAAAATGAAAAAAGAAGAAGAAAGAAATCTTTGCATACGTACACACACTATACTCTCACGTCTTATCAAAATTCTCAAATATTCCTTTTGATTTCCAGATGTATTGCATTTGATTGTGTTTCAAATCAGTACTTTAAACATTGTCAGTACTCGTATTTGTATTTTGTACACGTCTCGAAAGCCCACTTTTGTCCTCTGTTTGATATATATTTTTATACCAAAATCCAAATAGCGAAATACTTCGTTTGATAAAATTGGAAAACATATTATGAATGAGATTCAATATTTACGCATAGTAAGTCTCACAAAATAGTTTGAATAAAATTTTTATTTGAGTAAGAGTTAAACTTTTCATATTTTTCGGTTCAAAACTGATGACTTAGACAAAAAGCAAAAGAAAGAAAAATGGAAGGTTTAAGATTGAGTAAGACATCTCATCTACAGATAATATATGTTCCTTTTTTCTTTCTCTTTCCTAAAGAAGATAATATATACCATCTTTTGAATCGTCATTATTCACAATAATTTTGTTACTTAATTAGACAATTAATTATAAGTACTGACAAAAATCTAAGGTAGAATGTGCTGGATATCTTGTCTGTAATATATCATGAACTTCAATCATCTCTATATGTATGGTTGCAGTTATATGTATATATATATAGTATACGTGGGGGTGGGGGGTGCTTTCTATCTAGAATCAATATATATATGTATATAATGGTCCTAACAGTTGGGAAGTGATCATATACATATATATGTCATTTTAATACAGGAACATATATTTTCTTGGGGCTATTATACCAAATTTTGACAATCCCAGATTAGGATCTGACTCCCTTGTTCCCGTCAGACCAAATCCGATTGGCTGATGGCAACTCACTGCCACCCCCACCCCCATCAATCACGACCAAGTATATATATATATATATATATATATATAGTACGTACTGTACCGTCATTTACAACTCGTTTTTGGTCTACTTTTTCTAGGGCTTCATTATTCTGAACCTAATTATCTATAGGTTTTCACTTGTGGCAATTACAATTATTATATATACATATATATATATACATGTGAAAATTATCAACCTCTATTATTTTTCCTTAGAAAACAGTAAGAACTGCTGATTTTCTCGTGGAACAAAAGAAGACAAAATCAAAGTGGAAAGTTAAGGGTTTTTTTTTTATTATTTATTTAATATTTTTCCTTTTAAAATAGTTTTGTTCAAAAATATGATCATTCATTAGTCTCACGAACTGCATGCATGCATGTGCTGTTTGTTCCGTTTTCTTTAGAATCAGCTAATAATGTAAATTTCTAGTTATGAATGGAAGTACTTTTTTTTTTATATATATATATATATATTCTGTTTGTTTTGGCTGATGAACAAGAGCAAGAACACGTGCAAAAGAAAAACCAAATGAATGGTTTCTTAATCATTTTCTTTCTACTTCTACTTCCAATATCGAGAGAGAGAGCAAAAAAGCCGGAATACTCGAAGGAAATTTTTAAAAAATAAATTAGAATCTATTGTAATTTGAGACTAACTTAATTTCTTTATTTTGAATATATATATATATATGAAGTATAGATATATATATATATATATACACTATTTTCCTTTTGGCAGCGTGACATGAAAAGCCTTGAAAGAAGCAGCTTTCTTTTTGGTTTCTTTACACACACATATATATATATATAAGAGCCAAACTATCTTACATCTAAAATTCAAAAATTTATAAAATTCCACGCCTTCTCCTTTTTATTATTTTTTGTGAAATATTAATCAGTTTCCAAAGACATTATTATTATTATTATCTTTTAAAAAATAGATTACTATAATACACGATTTTTAAATATCTCAATTGAATATATATTAGAAAAATATCTCAATTGAATATATAATAGAAAGTTTGATATAAACGTTTCTTCTCAATAATTTCTACATGTATATATATATCTTTTGGTAATTTATCTGTGTATCCGATAGTTATTTCGAATCTCAACTAAATTGAAGTTCAGTAGTGTTAGATCCTATTATGGAGAAACTCTTTCCACGCATGTCTCTTTATAGACAAAGTTTGAACTCGATATATATATATATATATATGAATAAAATAAAATATTTAATTTTAAAATGCATTCTAATAATTATTCTAAAAATAAAAAATTCAAAATATAAAAAATTATTTTTTTTGGAAAAAAAAAAAAAATGGGGTGATAAGACGGGGTTATTTGTCGGTCAAAGAAAAAGTCTCGAAGTTGGGTGGCAATGATAGGAGGGTGGGAACCCACACAGTGGAACAAACGGTGGAAACCCATCATTACCCGACGACACTGCCATCATTTGCACGTGTCCATGGACCATCCCCGACTGTTTCTCAATTTATAATCTTGTATATATATATATATATATATATATATATATATATATTTGTAAAATTATTTATTCAAATAATAAATATAAATCTTAATTATTTATATATATATATATTTATCTTACCTTATTATTGTTTGTAATACGTGCAAGTGTCTATTTTTCATTCCCTCAATTCTTGGGAACCAAAAGGAACAAAAATGTGTTGATCTTTTTAATATTGTTGCCACGATTGATTCTTTTTCCTTCTTTTCGTTTAATTAAGAATTTAATCTTTAAGTGTCATCTCCACACACACATATATATATATATATATATATATATATATATATATATATATTCAAATATATAGTTTATATTTTTGAAATGTATGAAGGTATATAGATTTTAATATTTTCTCTAAATTTCGAAATGAATAATAGACTAGGAAATATAATGATTAAATTACTTTATTTATTATAAATTCTCAAACTATCATAGTATATTATTGGAGAAAACGTGTGGGTGAGGAAGTATTCATTAAATCTTATCCAACATAATAAATCCAAATCCTGAAAAAAAAGAAAGAAAGAAAGAAAAATGGAGGGGTTGAGTTCCCTTTATGGGTAACTTTAAAATTCTAAACCCTATTTGATCAGGGGGAAACCTTTTTAGCTTGGGAATTGATGGAAAAGAGAATCAATCGGTAGTGATGTTATTGCTATACACATTCATCATAATTAACATGAGAGAGATAAAGTTAATGCGGGTAGGCATCATTGCCTTGATTGAAATTTTATTCCCCCCTTAGATTTTAAGTGAAAAAGAGCATCTTCTCCATTATATATAATTAACTTTTATGTTCAAATATATATATATATATATATATATATATATATATATATAGGCAGTGAAAAGATTTTGGAGAGAGAGTAAAGAATTGTGGAGTGAAAATGTAATAGTATAATTAGTTTCGCTTGTATTATTTATATCACTTATTTGATCCGTTAAGTGAGACACTTATGTTTGATATATAATTTCAGTTACATACTATAGTCTTATGAATTTTTATATATTTTAATAGATAAAATGCAAAAGTTAAAAAAAATAAGTTAAGTTCAAAACTTGAATTTCTGACTTCTCTATTTTTAGAAACTTAAATATGATTAAATTTTAAATCAAATAGAAATTAACATAGTATTAGATTTAACATTTGTGTTTGTCTTCATATTGACTTTTAATATTGTAAGAAAAATCATTTTTCTAGTGATTTTCTTTTTTTTTTTAAAAAAAAAAAACAGAAGAAAAAGGGAGAAAATATATATATATATATATATAGAAAGGAAAAAGGAGGAATGATCGTGTTAAGAGGAAAATTGTCAAGTCGTGTATGGGAAAGTGGGTGCAAAATGTGGGAGGGAAAGAGGTTTTTGTTATAAATGGATGACAGTCCAGAGATACAATTTGGTGAATTGATGGCACTGAAAGATCCTCCCCATCTATGCTTACTTTTTTTTCTTTTCTTTCTTTCTTTTCATTTTATTCTCTTCTTTTCTTTCCTCCATCTGGAGTTATATATATATATATATATATATTTCCACCCCTCTAAATTTCTTGGTTGTTGTTTCATTCCATTAATGCATGCCTTGTTGTTGTTGTTGTTATGCACAAACTCAAAAGAGTTAAATCTTGACTCTTTCTCAAAGTCCAAATGCCTTTTCTCTCTTCACTATTATAACTTTTTCTTTCCCACTATGTATGATATGTTATTCCCTCCCCAGTCCCACCCCCCAATATAATAATCTCTCTCAATTTATCCTGTCCTATCATATACATACATACATACATACATACATACATACATACATACATATATATATATGTACACATTTTCAATTTCATTCATTACTAAACATTCTTGTGCATTAACCTAATAGATATTCTCGAGAAAAACTTTCAAAATTACAATACACTGTTAAAATGTAATATTATAATCAAATATAATTATATACAAAACTGTTTATTTAACAAGACAAGTGAAGTTACTGTTAAAAATACTAGTAGAAAATAAAGATGATCTAATTATAATAACATAGAAACATATAAATGGATAATATGAATTTTTATTACTCAAAAATATTATTTTAAAATAGTAGACTTACTTGGAAAGATTAGACTCAAATAAAGTAATAAAAATGGATTGAATAAAAGATCGAGTTTAGTACTTAACACTATTCTCTTAACACGGATTTCACCCTCTCCTCGGTGCTTAGAGCTTTCGGACGTCTGCCTCTCAGGGAAAAACGACCACACTTGCTGAAAAAGCACAACAACAGCAAGCCCAACAAACCAATTTTTGTTTACAATACTATAATATGTAAATGATCCTAAGGACTCTAGTAGGGAAGCAAAGAGATCATAAAAACGAGTATCATGGAGAGTTTATAAAAATACTAGAAACTTTCCTATTTGTTTTTTGAAATTTGATTTTTTGATATCTTTGAAATGGTTGGGGATCTCCTTTATATAGAGACCTATAGAAGACTCCTAAAAACACAATGCAACTCTTTAATAATAATTTTTTATCAATCAAATGGTACCATCAAAACCCATTCATTCTTTATATGAAATGATGAATCCGTAATCAAGAGTTACAAATTATAACTCTTAAATCGAATGAAAAGTTATGTAATGTAATTTACATAATAAAATTCTAACAAGGTTACTAAATAAGGAAAGCCAACACATGTATCTGATAAATACAAAATGCATTTACACTATAATTTATAATATATATATATATATATATATATATATAATAAATTAAATGAATGAAATACAAAACAAATAGGAGAAAAGACTGAGGAGAAAGAAAGAAAGAAACAAAAGAAGAAGAAGAAGAAGAGAACAAGAAATGATAGAAAAGAAAGTAATGGGAGGGGGCATTCCCGCCAAAATTACTTAAAATCAAAAAAGAAAATTAAGAAGTCAACACAAAAGTAATTATTAATAATCACATGCAAATTTTAAAGTTCAAGAAATAATATTGCTTTACTACTATTATTAGTGGTGGTGTGTGATTAGCTTATTAGCTAGCTTCCTCAACCTTCCATTTCAAAAGCACAAATAATAATAATAATAATAATAATATTAATGATGATGATGATAAAAAAGACAAAGAAGATGAATGTATCCACGTTTGCTCTTTTATTAGAAAAAAGAAAATCCACTAATTACTTAATTATTCATCATTCTGAGTACAAAGGTTAAGGACAATCAACTAATAGGAAGTTATATCCCCCAAAATATCCGTAAACACCAGTCGCAAGTGAGTTGGTAAGGAGTTTTATTGATTTAAGTAAGGTCGAAGTTAATTTGAACCTTAACTCATGTATGCAGTTGTTTAAAATTTGAGGTCATAATTTCCTCCTACAAGAGACTAACTTGGGTCGAACGGAGATTACTCTAGATGTGGATTGACTTAAAGATATTATCATATAGTTTGGTAAGGATCTCTTTTGATTTAAGTAAGGTCGAGGTTCGAACCTCGACTCATGTATGCAGTTGTTTAAAATTTGGGGTCATAATTTCCTCTTGCAAGAGACCAACCTGGCACGAATGGAGATTACTCCGGATGTGAATTGACTTAAAGGTATTCTCCTATAGTTTGGTCAGGAGCTCTCTTGATTTAAGTAAGGTTGATGTTCGAACCTCGACTCATGTATGCAATTGTTTAAAATTTGGGACCATAACTTCCTCTTGCAAGAGACCAACCTGGTTCGAACGGAGATTACTCTATCCCTCCTATAGTTTGGTAAGGAGCTCTATTGATTTAAGTAAGGTCGAGGTTCGAACCTTGAATCACATATGCAAATGTTTAAAATTTGCGGCCATAATTTTCTCTTGCAATAGACCAACCTGACTCGAATGAGATTACTCCGAATGTAGATTGATTTAAAGGTATCCATCCTCCTATAGTTTGGTAAGGAGCTATCTAGATTTAAGTAAGGTCGAGGTTCGAACCTCGACTAATGTATGTAGTTGTTTAAAATTTGGGCCCATAATTTTCTCATGCAAACTAAACTGGTTTAAACAGAGATTATTTTAGATGTGAATTGATTTAAATGTATTATATTATAGTTTGACACTTTTTGCCTTAGAAAAAAAAAAGAAAAAAGAAAACCAATTAATGAAATTCCATTTTGGGCCGATTTGGACTTGGGCCTTGTGAGAGAGACGACGTCGTTAGAATCTAGTATGGAGTCCGGTCCAATTGTCAGGGGAAGTTTCTGGTTCTTCGGTTCGGAGAAGCACCCCGCGGGCCAGCTGCCACGTTGATTCTTCTTCATATGGTTATCTCCAGGTGATGGATTCTTGCTGCTGTTTCATGGATATGAACTTGAATTTTCAAAATCTTTATGGTTATTGTTTATGACTTTCTCAATCTGATAATAAAATTTTAAAAAAATTTTAGTCTTGTTTGATCATTGGAATTCGTGTAGATAATTTTTTAGATTCCGATGTTTTTTCTACAATTGGTGAGCTTAGAATCTCCATATCTTTTGGCATCTGTGCTTGAACAAGAGCTTCTGCTGAATTGGGTTCTTGATTAGCATTTTATGAGGTCCCTCATTTGGAGAATATTTTGTATAGGTAGAATGATTTTTCTAGGCTTGCTGTGTTTAACCTTATTCACACCAATAATAGAAATTGGAATAATCCACTCTAGTGCTTTAGGTATATTTAACTGGAAAGTCACATTCTTTGGCCTTGTTTTGCTGCAATGAAAAAATTCATTGTAAATGTTAAAGATAACGAGTTTGACACTTGTGTCATTTACATTTAAATGTGAGGTTTTTTTTTTAGAGAATTAGACTCTGTATGTATAACCGAATCGAATTCAAATTTGTCAAAATATAAGATGGTCTAACTAAAAATAATAATTCTGGAGTATCCTGGATTTTTTTTGCTTTGCAATGGTATCCTACTTAGATTTTGAGAACCTTTTTCCTCCTTCTGTATTAAATCCAATCTGATTGTTTGTTTCACGAAAGAATATCCATCCTTTTCTGTGGTGTGTGACACAAATCTTCTTAACTATATTGACAATGCCATGGAGTTCATTTATAATCTTGTTGGTTGATTTGATGCTAGGAATGGAACTAAGCTGTAGAATTACCTAATAAAGATTACCCTTGTGATTTGCACACAAAACATCATTGGTAAGTGTGGCTCTTTGTGTTTCATAGTGTCTGATTCTGATCTGATTCATGGTCGACATTCATTCAAGATGCCTGCTTTCATGTTGTCCTTGAATTTTCTCTATAGCACAGAATCTATTCTTTATGTCTTTACCATATATGCAACTGATTGACATTTCATTTGTTCTTATCAATAAGAATATAACTATGATATTTTCCTGCATTCTTAATGATATTAAGCTTTACAGCTGCGATATCTATGAATAATTCATTATTCATTATCTTTGTTATTTTAATTCCTGTGCTTACCCTCAAAACAGTAAACACTGAGCTACTAAGGGGATCATATTCTTGATCAGGATTATAGGAAACTCCCATCTCGTGTAACTTTAGAAAACTATGGTGCGGCTATAATCCGTCTATTCATTGGGTACAAGATCCAGGTTGGACTTATTTAAGGACACTGAACCATCAAGGGAATGACTGAGGTGAAAGTCTTACCAAATATGAGAGTATTTGGATATAATGCCAGTTAAAAATTAGTGAAAAATTGAGACGTCAAGGTACATAACATAACACTAAGGATTTTGTTTAGACAACACAGATTGATTTCTTCTCTGGCATATATAGGGCAGCCAATGGAACTCTACATCTATGTTTTCCCCTTTCTGTTCAAGATCATGGCCAATTTTTTCCACAATTGAATTGTGGCTTGTGCGTGATTAGGGGTTATTATCCAACCTCGAGCTATTTTCTCTAGAAGAGTATTAAAACAAGGATTATGTACGTTTCATTTCCTTTCCAACTCTTCTGAAGTGTTATAATATGTGAAAGTCCTCTGGAAAATACCAACTATGTTCATGTATTGAATGGTTTTGAAACCATAGCCTAGCTGTTTAGAATTTAGAAGTATTATTTTGAGAGGTTGTCTTTGGTGTTACCAGAGAATGTTCAGGTTCTAATTGATGATAAATATAGTAGTATACTTTAACTGAGACTGGTTGAAGCTAAATGCTGCTGAATGGTGCATTTGTGTACTAAAGGTCTCAAATTACCTCACATACAACTGAAGTACTTGGTCAATCATATTTTGAATATTTGCCTTTGGGTTTCTGAATCATTGAATTTATCACTATTTTTCCTTATTTTATATGATTTTATTCTTCTTTCTCTTCCTGAATATGTAGTTGCAGAGAATTTTCTTTAGTTTTCCTTATCGAAAATAGTTTTTCTTACTTTACCATGTCAGTTTGAACTTTGAAGAGGGACTGAATTTGTTTACTGCTTATTTAGTCAGTAAATATTGCAGATTTTAGCCAATGAAACAACAAGAAATGTTGCTGCTGACGAAATTAGTCAAATTTTTTTTTCCGTTTTCTTTATTAATTTTACTTCTTTACACACAGTTAAAGTCATACATGCATGGATCCCACTAGCCACATTTTAGTATTTGTTTGGTTTTGAAGTTCTTGTCTTGATTCAATTAATCAGTCATTCTTTAATGTTATGTTCCTTTGTCAGGGGCTTACTTTATTGGTTCTATATGGTGCATAATTTCCAAGCACAGTTATACTTTCTATAGAACACTGCTAAACAAACTACAACTGAGGAAAATAAAAAGCTGTTTGCTAAATATTCAATTTTCAGCACCAAACTGGACCGATTTTCTATAACCTTCAGAACAAAAAAAATCTTTCAGTTATCATCATACTAAATTCTTTCCATACCATTAGGTTGTCAATTCTTTGGAAAATTATGTTGGGATTTTTTCAGCTTGAATCATGTGTTAGTTCTTTTTCTGGTCTTAACTTTCCATTGACTGGTTTGACTCTTTTTTCCAGTTTGGATTCTTTAAAACGCCCGTACATACACAGACAAGAATGGCCAGGTAATGGTATAGCAGGATTTGTCAATTTTTATTTAATTTTTTCAGGCTGTAGTGTATAAACTGTCTCTGGACCTCCTTATATTATAATGTTATGTGGAAACTATTCGTTAAAAAAAAGTAATATCCCATTGAAGTATGTATGTTCATAAGATACCAACTAAACTAACAAAAAGTGTGCAAATTGATTACTTACAACCTGTTTAAAGTGATTGACAACCTGTTGAGTGTGAAGTTTTCCCCCCACTTTGTTCCCCCTCAGTTGGCAGAAGATTTCTTAAACTTCATCCATATATTCTCTACTGTCTTCCAAACTGCTGGAAAATTTGCAATCTTTCTTGTCAGTGGCAACTGGAATTGAATTCTTGCTTTTTCAATCATAATTTGTAGTTCTTGGACATTATTGCATTAACAATATTCAGAAAAGAATGAGTCAAATATAAGCTGATTAATTAGTTATTCAACATAGCAGTATATGTGATAGCTACCTGTAATATAATATACCATTTTATAATAAATGTCCTGAAAGTGGCATATACTGCTTAGTTCTTTCTCTTGGACTTTATGGTCATCTATATAATATATATATATTTGGTTTTACCATGGTTTGGTAATTCGGAATCCTCATCACTAATTTGGAAAGGCAGGATTATGAGAGAGATCTCAAAAACTATAGCATATAAGTCAGATGATGGTACTATGTGATATAAGACTATCTCTAATATGTATGTGTTCAAACTTTTCATAAGTCAGGTGATAATTAATTCGGAGTTAATTAGGTGGGATGAATTTTGGAGGATGGAGACAAGTATGATTTAGTGGAGACAAGAAATTAGGCAAGATGTGCAAACATCAAGGGTCCTCTCCCCCCCACCCTTTTTCATCTTCTCCAACAACCAATAGAAACAGCTCTCCCTGAAACCTGAATTCGGTTTGAATGGCCGGCAAATAAAAAGAATACCACTGAGATCATCGGAGTGCACGGATATAAAATCCAACTGCCTGCCCAATAAACAAATCCGCATCTACCTTACATTATTCAAACTAATCCAGTTTTTTCTTTTCTTCAAGAATTATATATATATATATATATATATATATATATATATATATATATATATATATTAAGTATAACCATGCTGAAGATATATTCGAGATTGCCTCTCTTTGATTAAAAAACTCATTATTTAATAAAATAATAGTAATATAATTCATTGGTAAGAATAGTATTCGAACAAAGTTTTTCTATATATATATAAAAGAAGTTACAAAGTGATGAAAAGTAGTTGATTTGACTTTTCTTACTTATGTGTTTTATATGGTTTGTTAAGTGAGAGATCCGAGTTCGACACATGTCAAGAATGATTTTATGTCGCAATTTTAGTTATATGTTGTAGTTTTAAGAGTCTTTACCACGGATCTCTAGCTATAAAATATATAATATATATATATATATATATATATATATATATATATATATATATATATATATATATATATATATATATAGTTAACTTCAAACGCAAGGCTGCCATTTCTTGTAGAGATAATTTTTCCTTTTGGCAACACAAATTTTTTTTTTTTTTTTATTGGTGTGGTGTGCCGGGTTGACCCGAATAATTCACACTCGGATTCGACAACATAATAGCTGATTTGATAGTACTAAGGTTGGGAGTAGGTGTCGAACTCTCAACCTTAAGGTTGGGAGTGTGGGTGCTGACCACTCAGCCAGCACTCACTTGACACAAATCTTTAAAATCCAATCCGCCGACCGTATAACGATTATTGTTAAAAACTTAATTGTAATGAATTTATAAAACAAAAATTTCTAAAATTAAATTCCAATATGAAAAAAAAATGCTATAATTAAACTTTCAATTACTACTTAATTTTGACTTTTTGAAAGAGAGGGGAAAATTATAAACAGTACAATAATATAATTAATTAAATACGAGTATCCTCTCTATGGTCGGTCCATGCATGATGTAAATAAAATGTTTTAAAATTTTGAAGGCTATACGAAGTTGAGGGTTTAACTCTAGTTATGAGTGTTATATAAGAGTCGGAGTAAGTTCTTTTTTGAGTAAAAGTTGAATTCTATAGATGTAATTCGGATCATCTCGTTATGAACGACATCTAAAAGATAGAGTACCTTTTTTTGAGTAAGAATTACATAAATTTTACCGAACTTAGATTAGTTAAAAGTGATAATAAAAAGAATACTCTAAAATTTAATTATAAGCACTAAAATAATTTTTTTTTATAAAAACTATTAAATATGTTACATTTCTGTGTCTAATACACACACTTAGGTATGGATAAAGTTCGATCTCGAGATTTTGTGTGTAAAAAATTAAATTTTTTTTATTTGGACCAACACGTGTTTGTAATCGGAGCAATAAGAGAAAAAAATTGATAATAATAATAAAAAAAAAAATAGTCACCGCCCACCTTCCCATCAAGAAGCAGCAACAGCACCCACTACCCCAAAATCCAATCCATCCACTAGAGAACAACCCTTACACAGATAGTTCAGCACCCACCACCGAACTGGTGATTACGACCGCCTGAAACCACTAAATCCTTTGCCATGTTTCAATTAATTTCCCATCTTTCCCTTCTATTTGTAACTATATACATATACATACATTTTTTTTTTTTTTTGTAACTATATACATATACATACATACAAACATATATATATTTGATGTTCTCTGTGTGTGGTCTCCACACAACACATCGTCAAAATAGCCATTACATTTGCCATCTCTCTCGCCTTATCTTCGTCTTCTTTCTTATCCCCATTTTTTCTTCTACGGGCAAACTGAAATGTAGGCCATCCATATCTGTTTCTCTTCACACTCAATGGAACAGTACTACTACTGTGTATCTCATAAAAATTAATAATTTAATTAAAAACAGCAAGATATGAATATATGATGATCATTCATATATATATATATATATAATCCCTTCGGATTATATATATTGTATGTATACATATATATATATATATATATAAAAAAAAGACAAGAGAATAACCAAATAAGCTAACAGATTACTACTACGGAATATTTCTTCTATATATATTAATTTTCTGATGATCATGAGTTGTCTTCTTCTGAAGTTTCCGGACTCGGGTATTGATTCAAGTCGGGTTTCACATGAATTCGAGAAGATGGCTTGGATTCTTCATGGATTAAAGCGGTGGTATTAGTTGTTGTTTGCTGGAGGGCGTCGACTCTGGCACCAACTTCGGTGGCTTTCTTCCGTATGGCGGCGGCGGACAAATCACTGTTGTTATTATTATTGTCGTTGTTATTTTCTTCTTCTTGAATTATACAGTCGGGAAAGTTGAGCCTAGCGGAAGGACCTCTTAGATAGAAGACGGCGGTGTCGTAGGCTCGTGCGGCGGCCACCGGAGATGAGTAAGAACCCAACCATATTCTTGACCGTTTATTCGGTTCTCGTATCTCCGCCACCCATTTACCCCACTTTCTCATCCTTATTCCTCTGTACGGTTTCTCCTGCTGCTGCTGCTGATGATGATTCTTCTGACTATTATTTTCAGTACCCCTTTGCTTCCTTTTCTCTGCCGTAGTGGTAGTAGAACAACATGATCCTCCTCCTTCCATCATCACAAAATATATGCAAAAATTCAAGATTTCTTGATTTCCTCCTTCTTTCCCCTAGAAAAATTAAATCAAGAACTGGGAATTAATTCTCATACCCAAAAGACATAATAATAGTACAAGAAATGATGAGATAGGAGGAGGAGGAGGAGGAGATTCTATGTTACATTGAAGTGTCCAAGGAAAAGCCTAGGCCTACCTGCTCCTGTCGTATTTATATGGAGGTGGAATGTATTCAATAATAATAATGGATACAAAAAATAATAAACATGTATACATACATATCGTGATGTATATATAGAGAGAGAGAGAGGAGGGGTAAGGGAGAAAAAAAAAAGGGTAAAAAATGACCAGTTCGTCCAAAATAGAGGGAGCTTGATTCTCCATTGGCAAAGTCTTGAATTTAAACATTGTCTATGCAGAGATAGATGTAAAAAGAATTTCTCACAGCACGGATAAATAAAAAAAAAAAAATGGTGTAATGTATGATTGATGAGTGCATAGACAGCACGCATTAACGGGTTTCTTACTTGGCTGCTAGTCTGTCGTCTGGGCACGGCCGCCACGTTGATTGATCTACCTTAAAAGATAAGTACAATTTTGGCCGACATCTCCTTCTTCTCCTTCTCCTTCACTCCCTTTCTTTTCTTCGTTACTACTGCCTCCACCTTTGTGAAAATATATATATATATATATATATATATATAAAAATAAATATTATATTATTTCTTCATTTACTTTGAAGAAAACCATATTAACAGTCAATAGACAGACAATTTAGAAGAAATTCTTATCACTAGTTTTCTCTTATCCCATTCCCTTGAAATTTTTTTCTTGGAAAACCTTTTAAAGAATGGTCAAACATTAATATACATATATATATATATATATATAGAGAGAGAGAGAGAAAAAAAAGAAAATATGTTAAACTTGAATTAGTGTAGTTCTTCTTATTTAGGTATCTTCACTTAAAGTAAAGTGAAAGATTCTCCTGAAATAGACTCATGTCAAAATCGGTTTTATGTTACATTTTTAGTCATGTAATTATTAATATATATATACATTGAATATTATAAAGAATTTTTTTATATAAACTATAATTGCATAATTTATATGTAAACAATTCTTTTTGTTTAACAGTATCGAGAGAAAAATTGAATTACAAATTTATAGTATTTTATAAGCATTATATGTGTATATATATATATATATATATAAATTTTTATATTATTAATGTATGATGTATTATTTTTAATGAATTAATCATAATTTGGTCCGCCCTTGTTTAGTTTTATTAGGTGATGGCGGACGTGGAAATAGAAATGGTTTCCCTATCTAATACGCAAACTCCAATCATGGACTTAATTTGGAGCTGCCATATTTCCATTGCTGAGATTTTTATTTATTATTTTATTTATTTATTTATTTTTTTTATTTATAGTTTGTCAACATTCAGAATAATTGACAAATTAAGATAGAATTAGGTTTCTAATGACCAACTTTTTTTTTAATATTATATTTATATTTATATAATTGAGTTTTTGAAAGTAACATTGTGTCTAAATACTTGTTGGAGTTTGTCCTGGAGTTCATCATTTATTCCTTGAAATTTTCACCGTTTGACAAGTGGATTTAATATTTAGGTTTACCCTCCCCCAAAAAAAAAAAAAAAAAAAAAAAATTCTTAATTTAAGTAAGGCGGTTTTAAAAAAAGAATTACTTAATTAATTAACGGCTACATAGCCAATTCCCAGTAATATATTGAAGGAGATCAAGGATTATTAAGTAAGAGTTTGGAATCTTTTACTTAATGATGCGTGAAATCTATTTCAGATCTGAAGTCTCATATCACTCGTTTAAGATATTAGTGAAGGTTATTAAGTAAGAACCTAAAACCCTTTATGTGAGACTCATTTTAAACATAAAGTCTCATATCACTCGTCTAAGATATCGGTGAAGATTTATTAAGCAGGAGTTTAAAACCTTTTATTCAATTATGCGTTTTAAATTTGTGAGACTCATTTCAAACATAAAGTCATATATCATTCGTCTAAGAGATCATTGGAGGCTTATTAAGCAGGAGTTTGAGACCCAATTTTAGACATAAAGTCTCATATCACTCGTCTAAGAGATCATTGAAAGTTTATTAAACAAGAGTTTAAAACATTTTTATTTAATAATACGTTTTAAATCTATGAAACTCAATTCAAACGTGAAGTCCCACATCACTCATATATGAGATCAAACCCGAGCTTTTAAAAATATAAATATAAATATTTTGGAAGGATTAGAATATAAATATTCAACCATCATGAAAATATTTTAGTTTAATAATTTGAGAGAGAGAGAGAGAGAGAGAGAGTTAAATGTGAAAAGAGGTCGGTGGTGGCGGAGGAGGATAGAAATGAAAAATGATTAGAGAATACCAAGACTTTTCCGTCCACTCATTAAATTTAAAATAAAATAAAATAAATAAATAAATAAATTTGAAGAGGAAGAATCAGTATCTTGCCATTAAAAAGTCGCAATTATGGAATATATATTTTTTTTATTTTTTCCATTTTTTTTAACCACTCAATTAAAAAATATATATATAAAAAAATTATTAATTGGTTAGTGTTTCTCAATTTGAGTTGTACATCCATCCGTGTCAGTTCAGCTATGGTCCAAAACCATATTTTAAAATTCCCCTCCCATTATTATCATAATTGTAAACATTAAAAGTTGCCCCCAGAAAAGTCTGCAATCACTTCATATGCCCATTCCATAGTACAATTGTACTACCTTTAATTACATTATCATTTATATATATATATATATATATTTATAATTTATGGGGCGTTTTAACCTCAAATTTTAAATGGTGTATAACCAAGTTGTGAAACTAAAAACTAAACATAACTAACATCTTGTCGGTTAAGAAGACTGATGGTAACGGATCAAGAAATGGTTTACAAGTTGGCAAGTTTTTCTTTCTTTTTCTAATACTTAAAAAAAGGAAAAGAATTGGATAAAAATTGAAAGATTTTGATCACTTTGCTTAAATGCTCAGATTTGGTAGACGTCAAATTGCAGCTTAAAAAAAAAAAAAAAAAAAAAAAAAAAAAAGAGAGAGAACAGGCGTTCTCCACATCTAAAAAAAGGTTTTGCCGACAGGACCACTACAGAATTAAACCTGAAAATTTGGCCAAACTTTGCTTTGAAATGCAATTCTTGATCCATCCTGCCACCTAACTTTCTTTCCACTCAAAACAAAGAGAAACGACAGATTATAGTAAATCCATTTTGGTAATGAAAAAACTCTACACCACCCCAGCATGTTTCAAGAACATATTCGGCACCAAAGACAAAAATTTTCTACAGTAAAATGAGCAAATTTGATGCAAGAATAGTTTAAAAGGAAAGAAAAGATGGAAAGTGGAGAAAGAACAAAGTTAAACCTTATCTGTGTCGATCAAAGATTTGTTGGGACTGAAGTTTCAAAGTTAATATGATGGAAAATGTTGAACTTTTGGCTGAAGCTATTTATTTTACCATTTACCCACTAAGCATCGGTCCTCTTGGAGATTGCCAAACAAGTCCCTGAACAGATCACAGACGGGAAACACCATTGGATTAGACTAATGGACCATAATAAAGAATCTGCACTAATATAATGTTCCTTTGATGGAAAACCCTGATAATGGCAAATAAAATAACAAGTTTTATATAATTGAAAAAAGAAATACATTATGCCTTAAGACTATCAAGATCCTGAAGTGGTGGCTAAAATCATAAAGAAGAAAAACTCACTGAACAGTTCTGACAATCTTTCATGTTCAATTCCATATAAAAATACATATAGGAATATACTACTGTCTAGTTGCTCATATGGAGTTTGTCTTTCACCTGCAGCAGGAGAGGGTTCTTCCTCTATACTCCTAATATGCATTACATTTATGTAGAAGAATTATTTTCTGCCCAAAACTGATATAACTATTGACCTCTTTAAGGCAACCAGGATTTTAGAAAACAGTGAAATCAATGTGTATGATAATACCTCCCATGATATATATATATATATATATATATATATAACAAGGTGACTGATTTTTGTACTCCCACATTAAGCTCCTAGAACTTGACTCTTCACTTTCTCATCTTTAAAAGTGAAGCTAGTAAAGCTCTTCCAGAACCACGAATATGGTTGGTGGAGGCTACTTTCATATATGTTTGCAATTCCACCATATTTCACAACATTAACATAAATTCAAAGATTGGAAAGAAAATAAGACAAATACAAGAACCTTAGATGAGGAACCAATTGGTATTCAATTAGAGAATAAATAACACAACCTGAGAAATACAATACCATTGACATCCCACTCATATTTGAAAATTTGTAGATATATATATATACTTGAGAATATTTGGACTATTAAAATACTTCTCACTGCTGTATTTTCTCTTTCCCTGTAAAAGATTCACAGTAACATGTATAAATACAGGAAAGAGACAACTAAATGGTGAAAGTGTTGGCATTCCTAAGCAAAAGTGAAATTTTTCCATGGTACATTTATCATGGACTTCCAACATGTCCATTGGCACTACAAGACCAATGTAGACATTCTACATGGCTTTCTTTCTAAATTTGAACAAGACCCTTCATGGTTTTTTTTTCCCAGAGATTTTTAGAAAAATAATTTGCTGACATCGGACGTGTTTGGAGTAATTCACAAACCCCATACCCAATTTCATACTGCAGAACAAGACCACCTCTTAAGTCTTAAATGACCAAGAAAAAAGTTATTCACTATTGTACGCCTAACCTGGCTTAAACCTGACGTAGAACTTTGCAGAGAGGAATAACTTGAATCTTCACTGCATCAATTTTTTTCAGTAAGATTTTTCCTGGAAACAATCAATCTCCTTGTCCCTTTGAAGCCTCCTACTTCCATTTTTACCTGGTGCATGAGGAAGTAAATGTTACGCTATCTTTTGACAGCATTTTAAAAGATTTTAAAGGGTTATGCTATGGGTTTCCAAGCAGAAATATTTCACATTAATGACTGTCCCCCTCCAATAGTCACTCCCAAAGACTTCAAAGACTTCATATTAAACTTATTCCATAAACTCCGCCACTTTATACTACCTTCCTTCTTTATCCATTTTCACATCACTTTACCAGGAAGTACTTGATATCATTTGTCAGCTAACTAAGTTCAAACATTTTCCTCTCCTTTTGTCATTTGGAGAGAGAGAGAGAGAATAATAATAGAGGATGTTGCTAATTTACTCTAAATTTGAATTACTTGTCCTAGTTTCAATCAATATATATATCACAAGGGGATGTTAATTCCCCAAGAAAGGAGGACTAGTATATATATATATATATCATATGCATGCATATTTTTATGAATGCTATGGCTGCCAAAAGTCATCAGATGAAACTTCATTTGCAAACAAAGCTGCAATGAAGATATGGTCAAAGCAAATTAGAGAAGCAATTATTCCATTTTTTCAGGAACACGAGTTCACATGAAATGAGTAGAAAAGCATAAAGCAGTTTCAACTTTCAAGCCCAATATCAATTGAAATGCTTGTGAATTGACTCAGATACCTCAACAAAATTAGAGATCACCAGATAAGATCCATAGCATTTTCTATATTAGTTAAAATTTTGCCATCAATCCCAACTTAAGTTGATGAATAGCAATTGATACAGTTCAAAATCACAACTAACTAGTAAATAATACTACAAAGTATTCAGATATTTACACAAGTATTGACAAGTTGAGACAATATCATGCAAGATTGGCTAAGAACTACCAAGATCATGAGATTCAAGTTAACTGTATCTTGGGAATAATGGCTTGGTTTCAGATTAGTGAATGGTAAGAAGCAAAGATAACTTCGCTGAATAGGTTTGCAATATGTGCATGGAGAATCAGAACTGAAAGCTGCCCACTCAGTCTAATATTTGCAACCCCTCCTTGGCCATTTTCCCTCGTATTGTAAATAAGGCAAGCAAATGCCAACATATCATGTGACAAGGTTGTCCCAAAATGCACCCTTCAACCAATTAGAAACAAAGAATTACTATAATTATACATCCTCTTCTTCTCCATCAAACTCAACATCAAAGAAAAAATCTCCCTCATCGTCATCCTCATCGTCGCTACTAGAGTTACCAAATTCAGTATACACATTCCCTCTTTTACCCAATCTTGCTCTAATCCAGTCATCTTCATTCTCCTCATCTCCTTCAGAAAATACCGAAATTCTGGCTCCATCAAAGTGCATTTCCTCAACAAGCTCGTTAAGTACACTATCCATACTCCCGCCACTCATTCCCCCATGAAACTCGCTAACTGAGAATGTATTGTTACTCCTCCCGTCAATGTCCCTCTTCAAATTCATTCTCATCAAATCTTCCCCTGTAATCTCCCCATTCTCAACACCATTCCATGGAACCCACAAATCCGCTTGCCTCCCCAATGCTCTATGCCAATCCCCGACCACCACAGTTCCCAAATTGGCTTCTCTAGCTCTTCTTAACATGTCAGAAAAGTCCGAATCATCAGAAACCAAAAACATCCAGTCAATCCCTCTACTCATAGAATGCTGCATTTGCCTTTTCAATGCCCAATCAGCAGCCTGCGGCTTATCTTCCACTGTCTTTACAAATACCCCAGCTCGCCTCAGTTCTGAGGCCAATCCATAGCCCACTTTCGGAGTGATCAAACGCCTTGCAGCCTCTGTATACTTCTCATTCTTATCAATAAACCGCTCCTTATACCGCTGCCGTTTCTTACCTTTCAATGACTGCATTCTGTTCAGCTTCTTCTGTCTTTCCCTCTCGTGTAACTGCCTAAAATGCTTCTTCAAATCCATATGGGTTTTGCATTTCCGTCCACAAACAGAGCAAACATAAGATTCAGCAGGAGCGGAAAGCCCTTTCCGCTCAAGAAAATCAAGATGGCGCCTTTCCTGGCGTTCTTCAACAACCCACTGAGGCAAATGAATGAAGGCATGTCGATTAGCATAAGCCGAAATATCCACCAACTCACCAAAACTCTGAGCTACCTTCTTTAAAGCAATGGCTGCCTGAAACGGCGGCCCCCGTGGTGGCTTATTATCCAAATCCCATAAAACCACAACCTTTTTAGGCTTAGCTGCATAAACACCTTCCTTGTTCCTCACCATGTCAATTTCGCTGTCCGCCGCAGTACAGGCCTTTATAATCCATTTATGACGAGGTATTGAGAGTGATCTTATGGGCAATTGGGATTCAAATGGCGCCGCAAAAAATTGAGATTTAGTGGCTTTGAAATGGAGAAGATTAGGAGAGGGAATCAGAGGAAAAGACTCAATGGAGGTGAAGAGGCAATTGAACATCTTGAATTTTTTTTTATAGCTTTTGGTTACCAATTTTCTGAGGGTTTTGATTCAGTTGAAGGGGGAGAAAGACGTAGATTTTTCAGGATGGATAAGAAACAAGAAATCTCCACAAAATCCATCAGATTTAAATATATATATATATATTTTATATATATATATATATATATATAAATTTAAAATTTTATATTAAATAAATAAAAGTTCAAACTATACGATCCATCCAACTAAACAAAGGCCCAAATAAAAGCCCAACATATTCAAAGGTTCATCTACTTAAGAGGCCCATTATAATTAATGTGCTGACGCAGATTTGAGGTTTGGTGACGTCATCCCAAAGATGGCTAGAATATTGGATAATTTTAAAGAGAAGAAGATGGTTTGATTTTTTTTTTTCTTTAAGCATTCGATATCCGAACCCACACGGGCCGATTAATCTGGATTCAGCTGGGCTCGCCTTTGTAGAGTCCAACTCTTACTCGATGGTGAGTGTCGACTTAGAGCTTTTTAATGTGGCGCTAACCACATCAGGGGGATTCGAACTCGATCATCCGCCCTGAGGAGAAGCTTTAGGAGTCCGTTTACCAACTCCCCAAACTGGTGGATTGAAGATGGTTTGATTTTTATTAAAGTGAAAAGAAAAGAAATTGAATTCCACCCACCAAAAAGAAAATGAAAATGAAAAAAAAAATATATATATATATATGTATATATGTACATATATGTTGATTATGTAATTTACATAAAATTTTGTTTAAAAAATATTCAATATTTTTTATTTATCATTTTTTTTAAGTGACTTCTTTAATTTATACATATTCGCATTTAGACTAATTATTGTACATGTTCGAGTCATGGACAAATTTGATTTTATAACTAAGTAAACATGTTCCTTACAACAAGTAAGCTTTGACCAACATATACAAGTTCGATCCTATAATCGTGTATACGGAAATACAAGTTCGATCTTACAACTTCACTTAAGATAAGAGAATTCCTTTTACTATATCATTTATGCATACCAATGGTCACTTTGGGCTCTAATTAATTTAAAATTGAGTCACAAACCTATTTTTTTTATAGATAAAATTTAAATTCGAGAATATTAATTTTGACCAATATTAATTTTGACCAACATTAATTTTGTTATAACCAAAGAATTATGGTTCCCTAATACACCGCACTCATTTCATGGGATTTCTTGTCTGGTCCGAGGGAACAATTGTCTTTTGCAAGCTCTTATTTATATGGTTTTGCCTTTGTCTCTACTATGCCCTATCAAATTTCCTTAATTCTCACCATGTTCTTTTTACCGTTTAAAAATGTTTACCTTCCACCATCAAATTCAATTCCAATGACTTTTCATGTTTAAAAGAAAGACACGTGTTGAAAGTAATTTCTGAAAAACATATACATGTCAAACATTTCTATATATATATATATGTACCAATGTTTTCTTGAAAATAATGTGAAAATTTACATTATATAAGAAAATCTTACAAAAATTTTAGTGCATAAGGTAGCTAGGAAGCATATCAACTTTATATATATATATATATATAAAGTGTCTTTTTTTTTAGTTTATTTGGTATTCGGAGTTATGATGACTTGACTCTTAAATAGTGTTCAAAACAAATATCGAACATTCAACCTCTTGTAGTATTCACAATACGTTTTCCCCAAATCAAGGGCTTAAAAAGTGTTATATCTAATGGTTTATTTCAATGTATAGAAAATGATAGGATGATTTACTAATATGATGGCATCAAATCTTAAACAAAATCTATTAAAAATTTTGTCCCTTGTCTTTTTTCTTAATGGAAAGTTCTTAGTTTTTTATTATATGATTCTTTTTTGTTAACTTTTTTTCATGTTTCACAATTATTTTAAATTCAATTAATTTAAAATTGAAGCACATTTTTTTTTTCTCGAGAAAAATCTACTTGCACTAACAGGTTGTTCATATTCCTATATAATTACATATTTGATATTTTTACATAATTAAAACGTTAACAATTTAACATGATATATATTTTTCTTTTATAAAAGCTATCTTATTAAAATATGCATGTCTATAACCCGGAGGAAGATATCACATAATGACTTTGATTAATTCAGATTCAGTTTGGGTTGCGCCCACAAAATCTCAACTCTTATTCGGAGGAAGATATTACCCTAGCTCTTACATGACGCTCACTGCAAATGTCAAACTCTCGACCTTGTATAACTTTCACAATACATTTTTTTTATTGTGTCAAATCAATAACTTATAAATGATAAAATATATAGTGATACTGCTTTAAAATACTACTAATGTTGGCTTGTTGTATTCAACCCATGATTATATATTATCCATTTAACATTATGATGTATCATGCACTCCCATATTATAATATTATGTATTTTTCTCAATACTCTTTTTATATATATATATATATATGATATAAATATACACACATAATTGTTGGTGATAACTTACATACATATATAGAGAGAGAAAGTTTAAAGAGGAAAGAAAAAGAAACAAGAGAAGACATGGAGAGCACGTATTAATTGTATAAGATTGAATTGTTGTCAATAAACAAGCATAATTTTAATGTTTTCAATTAAAATCTCTAACAAAAATACTATTGTATTGTCATATGATAAACCTTATATTTAATAAGAATTGAGATATTAACTTATTATTGATGGAGAAATCCAACTAAATTTACTATTTCAATAATTTTTTTTTTTTTTAAAAAAAAACTTAATCCAACATAGCCTATAAAGTATACTCAGTTTCATAATAAAATAATCTCACTTATAATTGATAAGTCAGAATTTAAGTCACGATAACAACAAATATTGAATATATAATTTTCAAAACAATCACTTATACATGAACAATAAAAAAATAAATTTATGCTTAGTCTTTTTTAATGATGGTATTTTGATAATCAAACTAATTCAAGAAAAATTTATAAAAAAAAATTAGAATTATTAAAAATGCAATATAAAACGTCTCTAATTTGAGGCTAACTCAATCTCAAAATAATAAAAAAACCACAATAATTCTAAATCTAAAGTACATGTGAATTAATAAGAAACTCTTCTATTTTAAGCGAGATTACAATTCGAACCCTACTCACGTATACATATGTTTAAAATTTAGAGTCAAAACTTTCTCTCTAATCTTTCAATCTGTCTCTAACGAGAATTAATCTAAATATAAATTTAATTTAAAAGTGTGCTAATTTAAGTATCCAAATGATACCTATTGAAGTGCGAGAAGCAGAAGTTTTAGATTTTTTCTTCCAAGAAACATTAAAGAAAAGGCAAAAAAACAATTCCACTTATTCTCTTTTCAGGTGTATGAAAAACTTCAAGAAAAATTTTAAAAAAGGGCCAAAACGAC
Organism: Cynanchum wilfordii; assembly: GCA_025388415.1. Taxonomy (NCBI): domain Eukaryota; kingdom Viridiplantae; phylum Streptophyta; class Magnoliopsida; order Gentianales; family Apocynaceae; genus Cynanchum; species Cynanchum wilfordii. Next base: position 92,815 of record JAHSUH010000178.1, read on the forward strand.
CAAAAACTTCCATCACTTAGTACTACGATAAAAATTACTGTCTTGTCTGTCTTTTCTTTAACATTTTTCTTTCTCTCTCGATACTTCCTTCCATTTCTTCCTACGTAAAAGGGTGACTTTAGTTACCAAAGCAAGCATCTTCCTGTCATTGATTCATCGTTCAGATAAAGAAAAAAATAAATAAATAAAAATTGGGCGTTTTATTTGAAGGTAAGCTCACTTTCATATTCAAACTTTTGGGTGAAGAAAAAACTTGCAAAACGTTTTCTTCAAACAAATAAAAATTTAAACCATTATGAATAAAGTGTCTTATATTACTCGTTGATCGGGGTTGAAATTCTTGACCATGCCACATGTGATTGGTGGAGTTCGTTTCTTGTTGAGGAGTCCTGCAAAAAAGGCAAAGTGCAGGGTGTGTTTCCCGCGTTGGCTCTCTGACGGTGAAGTTAGTCTCAAGTAAGAAGAGTGGAGTTAGGAGATCGGCTGGAAAGTGTGTTCCCGATAGACCAGACTGAGCACCAAAGGTGTATCAAAGTTAGACTAAACACTTAAAAAATATATTTTGTATATCCGGCTTTCATTTGTTTGTGTGTGAGTGTGTGTTACCGTTTTTATGGAGAGGAGTAACCAATCGGGAGGTGACTCCTAGGTGGTACCTTCTTTGTCGGTTCCGAAATGGTGGTTCTAAACAATGATGTCGGGTTAAGTGTATTTAATGTGAAGGTCATAGTGAATCTCCTTGTCGGAGAGATCATACCCTGTGTGAGCCCTCATGGAGTTCACCTTGGATAGCTTGACCTTAAAAAATTATTGAGCTTTTCTAAAATTCTTTAATTATGGATATATATATATATATTAAAGAAGTGTTATTGATGATAATGTTTGGTGAAGAGAACCAATTCCAAGAATGAACATAACCAAATTTAATACTACTAGTAGAGAATAATATTAGGAATTCAAGAAAAGAAGAAGTATAGTAGGTGTAATTAGAAGAATGATTCCAGTCTTTCTCCAGACAATAAAAGTTTGCTTCTCTAGAAAGAAGATGGCCAAATTTTAATTCACAAATTCAAACGCGTTTCTCTCTCTTATATGTCGGTTTTTTTTTTTTATCTTTATTTATGAAACATGACGTTATTTAGATAAGTATGCTTTCTAAGATAATTTGCATTTTTTAATATTCTACTAAAAAAAAAAAAAAAAAAAAAAATCACTAAATGTTACATATTGTTTCAATTTTATATATTAATATTTTAATTATTTTTTTTTAATGAAATTGCATATTTAAATATGTATTTATGTATATATTTGTTTAAAATTTAGGTTTCTATATATATTTTTTCTTGAATCATGTAGTATCCTAAATAAGTTCTAAATTATGGATGACATTTTTAAGCCCAAATCAACATCCAAATTAATCTACGTTCGAGCTGAATTGGTCCCTCCACTACATTCGTGAGTAGGGTTTCAAGCTTCAACTCCACTTAAACCAAGAAAATAATATTCATTAATATTTTTCATTTTAAAAAAATATAAAATAATAAATGATATTAAAAAATATAAAAAGTGATAGTAATATTTCTATTAAGACAATACATATATGTGAATAAATTAGTGTCAATGTCATATATGTCAAAAAGACAAATAAGCCATCTTTCCATTTCTTATTACTCTTCAAAAATTCAACATATCTTCTTATTAGTCTCTGTTGCTGCCTTTCTTGAATCATTCCCAATCCTAGTCCACGCTTCACGCCTCCTTTTTTATCCCCTCTTTTCTTTTTTTTCTTTTCTTTTCTTTTTGGCCTAAAGAAAAAAAAAAAAAAAAAAAAAGGATTGAACTTTAGAATCAAAGAAAAATTAGAAACAGTTGGGAGAAGAGAAGATCATAGAAAGATGGAAGATTGGCTAGAAATAACGTTGGTTGCAGCAGCAGGGGTAATTCTCGTTCTGTTTATAGTTGTGATTGTGAAGAAATGTTTATGTCCCAGAAAGAGGAAAGAGGTAACCATTAATAATCATATTGATGCTGAAAATCGAGAAGAATTAAGAATTGAGAATTCTCCGACGAGTTTACAAACTGGGATTGGGATTTCAAAGCTTCACCATGTGAGTCTTCATCATCATCTTGATCGTGACGGAAGTAAGAGAACGAATTATTATGTTTTCCGACGTGGGGTTTCGACAAAACCTTTTTTCAGTTGGTCTGATCATCCGTCTCTAGTCACTGATGCTGTCGAAAACGGATGGTCAAGATTTGCATTCACAACTTATACTTCTTCTCCTTCGATTCGATCGGCTATGTCTCTGTTAGGTCCATGTGCTGCCGTTTCCGTTGGTGGTGATCATCGCGACAGAGGAAATCGTCGGTCGGAGGAGGTGGAAATAAGTTGGGAAGTCTGTCAAGGATCAGCAGATTTCTTGCAGAAAATCAGACTTAATTCTGGGTTAAGGAAGATTAATAATATTCCTTGTACGAATTTCAGTTCTGCTTCTGCAATGGCAGCGAAATCTGTTATCAGAACGGCTTTGCCCTTGCCCGGTCCACCTTTGGGAAATTCAGCTTTTCCACAGGAAGCGTACTTTGAGATCACGGTTTTACCGTCGGAGAATGAAGATTATTATCTTGACTCCGTTGGCAGTACTGCCACTGGAACGGTAAGGAAAGGAAGATTAGAAGGGGAAAAAGCTAAATTGATTCAACAAGATTTCAATGCTAAAGTCAATACGCCTGATTCTTTGGTTCAAGTTGTTACAACTAGTCATAGTAGTAATGGCAACAAAAAGCTTGAGGATTTGAAGATTGCCGGAAAAGATGGAGCCATTTTGCTATCGCTCGGACTCTCTGCCGGCGGTTCTCTTCCTCTGAAACTTCCGGGCACTTATCCGGGATCAATTGGTTTTAATTCCAATGGTTCTGTCAATCTTGATGGTAATTTCTTTCCCCTATTTTTAGCATCATTCTTTTGACAAATTGTGCCCTATCGAACAGGGGAAAATTAGGTTTCTGATGAAAATCTTGGTTTTTATTTACAGGTATCAAACTTATTTATGAATCTGAAAAAGAAGATTGGGGAAGAGCAGAAATGGTGGTAATTGGTTGCGGGTATAATCCCATTCAGAAAAAGGTCTTTTTTACGGTAGATTCACAACTTATCCATGAAATTTACTGCAAGTCTGAGGAATTCGGAACGCCATTATATCCAACTTTAGCAGCAAACAGTGAAATTACTGTTCTTGTTAATCTTGGACAGTGCCCCTTTAAATATGGACCAGCAAATCAGCAAAGAACACCAAATCCTTGCTTTATTGGTCCATTGGCAAGTTCTCCTGTAATTGGCTATGAAGACAGCAAAGAACTCTTCTCCATGGGAAGAATTGATTCGCAATGGTTGAACAGAAGTACCACCAGAAACACTAACACTGCCGGAAATATTCACACAGCTGTAGATTTTGATGAAGAATCTGAAGGTGATTTGTTCGAAATTGTTCTTGATAGAAGCACAGGAAAGTCACCAAACACATTGTAGCAGGAGGGTGTCAATTTTTTTCTTGTGTACTTTTTTTTTTTTTTTGAGGAAATATTCCCATTTCCATTTCCACCTGTGAATCATTAGGTAGAAAGAAAAAGAAAGAAAAAGTTGTTTCTGATAACCAAGGAGAAATTTTTGGGTTGAATGCTCCTTGGATTATTCACCTTTTTGACTGGAGGAGTTCTTTGTTTGTGAGGAATTTTATGTAAATAATAACAGAATGTTTAGTTTTTAATCTCAATCAATTGTTCTTCTAATTCATTTGCAGAATCAAAAAAAACCTTTGTAAAATTATCATCTGCTGTCAAGCAAGCTGGAACAGAGATGATTTAGGGTTCATCACAGAACTAAAGACAGAAAGCAATAATTTTAATGGAAGATGCTGTTGAGGTGTAAAAATCTTTACCAAGAACAGATTATATAGAAAATTTTAAGGGTGCATGAATCTGAGAAAAATTTGATGCACACAAAGTGGGAAGGATAAAAAAGGCCTACTGACCTTTGAGATTCTTCTTTCCACTAATTATCGATTATTATTTCTTCATTTATTATACCACTAATTTATTTTTATTTCGAGTAATTAATGCATTTAGTTTCAAATAAATTTATATTTGACAAGTTTAATCCTAAAATATTTTTATCTAGTCATTTTTCACAAATTTCATCAAAATTTTTAAAAATTTAATGATTTGTGTGATTTTAGTCAATTAAAAAAAAAGATAATTAAGTCATTTTACATGAAATATTTACAAAATTAGAATAAAAAAATGTTGCAACACTCATTCACAAAATATTTTCGAAAGGGTAAAATGATATATATAAAAATATATTTTATGTAAAATGACTTGATTACTCTTTTCTTTTATTCAATAAACCACGCACAAAGTGTTAAATTTTAAATTTTTTTGATGAAATTTATGAAAAAGAACCTTAGTTTTCTTAGGTAAAAAAGTTTGAGACTTTAAAAGTCAAGAAAAATATTTTATAACTAAACTTGCTAAATATAAATTTGTTTAAAACCAAATTCACCAACTATTTTTTTTTAACAAAGTGTCCCACATCGTCTTCTTAAAAAATCTTTTAAGTAGTTATAAAATAGAGCTTAAAAATCAGTTTTACTCAGAAACGTGGTTTCTTGAAATGGAGTACACCGAACAATATTTCTTTATATTTAATTTTTTTTAAAAAAAATAAATGTATAATTTAATTTCCTAAGCTTTTCTTGTTCTTTTTATTTATTTTTTTTAATTTAAGAAATATATATAATTTTTAAATATTTGTAATTTGACTGTTAACTGCATTGATACCTAATAAATTAGGGTGTGGTCAAATCTTCTTAGTTGTTCCATCTTTCTTTAGGTATTTAAATATTTCCTCAATTGAATGTACACTTTTCTTAAATATATGTCCCTTTTTTAATTTTACGTGTCACAGTGGTATATTAAAAAAAACAAAAAAAAAATCAATTGTGAAACATTCTAATAAATTTTTAATAGTTAATTTTACAAAAAAAATTATTTTATAATACCTAATAAGTAGAAATATATGATATGAATATCTAATTTGGTTTGGTTTGGTTTGGTTTTCTCTAAAGAATGTGCTCTCACGTTGTGCTACGGTATGCAATTAAAAGATTCCGTCGAAAATTGGAAGTATCAATAATGATAAATAAAACAAGTTTTATGTATATATATATATATACACATATATAAATTAAGTATATTTAAAGGAAAGTTTCCATGAACCCAACAGTTTGGGGGAGTTGGTAAGCGGACTCCTAAAGCTTCTCCTCGGGGTGGATGGTTGAGGGTTCAAATCCCCTGAGGTGGTTAGCGTCACGTTAAAAAGCTCTGGGCCAGGCCTTCACCCTCGGGTAAGAGTTGGACTCTGCTAGCGCAACCCGGGCCAAATCCAGATTAATCGACCCGTGTGGGTTCGAATACCGGATGCTTAAGCAAAAAAGTAAGTTTCCATGCATTCGGGATACGAGTGTCATCTACCATGTTTTGTTCTTCTACGATGATTTTTATAATTTTAAGTGAATTTATGTTTATATATGTAGTCGTTTAAAAGAGTCTATTTATTTTTTACAAAAAAATTTATCAAATTCGAACAAAGATGAGTATGAATATTAAAATTATTAAAGACGAGGGTCATAGTTAAGATCCATGCAATATATATATATATATATATATATATATATATATATAAAGAGTCAAAAATGTATAACTCGGTTAATAATAATCTCATTTATAACTTGGAGGTCATGAGTTCGAAACGCACTAAATGAAAGGCTTTTTCAAAAATAAAATATGTATATTTAACATAAGTGGGCATACCATAAGAATCCCTAGATTAAGGCCGGCCAAATTAATTGAGCCCAATTCCGCCACTCTATTCCTTTCCTACTGCTCTACAAGTATTGAGCTATTGAACCAACACCAGTTAGGTTCCTCATATATAAGATTTCGAGACACAACGGTTCAAGTGAAAGAAATTTGAGATAAATTTTCTAACGAGAGTCTAAAGAATGTTTTAAATTTAAATATTATATATGAACAAATGAATTTTTTTAAAAAAAATAAAAAAATTAATAGTGACTTGATTTTAGAATAGTGAAAAATGAAAGTAATTATGGGATAAAATGAGGTTAAACCAAGGAAAAACAGACACATCCAACGTTGGATGGCCCGTAGAATTACGTAAGACAATTTTGAAGCCAGATGGCCAGCAGCACATGCACCTCAAAAAAACAAAGAAGCCATTCTTTTTTTTTTTTTTTTCTTTCTTTCTGACCGGCGTAAGAGGTGCATTTACCGATTCATAGAAAACGATATATATATAATATATATATATATATATATATATATATATATATATATATTCAATTATTTGTGTACATCACATTAGACAGAAAGTCTTCTTATTTCCACAGTAGTTGTTTGAATCAGGATTCAGGCAGAGGCAAAGACCGATCAAGAATCCGGGATTCAAGATCCATACATTACCGGCAACGATGGAAAATGGTCAACAACTTCACGGTGTGTTTCTTCCGTTCTTTACAACTAGTCATATGATCCCTCTGGTTAATGCTGCAAAGCTCTTTGCTTTCCATGGTGTTAAGGTAACCATCATCAGCACACCAGCAAATACAACCCTCTTTAGTTCAACAATTGATCAAGAAATCCGATTAGGCCATAAAATATCAGTCAGCAATGTCCGATATCCATCTGCTGAATTGGGCTTGCCGGAAGGTGTGGAAAACATCGCTTCTGCCACTTCCTTGGAAATGATGATTAAAATACACAGAGGTTTTTCACTACTTCAACAGCCAATAGAGAATCTTATACTAAATCAAATTCGCCCTCATTTTATTGTGTCCGATATGTTTTATCCTTGGACTAATGATGTCGCTGAAAAGCTCAACATTCCAAGACTCTTGTTTTATCCTAATTCCTTCATTTCTCATTGTTTGCCCTATAATTTGGAGAAATATGCACCACACGAGAAAGTCAATTCGGATTCAGACAGTTTCTTGATTCCTGGTTTACCCCACCAGATTCAAATGAAACGTTCTCAGCTGGAAGAACACGTGAAGACCGAAACAAGGTTCGGAGAGATTATAAAATTAATCAAAGAATCAGAAATTCGGAGTTATGGCATGATTCATGATACCATCTACGAGCTGGAATCTGCATATGTTGATTATTACAAGAAATTAAAAGGGAAAAAGTATTGGACAATTGGTCCTCTGTTCCATATCTCAAACATAGAACAAAACAATTTAGCTGCTGCTGAAACAGAGGAACGACACAGCTGCTTAGATTGGCTTGATTCTCAAGAACCTAAATCGGTACTCTTCATTTCTTTTGGGACTCTGGCAAGAATTTCTGAAGCACAACTCAAAGAGATTGCTTTAGCACTAGAGGCAACAAATCAACCCTTTATTTGGGTCATCAGGAACAGTGAAAAAACCCAAGAAAATGATGAATTACTACTACAAGAAGATTGGCTGATCAACAAGAATACTAAAAAGGGATTGATTATTACAACGTGGGCTCCGCAGTTAATGATTCTGCGGCATCCATCAGTAGGAGGGTTCATGAATCACTGCGGGTGGAACTCCATGCTTGAAGCCATAACTAGTGGAGTACCACTGATTACTTGGCCATTGTTTGCCGAGCAGTTTTATAATGAGAAGCTGGTTGAAGTTCAGCAATTAGGAGTTAGTGTGGGATCTGATGTTTGGAATACAGGACCAATCCTGAAAAGTGATGTGTTGCTGGGGAGTAAAAAGATAGAGGAAGCCATTAAAAGATTGATGGGAAATTCAGAAGAAAGTAAGAAGATCAGACAAAATGCAGAGGATGCTGCAGCCATGGCTAATAAAGCTGTGGAAGAAGGCGGTTCTTCTTATCAGAATCTTGTAGCTTTGATTGAGGAACTGAAATCTTGTGCCTTTGGATTTAGTAAGTAAAAAGTAATCTCCCACGACAATGTCTAGTTTTATCCATTCATTTTGGAATAGTGGAAAAAGAAATAAAACATTTTATTTTTTTACCTTCTTTCATGGTTCCAAGAAATTTCAGTGTAATGTTTTCCATTCTTTGTGCTACAGAAATGTCTTTGGTCGAGCTGAAGGTGCTAGTTTGACTGGGTATGTTTATTTGCCTTCGACCACCTTATATCGCATTCCATTTATGCGTTCCATCTACTGGCCATAAAATTGTGGGCTGATATTACGTTATATTAGTTGTATTTTTTGGTCCAATTCCTTTACAACCAAAAATCCGAAGTTTAATGGAGGCCTTGGCCTGCTACATACAATAATGATCCCTTTTAATACAGTATAATCTACCTAAAAAGACAAGTAAGGGACTAAAAATCATTTACTCAATGATGAATTTTAAATCTATGATTGAATTTTAAATCTATGAGGCCAACCTAAAATTAGAGCGGTAAACGAATCGAGCCGAACAGAACATCGGAAATTTGAGCTCGTTCGATTAAGTGTTCGAACACTGTTCGAGCTCGTTCGTTTAATAATTCGAGCCAAAACTTTTGTTCGAGTTCGTTCGATTATTTGTTTATAAAGCTCGAGTTCGAGAACTATGACACTTTTTTTTTTTTTTACTTTTTGTATTTAAATAATATATATATATAAATTATAATAAAAAAAATTAATAATATGTTCGCAAACAGTGTTCAAATTCGTTCGAAAATTAATTGAGCCTAAAAATTTGTTCGAGTTCGGTTCGATTAATAAACGAACGAACTCGAACGAACTTTGTTCGCGAACAGCTCTACCTAAAATAGACCAAAACAGAGAATATCATCAGACAAAAAGAAGGATGGTTGCCGGATGGTTTCGAAGATAGGATCAACAAGAGTACTACTAAGAGGGGTTTGATTATTAGAAGTTGGGCTCTGCAGTTAATGATTCTGCAGCATCCAGCAGCAAGAAGATTTATGACTCATTGTCGTTGGAACTCCATTCTTGAAGCCATTACTTGTGGAGTACCACTGATTACATGGCCATTGTTTCCAGAAAAGTTTTATAAAGTGTTGCTGGGTAGTAAAGGGATTGAGGAAGCCATTAAACTATTGATTGGAAACTCAGAAGAAAGTAAGAAGATCAGCCAAAGAGCAGAGGATGAAATCCAACATGACAATGTTTAGGTTTATCCATCCCGACTTATGGGACAACCATGGCAAAATAAATAAATAAATAAATAAATTTACCTTCTTTCATGATTCCAAGAATTTTCAATTTCATGTTTTCCATTCTTCGTGCAGAATGCTGTTACCTGCAAAAGGAAGAGAGGATAAAAGATAGGTGCAAAGCCCTGAAACATTCAACTGGTAGCTTCAGAAAAATCCAATGTTCAAGCTGGAAAATATCCATGATCTTTTGATCCTGAACAGACACACGCAACATAGTTTTAAACTGATCTAAATATTACATGCACCTTCAATCTATGGTTAATAGTTGTATATTTTACAAGTTCGTTCATTTACTGTCAGCTGCGGCACTACCAGCTCAAGATGAAATGCAGGTTTCAAGTGATTGTAATATCAAACAATGGGTGGATATTGCTTGGCCTGCTGCCGCACCTTTCTCTTGTATTCAGCAACATCCTGGAGGTACCATTTCCAGTCCTCAATACAGAGAGAAAGAGAGAGACACAAAAGATCTCATTCGCTTAAGGAATGCAACAGAAACTCACCTGAATGAATAACTGGTAGCCCTCAGTTTGTGCAGGATCATTTGGGTTTGGTGCATCCAGAAGATCTTGAATGCCCACTAGAAGTTGCTTTACTGTAATAGCTGGTCTCCACCCCTAGTTAAAAGACCAAGACAATTTTACATTAATGTTTATTAGAAACTGAGCAACAACATTGGTAAAATGCTAACTGAGCATAATAAATCAGTACTCACACTGTCCTCGTTGAGAATAGACAAGCAAACTGTTCCAGAAGGATACACGTTAGGATGAAAAAACCCTTGAGGAAACTTGCATTTCGGAGGTTTGCTAGGGTAATCTTCACTAAAATGCATTGTGAGTGGGTAGTGGCCACCATCCCAATCAGTCTGAAGTTATTATGGCATAACACGGTCAAGAAAAATTGAATTTTCAAAGAAAACAAAAAACCAACGAATACAAGCAATTTAGGATAAGCCCTACCACAAAATGGATTGAGAAAAGGGTAATAATCTACAAGTTGAATAATAAGTACTTTGAGGACCTAGCAAGCAAATACTATGAAAACGGAATTTTTAGGTTAAAACTACTTTCACTCAAGGTAAGGTGCTTAGTCCTCGCCTAACTTAGGAGAGATGCACGAAAAAGGCATATGCCCAAGTAACACAAACATGTAAGTTTAAGAGGTTAATTCTATGAACTCAAATTAAGCACACAGAGGCTAATAAGATTGTTCTGTTCAGTATTCCAATAATCTGTTCGAAAGACCAATTGTCAACTAATAATCATCATCAAAGACCGGCATTATGATGGCAATGCTGGTTGGTGCTGCTTTAGAAACTCTTCATATGAATACTTTTTTATATTTCACGTAGTCAAGTTGATTTGAGGGCAACATTTCTCTTGAAATCTTGAATATCCCATTTTTCTTCTATTTCAATGAGAAAATAGAAGATGAAAGGAAAATAATTATTACTTTGCAGAAAAAGTGCATGCCAATTAAATAGCCAGAAAAGTATTGAGGCACTTCCTCAGAAAAGGCTACGTCTGAGTGCATATGTGCATGTTTGAATCACTAGTGCTTTTTTTCTAGATAGGGAACGAAAATCACCTGCAATGATTGCCAAAGGTTATATGTATGGAATGTTCCATTTGACAGGTTTGGAAAAAAAAAAAACCCAAAACTAGAAGGTAGGAATTCTAGGCTAAATTAAGGGGTTAAGGATTTGATTCCCTCGTCTTCCTACCAATACACCAAGGCCCTTGACTTGAAAAAGGGAATAAAAATATATGAGTTATCAGCTTCTTGTATTACTGCATTTCCTCTTTCACCTCTTTTCCTTTCTTTGAATGATGAGTGTGATTATGATGCTCATAGTTGCCACAGCACCTTTAGAAGTTAAAATTTTGGAGAAAAGAAACTCGTATGAGAGGTGATGGTGCTCTTCGTGCTTTAACTTTTTCTAGGGGCACCTCTCTCCCCACTCTCTTCCAATTTTCTTGCTCAAGCATGACAGGTGGTACTGGTAGTAAATATCTGGAATTTCAGGTTCAACATTCTATTAATGTTATTTGATATCTATCAGATTATGACAACCAGCTTAGGGAAATAAGAAAACAGCTGAGGTGACAAGAGGAAGACAATAAATAATCATTTCTCGAATTCAATTTGGAAATTTACTAAAAAGACTCATTAACAAATAAATCCCTACTACTTTCAGTAACGTAGTTTATGATTCCAATTCCCTAAGGTGAACTATGTGCATTTATAGAGCCAAATAATATAGGACCTGAAAGGGGTGCAAGCAACATTAACTACTGCAGAATTATTCTTTTCAAACTCTGCATGAAAGTTCCTTCCAGTGAGAAATGGATTTACGTAGCCATAAAATTTTACTATTTTAATCTGGAAACAACACATTGGCCAACATGTAGGCAACATAAACTGAACTGAATTCTACAGTAACAGCAGTAGGAGTTATTCTACGCAACTCGGCTGGACAAATATGCTGTGCTGTAGCAGCTAGGGTTCCATATTCCGTCAATGTTGCCTTTGTGGAAACCCTAGACTTGCTATATGGTCTTAGTCTCTTAGATATACCCACATGAATGGATACAAGCACATTGTACTTGAGGGATGTCTCAATGTAAACAAGAGACTACAATCTCCAGAAGAAGACTCTCCTGCCTAGGCCATAGCATATTTCTTACAAAAAAACCTATTGCATGCTTTTCATTCCTATCAGCACAGCTTTGTTAAAACACTAGGGAACCATTCCTGCGCATCTCTCACCTATAATAGGAGCTAAAAAAAAAAACACCAATTCTCAAACTTACCTCTAGATGTAATCGATGCTGTTCAAGCAGATTCATTATAGCACTGGAAATTAACATTTCCGTAAAAACAATAAATGAATAAACTGTACTGAAATTCTTAACTCTACTAGGAACAACTTCCCTTAAATTAACTACATAATCAAAACACAGAAAAAAAAAAAAAGAAAAAAGAATTCAAACACAAAAGGCAAAAATTTGAATTCTTGGAACAAAAGAACATGCAGATAGTATTCATCATGTAAGCACACATAAAAAGATATGATTTTTCCTCCTTCCCTTCTCAAAATTTTTGTTCTTGAATCTTGACATTGAAGAACAGAATTAAACACTACAAGTCTACAACATAGACTTACCCCAGGTTTACCGGGTATGATACAATGCCAAACCATCAAATTCACAGACCCATCTGGACCCGTCTCCGGCTTCGCCACAAAACCCTATCAACACAGAACTCACATCAAATTCCAATTCCAACAGAGTAACATAAACAACCCAAAAAAAAAAAGAAAAAAAAATCCAAATCACAAAATAGAGAAATAGGAGAAACATATACATGCGGATGATTTTTCCTCCATGCTTTCCGCTCCTCAGAAAGACGACCTCTGGCAATTCCACCGGACATTTTCTTTTAGCTTATTATCTTCTCCGATTTTTTCTCTTTGCGCTGTACAATCACGCGCTTGGGCTTTCCAATGCACTTATTGGTAATTCTTCCGCACAGTATTTTTCAGCTAAATTCATTTTAAGCGTTACAGAATTCTACTATCCGTCAAATTCTTGTCAAAAAAACATATATAATGCAACATTTTTTTGAGAAAAATATATATTACAACATGATAAATATAATTTTTAAAATTTATTTAATTAATTTATTAAAAATAAGTACAAATTAATTAAAAATATTTTACAGATTGTAATCAATATTCTTTTATATCACAAACTGAAATAAAAATAATTAACAATTCTTTTTTAAAATTATTATTAAATTATATTTTTAAGTATAATTAAAATTTTTATTATCTAGAAGCGTTGTATTTTTTTTTGTCCCAAATCGTAGGTAGTGGTTCATTTGGATATAGGCCTTTATTTGGGCTTAAACTACAGTACTATAAATCTCATTCACTTCAGCCGACACTTTTTTTTTTTTTTTTTTTTTTTTCGCTTATCGCACGGATGTCTTGGGTGTGTCTCATTACTGAGGGGCGGCATCTTCAAGCCATTTCACGCCCAAACTAATTTCGCCCGCTGATTTGTAGGCACTTCATTGGGCGGGATAGTTGACCAGAAGATTTAACTTCAGTCGACACTTTAATTATATTTCAAAAAATATATATATATTTTTAATGATGTGTATATGAAAATGAATTTTTTTTTTTTTTTTTTTGTCAAATTCTCCTCTTAATTATTTATTTAAGACTTAAGGACCAACCGACTCAAATGAGATTAGTTTAGATGTAGATTAGCTTAAAGGTGTTCTCATATAGTTTGAGACCTATCTAGGACACTTTGAAAAAAAAGAAAAAAGAATATCTCGGATGAACTATAAATATCTAAACTTATTTTTATATATCATTATAAGTATTTTCGATATGAGACATGGTATGACAAGTATATTGAGTGCCTATATGTAGACAAGCTAAGAGCCCAACCATGAACACTGTTCCTAATTGGTCTGGTCTTCTTGGGTAGTTTTTTCATAGCCACCATTCAGCCCATGGAACTGTATATATGTGATCCGTGATGATGAAAAAATTAGAGTGAAAGCACATGATATGTCTACAGTTTTTTTTTTTTTTTTTCTTCTTCTTTTCATAAGAAGAGAAAGGCATTGCAAGATTTTACTCAATTAAAGACAATATAATATATATATATATATATATATATATATATATATATATGGGAGATGGATGGCTGGATTGCACAAGCACTTTGAGTGAACAAATAGGGCCACAGTGGTATGATTATGATTCACAAGGGAATCCCACATTGGATTAAGTCACAAATCTAATTTAAATATGTACTTATAAAAAAAGGAATTGAGTGCACTGATTAAAAAGAACTGCGCATTTTGGACCGAAAGAAAATCTTAGTTTAATTATGTTACTAATGATTTTCTTCATTTGTTGATAATCAATCAAAAGATATATATATATATATAAGAGAGAGAGAGAGAGAGAGTTTTTGATGGATAAAAGAATGAAAGAAATAATAATTTACAAATTTTCGTATTAAGACGAAACATATGAGAGATTCTGGCAAGAAAAGATAGAAAGAAAGAAAGGATAAGAATATGTAACGTTGGGATGGAAAGGAGGTGGGAGCATGTGATACAAAGTTCCACATGCAAGGTGAAGAAAAGGGAAAGGGAATTTTTTCTTTTCTTTTCTTTTTTTTCAATTTCATACGACTCAAGCTATCTTGGAAAAGTTCTTTTGTTAAGTCATATTTATATTTAAACTAATTTATATTTGAATCGATAAATACCAGAATGTTATTTGACAAACAAAGTGCATAAGTAGTGATGATGATGATCCATGAGATCTCTCTCTTTCTCTCTCTACATATCTATGTGTACGTATATATTTATATATATATGTTTGGCCTAAAAAGTGGAATTCATTGGTTAATGAAAGACTTCATATATGTACATCAAATCATGTGGTTTGTTTTGTCCATATGGTGTCTACTATAGGTTGATACAGTTTTGTATTGCCTTTGAACACCGAAAGCTGTAAAATTAATTAAACATCTCTCTTTCTCTCTCTAATTCTGCCAACTAGATTAAAAAAAAAAAAAAAAGCCTCAAAGATTTTGGTAAAGAAAAAAAGGGAAATTAAAAAAGCTGCAAATTTAAAGGGGGATAGTTACTCTTTGATGGATCACTTGGGGAATCGGTAAAGAACCTTCTCATCTGGAATTCTCATGGTTGGATATGTATATATAACGATTCTCTTCCAAAGTTCCTACACACTTGCTTGCTAGCTAGCATCCACCGGCTATCTTGCTAGTTAATTAATTACACGCGGTTATTTTATATAGTTCGATCCGATTATAATTTTAGTAATTATTTTAAAATATATATTTTGTATTCATAATATGAGTCATTCCTGAAGTAGATTACGTTTGTTGAACTACTTTCTTATCTTTTATTAAGATTTTCCGAGCACTTAAGATTTTATTAGCTAGATTAGACAACATTGATCAAGAATTGTATTTGTTGATATGTGCATAATAATCTAGCTTCAATTTTAATAAATGGCTTCATAAAATGACCTAAAACTTTAGATACAATTCTAGTTTTCTTGCTTGTCACCATTATACTTGTAGGGTAGATGCATTATATGTAATAGTAATAGTTGTAGTTAGGCACAATATCTTGACTTTTAAACTTGTTAATAAGAAAAGATATATATATATATAATATATATATATATATATATATATATATATATATATATATGTTAATAGTTTTATATATATCTATAAACAATTTTAAGAAAATTTTAT
This sequence comes from Cynanchum wilfordii, assembly GCA_025388415.1. Classification (NCBI taxonomy): domain Eukaryota; kingdom Viridiplantae; phylum Streptophyta; class Magnoliopsida; order Gentianales; family Apocynaceae; genus Cynanchum; species Cynanchum wilfordii. The sequence goes on from JAHSUH010000178.1 coordinate 108,394, forward strand.
CTTTACGAGACTGCTTTACTGATTAAGTTATACTTTTATAAAACAACCATCATATATATATACTATTTTTTGATAAGAATATTCTCCCTATCTAATTTTTATGATGAAGCATTAATTTGAGAATTGAATTTTGAATTAAATTTTTCATGAAACAAAATAATTTGTCTTGAAATTTTGCAAAAGTTGCAATGATAAACTTTCTTTGAAAAAAAAAAATATTTATAATATATATATATATATATATATATTCCACAGTCCTATATATATATATATATATATATATGTTGTTTATATATAAGCTTCAACTAACCTATAATATGTTCTACAACTACCCCAACCTCAAATTTCTTTTATGCTTTAATGCTTTTTAACTTGATATTGCTTAAAAAGCAACATAAGCTGCTTGTTATTCTATACACGCATATAATTTGAATCCTCGGATAAATTTAACATTTATTTATATATTAATTTAACTCGAGATATTCTCCTTATTTTTTTCTTAAAATTTATATATATTTTATATTATTAATTGTAGATGTTTTACACGTGTAAGAGAGTGTGTATTACAACATTTATCTTTCTTAACCTTCCCACTTTTAAGTCGATGGTGAAAGCTAGGATGACATACATGCACACACATATATATATATATATATATATATATATATATATTGTGAATGATGCATATATAGGAATAATAAAAGTTACCTAACAAGAAAAAGGACATATGAAAATGTGAACAAAACTTGAAGGGTGAGAGGACAAGGTTTTAAGAACTATATATATATATATATATATATAAATGTAGGACCCGGGATTTTGGTTACTTGGTTTGCAGCCAAGCTATCTAACGGTAGGATTTTGGATTTGGAGAAACCAATGAATGGAGGAGAGTTAGGTTTAAGAAAAGGAAATGTGAGGGTTGGGATGGTTTCTTTCATCTCTCTCTATCTCTCTCCTCTCTCTCTCTCTCTCTACCCTCTCACATAATTTCTTCCCTTGTGAATGAAGGAGCTGAAGAAAACATGGGAATTTTGGTCCGTGTGTGGGGGCAATTTGCTTAACTTATAGTCTACCACTTCCAATAAACTCAACCCAAAAAAAAAAAAAAAAAAATATATTACATATATATATATATATATATATTTATATTCCCCCCATGACTTAGAGAAACAAACTCTTCAATGATTATTTGAATTCCAAGTTTTGAATGCATCCATGCTCTTTCTGACATTTTCATGATAACAGTAACTATATATATATATTTTAATACTCAAGAGAAATCTCTTTTAAGTGTTTTTTTTTTTTTTTTATAAGCAATTTATGTAAAGAAATATAACTTTTAAATGAATACGTATATATACACATAACTCAAATTAAAAAATGAAAAAATGATATATATATATATATATATATATTTATTTATGGGGTTTTCTAGATTTGACAGCATTACAGCTGCTTATATAAGTTATAAATGACTGTATCCAAAATACAAGTTTGGATATACATTGTTGGATTTTTGGAGCTTAGTAAAAAGATATGTCTATCCAACAACCCTACACATATAAAACCCAACGGTACGAACATAACCAATTATATATATATATATAATATATATCTATATATGTATGTATATATTGATTGATGAACAAAGAAAGAAACTTCATCTTGTTGTCCAGCCAACCCGATAAACAACCAACCAACCAACCCTTTCCTTATCTCACTTATGATTCATTCGCCCGTACATGCTTCTTTCTTCCTTTCTGTATTTTAATTAAAAATGAATATATTTACTGAACTGCACGTTTATATATATATATATAGAGAGAGAGAGAGAGAGAGAGAGAGTTAAGATTCAGAAAAAGGAATGTGTGCATGTTCGAAAGAAGAAGGAAGAACAGGAAAAAAGAAGAGTGCAGTAAAAGAAAGAATGTATTATTTAATTAATTAGGTGGTGGGAAATGAGAATAGGATTAGATTAGTGCAAATAGGGGCAGAAAAAGGCATCAAATCAGAAGGAGGATAATAATAATAATAAGTAAGTCAATTAGAGGAATTAATTAGCAATTAGCAATGACAGTGACATCTTTATCGTTTACTGTTTCACTTTTTCACTACATTAAATAATATATATATATATATATATATTTTGTTAAAAAAAAAAATATATATATATATATATATATATATATATATATAAATAGGTAATAATGTTGTATACAAGATTAAAAGTTACTATGATCAGAGCAAAAATTAAAATATTTTTTCAAGTAAAAATTGAATTCTACTGAACAGATTAAATCTAGATTAATTAAAGTCATGATAGCTCTAAAAATTAAATTGGTAAACAAAAATGGGACACAAAATTCTGGGAAAAGTTTTCTGAAAGGGGGACCGGATCCTGTATATTTGAGGAAGAGGAGCCTGGAGTTCTGACTGAAGGAGTGGGGGGGAGGTGTTGGGGATGGGTGGGGTACAGGGGGACTAAAAATGCCATGTGAGGTAGGAGACCACCAGCTGGCTATGTCTAAATTATGTGGGGCTCTCTTTCTCTGACCTCTCTCTCTCTTTACTTTCTTTCTTTCCCAATTTTGCCACTTCCACCCCCCAACTGTCCCTTTCTTCCTTTCCTTTACCCCCTCTTTTCCTTTCTTTCTTTATTTATTATTATCGTGATTCAGACCCGTAAGTTCGTGTCATAATTATAGGTTTGACAATACTCATAAATAGAGTTGTAAACAAACCAAATGATTTATGAACAAAGCTCGTTCGAGCTTGTTTATGTTCGGTTCTAACTCGTTCGTTTATTAAACAAATTAAACTCAAATAATTTTTAAAATTCGATTAATTTTCAAGCCTACTTGAATAATATTCGCGTACATAATCAAGCGTTCCTGAACAAATTATAAATATTTATATATTATTAAAAAAAAACTCTAATATTTAAATTAGGGTATACATATAAGTTTTTTCTCCTATTTTAGTGGCGACTCCATTTTCTTTACTTTCTCTAGAGTCTAAACTCTCCTTCTACATTTTTGACAAACCCTAAAAAAAATGGTGTCTTCCATTCCCTTACTTTCTCCTAGAGCTATAAATAAACCAAGCTGTTCGTGAACAAAGTTCATTTATGCTCCGTTCGAGCTCGTTTTTATTAAACAAATCAAACTCAAACAATTTTTTAAACTCGATTAATTTTCAAGCATATTCGAATAGTGTTCGAAAATTAAACAAACCAAACTCAAACTTTCGATGTTCGGTTTGACTCGACTCGTTTACAACCCTACCTATAGTCAACTACTTGGTATTGTCCTCACTATATCAAAAGGGATACCCGAGTTGACTATGAGTTCATATGCTCATTCTTATATAGCATTACACATTCACTTAGGGTATCACAATTATTATTACTATTGCTATTCATTTTTGTAATTTTTTTTTTTATTTTTTGGGTAAGACTATGCGATATTCAAAGTTACTATTTTGATTAATTTAGATTTGATCTAAGTTGAGTTGTATCTACAAAGTTTAAGTCTTGCTAGTAACGCTTCACATTGGCTTTTACATGTACTTATAGCAAGTTTCGAGCTCGTAATCTTGTGTAGTGTATTAACAATTTGAATTTCCTATTTGACAAGTCAGAGACACATAATTTTACGAAAATAACCCTTCTCTTCCTCTCACATACTCACATTTTTCTTTTTTTTAAAGATTAGGGTTTTGTAAAATGAAAGGGACCAAGCAATGACAACTAGGCCCTTTTAGCTTAATAATACAGCATATATAGATTGCGAAACCATGTGCATATCCAATGCAAGAAGGAATAATTACAATTCACTATATATATGTATATGTATGTAATTACAAAAAAAAAAAATATATGTATATGTATGTATATATAGATATAGAAATAAAAGAATAATAAAAGAAAGAGATCATTCCGTCGTTCCTTGCAGTAAGGGGTAGGATTAAAAACATCGGTAAAGCCTTGAAAGCAATAACTAACACAGACACACACACGAAGGACCCAATGATTTTTTTTGTTCAATGTATACATACATATACATACATACAGCTCCCACTCTTTATCAAGTACTACGTACGTACCCCCCCCTCCTCTTCCCTCCTTTGATTCTTTCTACATGCAATCAAAATTGACTCTCCTCCTACCCTCTTCATTTTATATATCTATATATATACCTTTTAAAAAACAAAAAAAATTTAGTCACAAAATTTTATAAGAGGGTCGAATATGTGCATACAAATCAAACTAATGCAAATTTTAAACTACAAACTCTTGAACTTATACTATGATACTATATTAAAAAGTAATAAATTGTCATATATTTTAAAAGTTTAAAATAGTTAGGGATTAGATTTATTCTCTTAATATCTAGATTAGAATCACAAATCATGATATGTAATTAACTTAGCTTTCTAGTTTATTAAATGACTAATGTTACGTTTATAAATTATTTAAGAAGAAAAAAAGAATATCCAAAGTGTGTATCATGTTGTGAAATAGTGATAGTCTAATTGGTTTGACTTCTCTTATTTAAGCGTCTTACATAACTTGTCAAGTGAGAGATCCGAGTTCGACACATGTCTAGAGACGACTTTATGATGCAATTTTAGCTATATATTGTAATATTGAGAGTTTCCTTCTACATATTTTTTCTAAATTAATCGATGATGATACTGAAAAAAAAATGGTGGTAGAGAAATAAAATAAAAAAGGGGGGCAATGGGGGCAACTATCCTCGTGCTGAAAACACCTATTTCTCTTTCACTTCTTCCGTAATCGTGAACGGATTCTGTATCACGTGGTTTTGCGCTGTTTTTGCAAAACCTTTTTTTTTTTTTTTTCCCCTTAACTTTGGTATATTGTAAAGCATCCACCCCCCACTTAAGCTTTCGTATTATTATAATTGTAATAATATATTTAATATATTATTATTATTATTATTATTATTATACAGCTACAAATGAAGGAATGTATGAATGAATTAGTGGAAAAAATTGGAAACACTATTTAAGACATTAACAGCTAAGACTTTCTCATCAAATTACTTTTATTTACCAGATTATTAATAAGTATTATTATTTTTATACCCACAAAAAAAAAAGTATTATTATTTTTAAGATAAAATTTAAAATTTGGAGTATTAAATATATATATATATATATATATATAGAGTTAGATCATTTAATATTTTAAACTATTATTTCGATAAACGTTCATAATAAATATTAAACTCGTGATTTCATATAACATTCGTAATGTATTTGTGCTTTTCAATATATTATATATATATATATTAAATGTTGTTGTTTGCTCATAAATGGAGATAATTGTTTTATTCAAAATAAACAAAATTATATTCCATAGTTATTTTAGTATAACTAACCTAAAATTAAGTTTCCTAATTATTTTTTTGGAGAAGCATTTCAATACTTATTTTTAAAGTTTTTTTTTTTGATAATTTAGCGTGTAGAATAAATATAAAAATAAAAATAAAAATAATTTTGATTTAAAAATTAGAAGCCGCTGCTGATATTTGACTATTTGTATTTTCAGATACGTCCCTTTGCCAACAAAATATATAGAAAAAAAAGAAAAAAAGAAGTGTGTTATATACGTACTCAATTTTGAAGAATTAATTATTAGGTATTAATAGGAAATGAGTTGGAGGAAGAGAAGAAGGGTAAAAAAGTCAAAATGAAAAGAACTAAAACGGGGACAGAAGACAAAGAAACAAACCGTATTTGGCAGAAAAAGAAGAAAAGCCGTTGAGAAGCTATGAGGGGCAAATATGGAAAGAGTGTGATGTAAGTTTTTTTTTATTATATACTGCAAAAATTACTATAAGCCGTCAGGGGAAGTGTGCAGTATAATGGCAGACTAGTATTCTGCAGTGCGCCTTACAATTTAGAGAGAAGAAGAACAAGATATATATATATATATATAAAAAAGGCAGAAGTCCCAGAAAGAAAAGAAATCATCAAAGTGGTTGTTGTTGTTGCTGTCCTAGCAGTTACACTAACCATATAGGAATCCCAAATGCTGTTTCTTCTATTCCCTCAACTACCCTTTTTTTTTTTTAATTTATTATTATTTTTTTTTTTAAGATAGGATTATATTTTGTTTTGTTTGTGTCTAAGGATTAATAAGTAGTGTATCTTTATTTGGTTGTTTGGTTTTGTGTTCTTGTGAAGAACAATTTCTCTTCTGTAGTTGCTGCATCACTTTCTTTGGTCCAGTTTTTTCTTCAATTCTCTCAGAAGCTAAGTAAAAAAAAAAAAAAAGAACAATCCAAGACTCAAAAAAAACATTCATTTCACTTCCAAGATTTTCTTTTTCTTTTTCTTTCTTTTTTTTTTTTTCCACTGTTATTTATTAGTTCAAAGTGTTACTTAGCTATGGAAGCTGGTGGCGGCGGTGGCGGTGGTGTTGTTTGTTCTTCTCCTTCTGGGGAAGATAAGGATTGTTGTGTGAAAGTGGCAGTTCATATTAGGCCACTTATTGGAGATGAGAAACTTCAGGGCTGTAAAGATTGTGTCACTGTGGTCCCTGGAAAGCCTCAGGTACAGTTATACTAGTAATGTGATTCATGGGTTCTCTCTTTTTCTCTTTCCCTCGTTCAGTGAATTCTGGTTCCGGAAATTCAAGAATTCACTGAGATTCTTGATGAAATTGCATTTGGATCATCCTTTTTATCAAAAGTCTATATTTTTTTTCTTTTGAGTTCTAGATCTCAATGTGATGATGTATTTTTTTTTTAATGATTATTGCAATTTTTTTTCCTGGGCGGGGGTAGGTAAGAATTATGGTCTTCTGCATGTTACACTCCGAGTCATTGTCTTCCGACGATCTGAATTTCTGGGTATGAGGTTGCATTAATGATCCTCTTTTGCTGCACTAGTCTGGGAGAACACCAAAGATTCTTCTTGATTTAGTTGGTGGTCATTGCAAATTCTGAGTTCCTTCTTGCATTTGCCACAAATTTGTGGGATTTTTTTTTTTTTTTTTTTCTTAAAGAACAAAAATGATAAATTTATGGTTTGATATGCCCAGTTAGAAAGCTTGGGCAATCAGAGGAGTCAATGAAGCTGCCTTTTCTTGAATTTGCATGTCCTAATTTTGATAAGATTAGAGATGTAAATTTTGTGTCTAAATGTACTGGAAACTGAAATGAAGGTCGGGTAGCTGTCTTCTATGCCTAACTCAGATCTAATTCCTTTTCTTTTTCTTGGAACTTTGCTTCTTCTCTGTTCTTTGGCTACTTTTACCGTCATTGCCAGTTGTTCTAGTAATCCATACCATCCAGCCAGGCAATGGCCGTATTGAAATTACTAATGAATGCCAAGCACTTTTTACTTTGCTTCCCCATAGCCTTTTGTTTTTTTTTTTTCCTTTTTTCTAAGGACAATAATTCTCACTTAAATTTCTTTACTTTGCAATGCTAGTTGGCTACTTTATGCTGCTATGGCTTCTCATGGCCTCATAATTCTCCATTATCACCTCTTGTCTACATATGAATATTTGGGTCAAAGAAATCTATAGCCACTTAAATTTTCGGCATGACTATCAATGCATTTTTAATCATTCTTGTTTTCCATTTTTTTTTTCCAAACTTAAATTTTTGTTTTTATATATATTTATATATATGTATTTTAATTTTTTTGTCCCCATTGATATGACCTTTCAGCATGGGTCTGGTGTAAGGTACTAGATATTAATGCATATGAACTCAAAATAGTTCTAATAATTTGCTATGTTTCTAAAACTAGTTTTGGTAATTCTACAGGTACAAATTGGTACACATTCATTTACTTTTGATCATGTTTATGGAAGCACAGCCTCTCCCTCTTCTGGGATGTTTGAAGAGTGTGTTGCACCCCTTGTTGATGGCTTGTTCCAAGGATATAATGCCACTGTTCTGGCATATGGTCAGGTAAACATTCTTAAAAAATGTTTCCTTTTCATCCTTATCAAGGGGACAGCTGCACTTTTTCATCTATTTAATGGAGTAATATATTGCAGACAGGATCAGGAAAAACATATACCATGGGCACAAGTTTCAGAGATGGTTACCAATCAGGATTGATACCCCAAGTCATGAATTCTTTGTTCAACAAGATTGAAACTTTGAAGCATCAAACAGAATTTCAATTGCATGTCTCCTTTATTGAGGTCTTGCCTTTTCTTTCTTTTGCTCTTGATTTTATTTTATTTATTTTCTAATTGATTCCTCGATGTTGAAAAGGTTGAAAATTTACTAATGATTTCAAGTAATTGAGTGTTTTCATTCTTTATTAATCTAAGCATCCCATTTCTCTCTTTTTCCCCTTCTTTTTTGAACTTAAATGGATGGTCTTCAGACAATTGAACACTCAATTGTTTAAGCACCTAATGATATCTCTGGACCTCTTGTTTTATGGTTATGGATGGACTTCTCTGGTTTGGAACACAATATATATATACACACAATTTATTACTGTTCAATGAGGTATGGAGGTGCAAAAACAGTATTTTGTAGAGAGTTCTCTGTTACTGGTTTTGATTTCACTCTTATTAATCTTTTTTATCCTTTTTGTCATAGATACTGTTCTATTGTAGAACAGTAAACCTGTATGCCAGCATTAGCTTCTCCCATTTACAAATTTATCTAATAATACTAATTCTAATGTTGGTGCCTAAAAATGAAATTCTCTTGAATAGATACACAAAGAAGAAGTAAGAGACTTGTTAGATCCTGCTGCTTTCAACAAATCAGAAACTATAAATGGGCATGCAGGGAAGGTAGCAGTCCCTGGTAGACCTCCAATACAGATTCGTGAGACATCTAATGGTGTTATCACATTGGCGGGATCCACTGAACGAAGTGTCCAATCACTGAAAGAGATGGCTGACTGCTTAGAGGAAGGATCATTGTGCAGGGCAACAGGGAGTACAAACATGAACAATCAATCAAGGTATATTACTTCACTCAATCTGATTTGTGGCAAAATGACTATTTAGATGTCCTTAACCATAGGTTCATTTCTTATTTCTTTTCTTTTTCCCCTTTTGCAGTCGCTCTCATGCTATCTTCACAATCACTGTGGAACAGATGCGTAAGAATAATGGTGCAAGTAATGGCATGACAAATGAGTTTATAAGCGAAGAATATCTCTGTGCCAAATTACATCTGGTGGACCTAGCTGGATCAGAACGTGCCAAAAGAACAGGCTCTGATGGTCTTCGTTTTAAGGAAGGTAGGTAAAACACTTTTGAAATGCTATATTTAAGGATACCTTTTCCAGAATGAAGTTGCATAAGACATTCATTTCTTGGACAGGAGTTCACATTAACAAGGGCCTTCTTGCTCTTGGTAATGTTATTAGTGCTCTTGGAGATGAGAAAAAGCGAAAAGAAGGTGTTCATGTTCCATATCGTGACAGTAAACTTACTCGGCTATTGCAGGTATGACATTCTTTAATATCATACATGTTAGTGATCTTACATCTAATCTGCTTCTATTGATACTGGAAATATCTTTTATCTATATATATTCTGTAAAATTGCTCAAATAACGAGACAAATGAATTTGTGCACATATAAACATTAATGAGTCTTTAATGGTTAAACTTGAAGTTAAAAATTAAGTTCTGATTTGCAAATGAATTGGCCAAACATTACGAAAGGCTTCTCATGGATGTTATTGATTCTTTTTTCCTATTCGGTCTGATTTTGGACTTTGGCAGGATTCTCTTGGTGGCAATAGCAGAACTGTCATGATAGGTAATTTCCTTTCCTTTTAACAACACCATCCCCCCCCCCCCGCGGTCCCTTTTTTTTTTTTTTTAATGTGATATCTGATTTTTTATTTCCCTTCCTTTAAATACATGACTTGTATTATCAATTTAGTCTATACATATATTGGTCCTATCCTAGCATAGTGCTCTGTATAGAGGCTTTTACTGAATAATTTCATCAAGATCAATACTTAAAGAATATGTATTTGTCATTCATTTCTTGTTACAGCCTGCATTAGCCCTGCTGATATAAATGCTGAAGAAACTCTTAACACTCTGAAGTATGCAAATCGAGCTCGGAACATCCAGAATAAGCCAGTAGTAAGTTTTAGAAACAATTTTTCTCATATGAATCAATGGTGCACATATGTGCATTTTTTTTTTTTTTAAGAAAAAGAGCTTCTACTAATAGGTTTTGGATATCTACTTGACAGATTAACAGAGATCCTGTAACAAGTGAAATGCTGAAGATGCGGCAACAACTAGAACTTTTGCAGGCTGAACTTTGTGCCCGTGGAGGTGGACGAACATCTCCTGATGAAGTTCAGGTATTTAAAGTTTATATCTGCACCCAAGTATTTCAGTCTACTAGGTCTGTTTTTTTAAATCGAGTTAAATTGTCACCTCTCAAAATCTTGATCATGAATAATTGTTGTAGGTTCTCAAGGAAAGAATTACTTGGCTTGAAGCTACTAATGAGGAGCTTTCTCGTGAACTGCATGAATATCGCAACAGATGCACAGGAACTGAGCAATCTGAAGTGAATGCTAAAGTAAGCAATTATTGATACTACATGCTTTTGTTACTTTCTTTAATCATTTTTCTCTACTGACAGGTTTCATGTTTGACCCCCTGCTAAGATTCATGCTTTTTCCTATTCTATCCTCATTCCTTGTACTCCTCCTCTGCTTCCATATATTATATATATGTATTAAAATACTTATTGATAATTATTTTAAACAATCCTTTTAACTTTGCTAATTAATGTGCTGCTGTGTTATCAGATTGCAGCTTCCTTCTCTGTAAAAAGTGAAGGGCTGAAGAGGGGATTGCATAGTATGGAGTCATCTGATTATCAAATGAGTGAAAGTGGTATGATTTTTTGCTGCCTTTGAGTTTCTTTATCAATTCATTCTCTATTTATTTGGCAAAGATTGAATGCAAGTAGAAGTTGATCTGTAGAAGATAAGAAGTCTATGCTTAAATTTTTTATTTTTTCAGCTTAATTGTAGAAACTCAGACATCAATATTCCCCGCTAATTTCTTTCTGGCTCTCATTTTTTAATCCTGGCAGGTGAGTCTACAGATATCGATGAAGAAGCAGCAAAGGAGTGGGAGCATACACTTCTTCAAGATTCTATGGACAAGGAGTTGCATGAGTTGAATAAGCGTTTAGAGGAAAAGGAGGTATTCCGAGTTTCAAATCAATTAAGTGATGTATTGAGATAAATTATAATTTCCATAATAGCCAGCATTGAGAGGTTGGCTGTTACAAATCGGCAGTAGTCAGTTGGAGATATCGAAATGAGTGCCTTGATAATTTTTCATCTGAGCTATACATTTATATGGATTTTGCAGTCAGAGATGAAGCTCTTTGGAGGACATGATGCCATAACTCTTAAACAGCATTTTGGGAAAAAAATTCTGGAACTTGAGGAAGAGAAAAGAACTGTGCAGGTAAAAATCTACCTATTAAATTCAATCATTCGTTATTCTCTACAGAACAGAAAGTTTGATTTTTTCTGTTCACTCCTGTAGAAAGAAAGGGATAGATTACTGGCAGAAGTTGAAAACCTTGCTGCCAACTCTGATGGACAAGCTCAAAAATTGCAAGATATGCATTCCCAGAAGCTTAAATCCCTAGAAGCTCAGGTCCCAGATATCATTTTCTTGTGAATCATGAAGCTAAATTATTTTCTGTTTTAACCTAAATCATAAAATGTTTGACATCAGATTCAAGACCTAAAGAAGAAACAAGAAAACCAAGTTCAGCTTTTGAAGCAAAAGCAAAAAAGTGATGAAGCAGCTAAAAGACTACAAGACGAAATACAATTTATCAAAGCACAGAAGGTAGGCTTTTCCACATTTTCCCTTTAATTTCGGTATTATTTTTATTACCTGTTCTATGCAAAGTAAGAACAACTAATGTTGCTGGAATTGTAGGTACAATTACAACACAAGATTAAGCAAGAGGCTGAACAATTTCGGCAGTGGAAAGTATCTCGAGAGAAAGAGTTGCTGCAGGTACCACTCTTACTGTTAACACTGCTTTGATAACTGCAGTTACAATGGCCAGCTTTAAAACTATAGTGGATTATGTTTTTACTATCTTTTCTTACATGCTATTTCTGGTAATACTACAGCTGAAGAAGGAGGGGAGAAGAAACGAGTATGAGAGGCATAAGCTACAAGCTCTAAATCAACGCCAGAAGATGGTAAGAATTTCTTATCTCTGCAATCTCTAAATGCTCTTCAGGATAGAATTAATTTGTATATGGCAGAATATAAATATGATTCTGGTAATGAGAGAAAGTTTATATCAGAAGGCAAAAATGTTAACTGAAGAAACTGATATTTATAGATCGGATTAAGATTTTGAGTAATTCCCCATTTGAAACTGGTCTTTATCATGTTATAATATCCCAGTGTCTGCACTTACCCTGTTCTGGAAATAGGAATCATGTATGAGGAACACTCTTTTTCATAATCTATTGGATATCTAGATTGAAGAGATCATCTGTTCTTATGCCATGAATTGGTTTTAGGTTCTTCAAAGGAAAACAGAGGAGGCTGCAATGGCAACTAAGAGGCTTAAAGAATTGCTAGAAGCACGTAAATCTTCAGTCCGAGAGAACTCTGGTATGAAGTTCATTTTCTTTTTCCCCTCTCTTTTCCTCATTTTCCTCCTTTTTTCAGATCTGGAAATTAAAAATAAAGTATGAAAAAATGGACTAGCAGTCAAATTGTTTCTTATAGATGAGAGTGTCTTCTTTTCAATATGCTTAATTTACAAAAGTACTCTTTCTTATTGCTGCTATGTTTTTTTTCTTTTTTTCCTTCTTCCTTTGCAGTAAGCAGCAATGTAAATGGAATAAATGGACAGGTAAATTATCAGCATTCCTCCTGGAAATGTTTTTTTTTTTGTTTTTATTTATTTATTATCCTTTCTCGCCTCGTAAACTGTCTAAAGAAAGCCTAACTAACTGAAATGGATATACAGGGTAATGAGAAGTCCTTGCAACGTTGGCTTGATCATGAGCTTGAGGTCATGGTGAATATCCATGAAGTTCGTTATGAATATGAGAAGCAAAGTCAAGTGTATGTACTTGTTCAGTCACACTGTTGTTTAGGTATCCAAAGAGATAAAGAAACTTCGTTGATTTTTGTCTTGGCTTGTTTTCTCATATGCAGGCGAGCTGCATTGGCAGAAGAGTTGGCTGTTTTGAGACAAGTAGATGAATTTGCTTTAAAAGGTCTCAGCCCTCCAAGGCAGAAAAATGGCTTTTCCAGGTGTGCTATATGACATTTGAATTTGATGGGTTTAGACCTTTTTTGAGAGGTAAACTTATTTATTTCTTATCTGGTCAGAGCGGCTTCGATGTCACCAACTGCAAGAATGGCAAGGATTGCTTCTCTTGAGAATATGCTGAGCATCTCATCAAACTCTCTTGTTGCAATGGCTTCACAGCTTTCAGAAGCAGAAGAAAGAGAGCGTGCATTTACTAGTCGTGGACGTTGGAATCAACTACGCTCCATGGGAGATGCTAAAAACTTGCTCCAATACATGTTCAATTCTCTTGCAGATTCAAGGTGATTCTCTCACATGTTCTATACTATGCCTAAGTTTCGTCTTTCTTTCTTGAACCTAAACCCTTCATTTTATGTTCCACTTCATATGAAGATCCTCCAACATTAGGAAGCATATAGATTGATTTCTGATGTCTTATGTTTCTCTCAACAGGTGCCAGTTATGGGAAAAGGAAATTGAAGTCAAGGAAATGAAGGATCAACTGAAAGAACTTCTACATTTATTACGGCAGAGTGAAATGAGAAAAAGGGAAGTTGAGAAGGAGCTCAGATTAAGAGAGCAAGCTGCAGTCAATGGATTGTCCACTCCACCCCCAGTAAGCCTTCATGTGCTTGTACTTGGGTTTTCTCCTATCCATTTTTCTTTGGTCACTAATGTAGTTTTCTGCTGATTATTCTTATTCTTCCTCCATTTTTTTTTTTATTTATTTTTTTATTTCGTTTTCTTCCCCCCTTTCTTTTTCATTTTGTTGATTTGCATTTTGGTGGTTGTTATTTTTATGAACAGGGAAATTCTAATAAACACTTGGCAGATGACATGAGCACTCCCCTCTCTCCAATCCCTGTGCCAGCACAAAAACAGCTAAAATATACTGCAGGCATTGCTAATGCTTCAGTCAGGGAATCAGCAGCTTTCATGGATCAAACTCGAAAGGTTGATTTTTACTAGACTTTTTCTTAAAAAAGAAAAGATAAATAAAATCAAAGGTTATGCTAGCCTGCTTGACTAACCTTACACTTCTGTTGCTCAGATGATGCCAATTGGACAGCTATCCATGAAGAAATTAGCAGCTGTAGGGCAAGGTGGGAAGTTATGGAGGTGGAAAAGGAGTCACCATCAGTGGCTATTACAATTTAAATGGAAGTGGCAAAAGCCATGGAAACTTTCTGAATGGATTAGACACAGTGATGAGACTATCATGAGGGCAAGGCCTCGTCCACAGGCTCTACCCGATATTATGGGTAGAAATGGACACTAGCTTGCTAGGATATGGACACTTAGCTGGCTAGTACTGACTGTATATTCTTCTAGTACTCAGTTCAGAGCTCTATACGTGGCAGAAGGAAGCGAATGGAAATAATGGCAGGTGAAAACTCTGTTTAATTGACCTTCTATACTTTGATGTGTGTGATGCCACACTAATTCTTTCTGATTTTCCTTATGTGATGACAAGTAAACATGGTTTTAAAGTTAAAACTTCCCTTTTAGGTAAAAGTGGACATTGTTTTATGACAAACTGAAAGGCAGTTATTTATTATTTCTTACCTACATAGCAATTTTTAACCTGCAGGTGCTCTCTAAAAAGGCCATTGGGAAAAATGTGCTCATTGTTGTACAGGATGAATTGGTGTTTGGGGTGTCTATTCAAAACTTGGGAGTTATGTAGGTTTGGGTACTCACCGGCTGCACCGTTTGAATCTGCAGTGTACATCAGATCACCATTGAATACTTAACAGCAACAATTTGTGTTTGTTGATTGGCGGAGCTGCAAGGCATGCATTGTTGATTGTAAATGGCATGTCCAACTTTTTTTGTCAAATAAACCAGAAATCTTGGAGGGACTACTATATTCTCTTTCCGGTTCCAGTCCACTGACACACATGAATAAAAAAATTTCTTATAGGTTTTTTAGATTTGCACTTTTGAGTTTGGCTCGTTGGTGCATGTATTGTATATTGTTTTCGAGCTTACATAGTGATTTTGTTCCAAGAAATGAACACAGCAGTATTCTTTTATTAGAGTGGGATTCATAAAAACATTCTTTCTTTTATCTTTCTTTGTTTGTGTTGTGTGCTTGTAGAAGAAGTGTTTTGATGTAAAAGATATGCAAATTGGCAAATGAACATTTGTATTACACTTCCTATCTAAATTTTGGCTTAAATTCCATAAGAATGAGGAAAGATGTTCACTCTCGTAGAAATTGACATATCATTTAACTCTTAATTGCCTGCAGCAAGCGAAACAAAAGTCAATGGCATGTACAAATACTCATGATTATACATTTTTAACACCCGCAACTGATTATTCTCTTGGTGTTCTGGCAAGTAACAAACACAGAAAGTTACACTGACATGCTGTGGAATGGGCATTCTTCAACACATTGAATTAATAAAACTCTTCCTTAGCTAATAATATTCCTTGCGAGCCAGAGGCGTCCAAAACTTCGCTTCTGGAGGATAAGCAACCAAGAAACAAAGCTATTAACAGTGCACAGCTGCAAAGTAAAGGTAACATGTGTAGTATAGAGGAGCAAAAATGCATATGGAGAATCCAGGAAACTCATATTTTGCAACACCAAAATGTGAAATGCTCCTCTTTACGATGATTGCTTACTAGCCCCCCGCATTGTAAGCACACAAAGCTGCTCCCATCAGCATAAGCATCTAACACAACCTGTTCCCGCCCCAACTCTGCAAGTATTGAAGTTTTATGAATATCAACGTCAACAGGCTGTTCCACCATGCTATGATCAGAAGATTCTGATTGTGATGGCATGGCCTCAACAATTGCACACTCAGCAAACAGGGAAGCAAGTTCATCAGCTGCTGCACTTTCTTGAATTTTGCTCCTGTAGAGCTCTTGAGCACGATTAAGAGCATAAACGACAGCATCTTCCCCACCTTTCATCTTCATTGCTATGACCACCTATTTGAAAACAAAAAATGTCATGAGTTTGAAAACCCAAAAACACAATCCAATTGAAATAAATGCTGTACGAACAGTGAAAAGTAGTAGAAAAAAGCAAGCACGAAGCAGAAAAAACTAAATGAATCTGTTATTTATAGACTTTCAAAATATGCCTTAAAAAATCTGCTCAACCCTTGGTGTGCAGAAGTAACAGGTAGGCTAGATCAAAGGCTGGTCCCATCAAGAACAATTTAGAATAATATAAGAGGCTTAATACATATTTGAGTTGAAAATTGTAGAGAGCAAGCAAAAATTCATCCATATGGCAGCTTAGTTGGAAAATAACCAACATTACAATATTCAACTGAGGTCACCTATCCATTCAAGAGATGCAGATTTCAGGCAATTGTATAAATCTTGGATGCCAACCCATTGAAAAATGAACAATACGAGATTTTGTGGTCAACAACATAGCATAATGAAGTGGAGAATAGAAACATGAGAAATGGCTCAAATGATAGGATGAGTTGCCAAAATAGTTCCAACTAGGCAAAACATACAAGAAAATCCAAAAAGGCACACAAATATCAGGAGGAAAGAAAGAAGAAAAGCAACAGAAAAAAAAGAGAAAAATCAATAACCAATGAATGCCACATGCACAGAAAATAATTCTTGACTTTCAAGATATCATACTTATAGAGCCCAGTAAGTAAACCTTCACAAAATGGAAAGTTGCACACGCTTCATTCATATGTACCATGGTTCAACTATACAGATATAGTTAAGGTAAACAACTAAATTTGGGAAGGTTCTATTATAGGTTTGATCTCTTATAAACGATAAATCACTTCTGCTTCTTGGGCCACAATTAGAGTGTCCAATGCACTTTTTATTTTCTAGGTTCTGCGCTTGGACTTTCAACCTTCATACCCCTCTCTAAAACAATAACCACCCAGTCATTGATTGGGATATCTTGTGGTTCAGCCGTTCAGTAGGGAGTGTCAAACTCGAATTAAGTTCTAGCTTTATATGACAAGATAAGAGTAATCCTTCTTATCATGAGCTGGAATGGAGCACTAATAGGAAGCAAAAAAGCACAAATTCATGTCATATGCCAGCACTATTCAAAAAACCTGTCCCGAAATCAATAGGAAAAGTAAACAGTAGAAATTGGAACTGCTAGAAGGTGGAATGAATAAATTCAACAGCGAATTACGCAATTATCAGCTATCCAGAACAAAACACAAAACACTAGAAAAGAGAAAGACAAATGAATTACCGCTTGGAGAGCTTGGGAAGGCTTGCCTTGATCGAAGAATTGGCGAGCAATCGTCAGCATAGATTTAACAGAAGCTTCTTGAGGGGAACTCGACTCTGCCACATGCGCCGCCGGTGGCGGAGCAAGAGGAGGAGGAGCGGCGGAATCAGCTTCCGTCATGTCAGTGTCCGGAACGTTCCTCATGGCAGGCCAGTTTCCAGTGTTTCACCGGCTAGGTTAATAGTTGACGTTGCCAGAAATTCGTAAAGAACATTAAAGTAGCAGGATTACAACATAGTATAGATGAAGAAAATGCGGCAATCTGATGGAAACCAGATCTTTCTAGTAATTTCTACAGAAGCCACTCTTCTTCTCTTCTCTCCTACCGTCACTTTTTCATGTTATCGCGAGGACCGGAGTCCGGAGTAAATTATAATCATTTCTAAGCATCTCTGGGCCTTTGGGCTTCTTTGTTAACCTATTGTAATGGGCTTATTTACAATATTTTTTTTGGAGAAAAAAACAGATATTTGTGTATTTATTGTTAAGAAATTAACATTATTATCAAATAAAAGACGTAACTCGTTAGCAGTTACTTTGATACTATTGTGTTAATAAATCTTAACCTTATTTATTGCATTATTATATAGTTGTTTTGATAGGTTGACAAGATTAATTTTTGTTCAAATTAAATATTAAATTTTTTAGTGTTATTTTTTACAAGTTAAATATAATTATTTTAACTCAATTTGCAAGTGAGTTGATAAGAAGACTTTAGGTTAAGTGAGGTTGGAGTTATAATTGTCCCTTATGTATGCAATTGCTGTTTAAAATTTAGGATAAATGTTTTAAAAGTATCCTCTCATAGTTTGGAACTCATTTAAGTCGTACAGAAGCAAAGCAATATATAAATAATTATTTTAACTTAATCTCCCTGCTTTTGGAGGCATAAATATATTAATAGTATGCAAATTAAGGATATTTTTTTTTTTTCTTTTCTTTTCTTTTTTTTTGTGTTAAAAAAGGATATTTCATAATAATGCAAAATCTTTAATCCTACTAAAAGAAGTAGGCAACCATGTGCCATCCTCGTTCATGGCTGAATAATTTACTGGTACTATACATAAAAATATATATATATATATATATATATATATCTCAGACCACCAGCATTCAACTTTTTATCCTTGAATGAGATTCAAATCTTTCAGCGCCTCAGTAAATTTTGCCCGAAAAATCTCAGCTGCTGCCATTATTATGGACTGTGCCAACCACCCCTATATATATGTATATAAATCCCCACCAAAACTATAGGAGCAGTACTATATACTAATAACTAAGTAAAAAAAAAAACAAAAACAAAAACAAAAAAAAACTAACTATTTTTCTCATCATTTTTCCTCCATTGCGACAGCATCTTTAATCTCCTGTATCATTTTCAAAACCTGCCACATTGTAGGCCTTTGTTCTGGGGAAATTGTGCTACAAGCAATAGCCACCTCAAGAATCATTTCCAGTTTGACGTCGTCTTCGCCGTTTTCGGCGTCCCTATTGATCCTCATCCAGTTCATCATATCATTGGGCATTAGGTGAGGATGCTGCGAAGGATGCTTCCCGCTAAGCAGCTCGAGCAGAACAATCCCAAATGAATAAACATCAGACTTGGATGTCGCGGCGGTGGTGGTGGGATTTGCAATATTGTTGTGGTTTTGATTTCGAGTTTCCGGCGCTTGGTACGCCGTAAACTCGGGGCTGTCGTCGAGAACTGGATCGGCGATGGCGAATAGACAGTAGTCGGTCAGGCAGGCTTCGAAATCGGAGCCGAGGAGAATATTGGAGGATTTAAGATTGCCGTGGACAAGCCTCCATGCTTGGTGAATGTAAGAGAGGCCTTGTGCTACGTCCTCGGCTATCTTCAAGCATGATGTCCAGTGAAGTGGCTTGGCCCTTGCTGACTTGGAACCTGCACATACACACGTGGGAATTTTGACAAGTCAAACAACGTTGTTGTTATCTTTACCTAAGAGTGAAGAAAAGTGTCTATTCTCACAATTATTAATGTACAATCACAAACTTCAAATTGACCCAGCCACTTGGCTGGTGGGACCCACTAGAGACTTTTGTTCAAGATTGTGTTACCACTCGGGTCTACGAACTCATGATACAATTATGACCTCCCCATTGAGCACGAATTTTTTTTTTTTTTTTTTGGTTGTACTAATAGATTATCCCAAATTACAATTCATATTCTTAACACGTATCTTAGGGGGGAATATTAGCAAAGAAATGAGTGGATTTAGATTATTCCAAAACTTAGGCACACGTGAAATGAAAGGGTATGATGAAAATTTCACAATTCAATTATGCTGAGTTCAAAATTAATAATCAATCTTTGACGATAGATAGAAATTCTGTTCCGTTATAATATCTAGCAGCAATGTACAAGTTAGATTCTCTGAATTGTTATATCATATGTCAGCTACAGAAGAAGAGAGAGAAATTATTACCAAAAAAAATGGACCAAAACAACAGAACAACGTTATTTCATTCTGGAAAATTTATGAGACCGGAAAAAATGAAGAAATTAGGAACTGACCGTGAATGAGAGAGAAGAGGCTGCCATTAGGCTGATAATCATAGATCAGAAGTCTTTCTTCTTTAGCCTGAAAAAAAGCTCGGAGAGGAACCAAATTAGGGTGTCTGAGAAAACCTACTGATTCCATGTGTCTGTCGAATACATCTATCGTTGTAGTACCAGATAATCTCGAAGCGTCCAATCTTTTGACGCATACGATCAAACGGTTGTCGAGCACCGCCTTATACGTAGTACCCATAATGCCTCTTCCCAGAAGCTCTGCGGAGGCTCTCATCAGCTGTTCCAGCGAATACAACTGCGATTCACCTGCACAGAATACCAAATTCCCACTCTTTCCCATCCCCGCTATGTGAAGATCTTCTTGTACCCGCTTCACTTTCTCTTCCAGTTCCTGACTTTCTTCCTCGATTCTCATTACTGTTTCTTCCACATTCGCAGTTCCGAATCCAACGTTAATTAATCTTGGACTTGTAGAAGCCTTGCTGATGTTCTTGATCTTTTCCTCCTTCTTCTTCTTCTTCTTAGTAGCTAAAGTAAAGAAAATTAGTGAACCCATGAAAACGAATCCACTAATTGATAACCCAATGACGAGTTTGAGTACTCTCGTTTTATGTTTTTCCTTGCTCTGTTCCTGGAACTGATCATCATTACTTTCATCAAACACGTGGTGTGCATTTTGGGAAAGCACCATCGGCGGGGGTGGGATCACCGTCGGCGTCCCCGGACCAAAGAAGGGCCGCATTTCGTGGCATTCTTTGTGTACTATCTCACCGCAAAGTCTGGGATTCGACGAAAAGGAAGACGTCTTAAACCTTAACAGTGTTGGTGTAACAGGTACTGCTCCGGCGAGGTTGTTATTAGAGATGTTAAATGTTTCGAGAGTGGACTGGTTTAGTGGCGGGACAGAGCCGTTAAATCTGTTTGAATCTAACCGGAGATAGTACAGTCGGTCAAGGTTGTTGAACGACACCGGTACCTGACCGGTTAAGTTGTTGTAGGAGAGATCGAGGGTTTTCAAACGATGTAGTGTTGTCAAGGAAAGCGGGATAGCTCCGGAGAAGAAGTTATGGTCGAGAAAGAGGACTTTAAGGTTGAATAAACCGGAGAGATCGGGTAAAGGTCCGGTGAGGGAGTTGTTCTGAAGGCTAAGGACTCGTAACTGGTCAAGTTTGGACAGAGTATTCGGAGCGAGAATTCCACCGAGGTATACATTTTCGATGACGAATCGGACAACCTTATGATTACCTTCTGCGCATTCCACTCCTTTCCATTTACAGAACGCATTGCTGGTGCTGGTTCTGTTGGCAGAGAAGAACTGGTCGAGCTTGTTCCATAAATCAGCTTTTTCCTTGAATGCTAGCAGAGCAAAGCCATCTGAATAATTATCAATCTTAGAATGAGAAGAAGCCGTGAAAAACAAAAACAGAACAACATAAAAATTAATAATCTGCAGCAAATACGCTCTCATGATGCCGGAAAAAAAGGAAAAAAAAATGGCCGGCCGGTGGAATCTTGATTTCTTCTATGGGCAACCTACATTTTGAGAATAAATGTTGGGGGGAAGATGTGATGATCAGAGTTAGGGTTCTACTTTGGAGAAGGGGGAAGAGAGTAAGGAAGAAAGAGTGAACTAAGTTCCAAAATCATGTACTGGGGGGGCTAAGGGGCAGCTGTACGAACTCTATTGTAAAAGATAACAGTCAGAATCACGTGAAGCTAGGGTCGAGGAAGATGAAAATGTAATAGGGAATTACAACAGAGCTCCATTATATTTTTAATACCATCTTTTATTCCATTAGATTTTTTCGAGATTACGGTTTAAATTTATATTTACGTATATAATTTAAGAGAGATATTTCTACACTTATATCCCGGAATGAGAAATGAAGAGGTTTAAATTCGAGATTTTACGTAAAGTAAATTAAGGTATGGAGAAAGTGTAGACAAAGAAGAAGAAACAAATGACTGGTTAGACGAATCTAGTATTAAGATACGACTACGAGTTCGCAGGTACCGCTACATTTGTATTTGCATACTTAGATTTTTCTTTTTCTTTTTATGGGTGTCCTCGAAAGACACACGTGACGTCTACGTCACAGGTATAATTCAAAATGAAACTATTATTATTATTATTATTTTAATTTTTTTTATTCGTTTAATATGTGATTGGTTGACAGAGAATCTTTCAATAATAAAAATTATGAAAATCTTCCTTCTTTCCAATCATCAATCACTTAAATTAAAATTAGTAAATTCTTCTTCTATTAAACAACGAAAAAATAATAAAATTAATTATCATTATTTTTTAATCTCAAGATAATTACGTAATCAATAAAATGTGATACTTTATTTAATGTTTATCTTTAAGGGGGTGACACATGTCACTTAATACTCATATTTTAAGTGAAGTGTCACATGTACATTTAATATCTCTTCACTTTGTAAAAGATTAATTAAAAAATACAAAAAAAGTGATATAATAATATTTTCTATATATTTTTTCCCTTTTACTTTATTTCGTTATTATATAATTTCATAATAATTATTATTTAATTATTTGTTTATATCTCATGATTACCCTTTTCTCTTGTCTCGATTATAGAGTACTTGCTTTTAACGTAGCCCAAGGTAGCATGGCATGTCAGTTTTTCTATGTCTCTATTGCTGAATTAACGAGCTGTCAAAGGATCTTAATTCTTTTTTTTTTTTTTTTTTTTTTTTTATAATTGAAGGATCTTACTTCACTTATATAATACTAATTTTTACCTCCTAATTTTTTATTTTTTTGTCAAAATAATAATCCAAAAAAAGAAAAAAATCACACTATTTTAGAAAAAAAAATGGAATTTAAAGACCAAAAGAAATGATGATAGAGACAATATACATTTTTCATAGTCCCATATTGTACTAACATTTTTCTTGTTTTTTTTTTTTTAAAAAAAATTTTTTTATGTTTGGTAGTCAATTTGGGTCCTAATAAAACTCTAAACCCTAAATCAGAGTCAAGTTGTGTCAAACCTTTGATAGAAGAAGTTTTTCCTATGTTTGTCTCTCGATAGGTAGAGATGTAAAGAAACTAAATTGTTCACGAACAAAGCTCGTTCGAGCTTGTTTATGCTTCATTCAAGCTCATTCATTTATTAAACAAACTAAATTCAAACAACTTTTTCAACTCGATTAATTTTTTAACCTACTTGAACATTATTCGCGAACATAATCGAGCATTCGCGAACAAAATTATAAATATTTTTTTATTATTTGTATATATGTTTATTTTTATTTTTATTATTTTTTAAAATTTTTGAATAAGGTAAATTTGAATTTGAGATCGAACTCGAGCTTGAGTAAGCTTGAAAGTTAAACGAGCGAACTCAAACTCAAATTCGAGCAATATGAATAAATAATAGAAACGAACTCGAACAAAAATTTTAGTTCGAAATATTAAACGAGTTTACTCAAACAAGTGTTCAAAAATTAAACAAGCCAAGTTTAAACCTTCGATGTTCGGTTCACTTGACTCATTTATAGCTCTATCCATAGGTAAAGTTCATTTCACTCGGACATGAGTGAAAGCCCATTCTTTGGGACAGACCATTCATAAGGTTTTTCCCTCTTAAAAGTCAGTCGGTGGCTCAAAGATAGCGACTAGTCTTAAAATTATGTCTGGAGCATTCCTTTCCGTTTCAGTCCAACAGCCATCTTAAGCCCACCCAGCTCACATAGATCAAGGCTGTCCTTCAATTTTATTTATTTTTTTTTTAACACCCACTTGGGGCGCCCCAACGGTGTCTCCACCTTATTTGGTAAGACTAATCCGGACTTGACCTGCGAAACGCTCGCAGAGTTCAACTCTTACTCGAGGGTGAGGGTCAGGTCTAAAGCTTTTTTAACATGACGCTAACCACCCCAGAGGATTAGAAACCTCGATCATCCGCCCTGGAGTAAGTATTAGGAGTCCGCACACCAACTCCCCCAAGCTACCGGGTTTTTTTTTTCTTTTTTACTATAATTTGGTGTATTTTTATTGGTTTAAGTTGTAAAAATTTGTCAAGAAGGTGAAGTTTAGTTGATAGGAGTCTCATTTATGATTTAGAGGTCATGAGTTCGAGATACATTAGAAGTTAAAGATTTCTCAAAAAGTTGCAAAAACTTATGAAGTAATATGATTATTCCCCAACAAAAAATTTAGCATATTCTATTTATGAGTTCAAAATTAATGCAATCCCAAATACTAATATTTTATGAAAAAATTACACAAACAAAATTTGTAGTCATAAATCCATGGAAGCCCAAATGAGTCCAGGAAGTTGATATGTCAGGCCTATACTACCTCCCAATAAAAAAGTAGGTTCAGTCAATTGACTTCAATTTTGTTTGTCTACAAGCTAATTGATTTAACTTATATTATTTAGGTGTATTATTTGGCATATTAGGTGAGAATTTGAGTTCAACACATGCAATTCAGTTATATGTTGTAGTCTTGAGAATCTCCTCTCATAGATCTCTCATGGATTTCAGCTATATATTGTGAATGTTATACGAGATTAAAAATTCGACACTCGTTATGAGCATTATATAAGAGTCAAAGTGAGGAATTCCCTTCCTTGTAAGCCTTGACTTGCTTGGTAACCTCAATTTTCATTTTTGAACTCTTTCTCCTATTAATGAATGTGTTCTCCATGTAAGCCTTGGTTAACAGTCGTTGTAATTGTGAGTATCATATGAAAATCGGGGTGAAATCTTTTGGGCACAATTTGAAGAGAATTTGAGTTAATCAAAGTGATTTCAAATGTCTAATAAAAAAGAAATAGCTTTTTAAAATTTTAGAGTAAAAACTTATTTATGGTAAGAAATTTATACTCGATAAATAAAGATTAATATAAATATAAAGTATCGTTTATAATTAAAAAGATATTATATATAATTGAAACTCATATAACCAAAAGAAGGGGACAATAATAATGAAACATCACTCTCAAAATTGCCCACAAGATGTTTGTTCATTTGTTGGAGTTAGTCTACCATTATAACACCCTAGTTTTCTTCCATTGCTGCACAATAAGAATCCAGTCACTTTCACTTAAATATTTTATTAGTAACCACTAAGTATGGTCTCTTCTTTACTTTCCACACATGCTAATTTAGTCTTGTACCATTTTTTCCTACAAAAATTTTAGCCAAAATCTTGCATACAAATGGAGTAAAGTCCATGTTTTTTTCTTATTCAAAATATAACACTTTTTGTAAAAGATACCTGATTGATGGTTACCTCAAATTAACTATGAATAGTTAAGTTGATTCTTATATACTATTACACATTTACTTTATTTTTCGATGTAAAAAATAAGATATCACAGTTTTATGTGTGTTTTTAACCATTTACTAACTTGTGTATTGAATAAATTATAAAAAAGTCATTTTTACTCGATTATATATTTTTACTTTATATAAATACGATAAAAATAAATAATACTTAGGAACAAAAAAATAAATGTGATTTAATAGATGATAATGCGTGGGTCATTGATTATATATATATACTTAGAGCAACTTTCTCTAAAGTGCTTGCTACATAAAAGAGAACACACACTTTTGGTGTTCTTGGCAGAAAGCACCAAGAAAGAAAAATATTGGTGCTAAATACCTAAGAGATTTCCTTTCTATTTTATCAAGTTAGCACTAACATTTGTGCGCATTTCTTTAGTAAGAACTATATATGATGATGGATGACTTGAATGTGTGCTCATCAATACTTCTAAATGATGTTTTTCTGCATCATGGTGGCTGCACTGCATCTAGATGAAGCAGTGCAGTGGGTTGTTGAATCTTTAGAAGTTTCCAGAACTTTTTTTTTTTTTTTTTTTTTTTAATCCATCCTCATAAAGATGATTAATGGGGTTGGCACCATATTGTCTAATCAAGTTAAATTCTTTGAAGTTTCCCAATGCATTTATGCAATTAAAATCAGCATAAAAGTTTCTATCAAGAAACTAGAAGTACTATGTAATTTAGTCTTGTTTGATTTCCCAATCACTAAATAGTTAAGATTATAATGGGATTTTCATTTGGCAAATGCTAATGCATTTTCATGCCTCCATTTCCGTTGTTAAATCAAGTTAAATTCTCATTTACTCTAAAAACCTTAAATATATCAAGAATTAGGAGAATGTGACAGAACTTATTCCAATCGATCCATTTTGTTACATCATGTATCTTTGAACAGCTGCTAAAATGGAGAAGGTGCTAAATCAGAAGCAGATAATGGCGGAGATTTGAAGTTAGGAAGCCAACACGGGATAAAAGTAAAAGATCCCATAAACGGGCAGCGCCTCTGTCTGGCAAAGAAACCTGCACACTCCATGACCGACCTTTGGAAAGGTAAACCAGGAATGCAATTGTTCCTCAAATCAAGAACTCCTTTCTTGATCAGCTGCATACAAATTGGTCCGACCGTTGAAAAGTAATTGTTAGACAGTGATAAGTTGGCTAAATTTTCCAGTGCACAAACCACTTCAGGTACCATACCGTACAATTGGTTCCCTGCAAAATTCAGCACTTCCACTCTTTCAAGACATCCTAGTGAGTAAGGTATTGGACCAGTTAACATGTTGTCTCCAGCATCAAACACGACAGCCTCTTTTAACAAACCTAGTTCGTAGGGAATGCAACCACTTAACAAGTTGTTAAGGAATAAAATCTCTGTAAGACTGCTGAATAACACTTTTGAAAGGCCTCGGGGAATCGGACCAAAGAATTTGTTGTTGGCTAAGGTAAGGTAAAGAATTCGACTTCTGCCTATGATGTTGTCGGGGAGTTTTTGCATAAAGTTGTTATTGTTGATGAAGAGTGCATCAAGACCTTCTTTTGTGAACAATTGAGGCGGGACCGTACCTGAAAATGAGTTGAAACGAATGTCCAAGAAAGACAGACTCGGCATGGATAATATTGCTGTAGGAAACGGCCCTGAAAACTGATTGTTGCTAATGTCGAATTCGTACAAGTAAGGAAGATTTGCAATGTTTGGAGAAATGGTCCCTGAAAAATTATTTGAATTTGCATGGAAAATGGCTAAATCAGGGAGTTTGTCGATGAAACCATTAATGGAAGGTGCTGTTAATTGGAAACCATTGAAATCAATGGAGGCAAGAGCAACAGCAGATTTGTTGTCCGGTGGACTTTCACAATAAAATCCTCTGTAGCTACAAATATCAGATCCAACCCATGTCTTAGTGATCCCTAAAGGATCTCCGACAATTATGTTCTTGAAAACCTGTATAATGGGATACACCACAGCCAATCTCAGGTCCCGGAAAATCAACTGCTCCACACCTCCAATTACCGGGTCGAGTATTGGTGGCACTGCTATGTCAATAATCCCTCCAACTCCAACTCCCACTCCTCCAATAAGGCCTTGAGGTTTTTGCTTGCTTGAGCTTTCCCCAGCTGTGTTTGTAATGAAAGAAGAAGACAAGATGCAGAAAACTAGAAGAAGAAACAGCAGATCAAATCTGATAAGACTTCTATTCATTTTTTTGTTCTGTTCTAAGATCAGTGACAAAGAAAAGAATGACAATTAAAGCTCACCCCACCAAGAAATGGTGAACATATATATATAGATATAGATATAGAAATAGTGCCAAGTGTTAACATCATCACTTGGAAAATGTATTTAAACATGGGATAACTTAATCATTATTATGTTCATGTACTGTAGAAAACATATGACTTTTTTAATGAACCAACAGCGCCGAATTCACTAGAATCCTATTTTACATGTATATATATATATATATGTATGTATATATATATATTAAAGAAATTAAAAATAAAATCAAAAGGGGGTAGCATGTAAGATTGTTCTCCATTAATGAAAAGCTGAATCTCAATGGTGGGCACAGGAGAGAAAGGCGCATGCTTGCTTATGTATTATTAAAGCTATCATCAGGATGAAGAAGTTTATGATTTTTTTTTTTGACAGTTTGCTGTCTGAATTCCATCAAATCCTTCTTCTTTGTTATTAATTATTTCTTTCTGTTTCCATTTTTTTTTCTCCGCTTTCTGTTGCGGCGAGAGGAAAAGTCTAAGTTTTGATTTTGCAAAAATGTCTATCAGGTCTTGGATGCACTCCAGCTAGCTAACTACTCCAGAAATATATATATGAAGAAGAACCGGCCGACCACAGACGGTGCAATGGAAAGTAACTTTAAAGCAAAGCTGCATCTTCCATACTGCTAATAAGAGTGACTTAGATCTTCTTGATTTTAGATAACAAGGTGTAGCTGCTAAACCACCTTTGATTATCCCCAAAAGATTTATGAGTTCGACTCATAACTGCATCTAAGTCTACAAGTTCAAATTGTCGTTACTCACTTATATAATTATTTAAAACTTTCAGTTAAGTTCGAGTTATGACTGCATATAAGTTTATGAGTTTAAATTGTAGTTACTCGGGTATGTAATTGGTAGATATGAAATTATTATTTATTTATTTATTTTATTTTTTAAAGGGATGATAGATATTCAATATCTTCACATATATTTTAAAGATATTCAAAGAATATTCTAAATAGATCTATTCAATAAAGCAATTCTCAATTTATTTAGAAGTTTGTTATTTCTTACAACAAAAAACCTTTATAAGTAAGAGGGGATCTACATGAATGGTAAATGAAATTCTTCCCTAAAAACTCTAGCTCTTTTCACCTTTTCCTTTCAATTGTTTCTGACTTAAGCATCGAATGAGTTTTTTGGAGAGCAATCCTCATTTAGCTTTGTTTTTTATAAGAACGTGGATTCTCGGAATTAGTGCTAAAGTAATCGAGAGAAAGGAAGCCGCAACATAATTATTTAAAACTTTTACGGCTGAATCTACTACTTGTAATGACTTATATGATTCGAACATAACTTAAAAAGCGTCACTCATAATTGAAATTCATTTAACACATTTCATATTCTAAACAAATATATATATATATATATATATTGTCATGAATAGAAATTATTATTACTTTTTTTGGAAGATTAAAAAGAAAAATGTGATATCTAGATAAATTGCATTCCAAATTCCAAATTGGTAGGTTTTAGTTAAGAAAACCCAATAATGGTAGCGTCAATTTAATGATTAAGAACGGGCCTTTTAGATTTGGTGTTTAGTTTATCACAAATTACTTTTAGGAAACTTAATCTCGGATTTGGTTAGAGCAATTTTTGTCTTGTTCTGCCCTTCTACAATAATGGGCTGTTTGGCTGTTTGGCCCTTTATTTGAGCCCTAAAAATGAACCCAATTTGTCCTTTTTTGACACCATTTTTTAACCTTTATTTTATTTAATAATTTAGTTGGTTTGACTTTCTTTATTTAAGTGTTTCACTTGACTTGCTAAGTAAATGACTAAACTTGGCACATGTCATCTTCTCGGATTAGTCGATGAGAATACCAAATCACAAAAAAATTCTTCTTTAGAAAGGGTATGGTAGGTATACCTCAACTTTAATATAGTAAAACTTCTATTATTATTATTATTATTATTTTGATAAATGTAAAACTTCTATTATTATATTTTAAAACAAAATTATAATTAATGCAAAAAAAAATTATATTATTCTTTTAAAACAAATGTGCAATGAATATTCTTCTAAAATTCGCATTTATAATATATATATTTGTATATATATAATATTACAACGTTAAAAAAACAAAATCCCAATTTGGGATGGAAGGTACCACACAAGTAGAGGTTGACCGTGTGCTATAGTTTATAAATACAAATGACAGTATTAATATTACTATTCAAAAGTCATACTATTAAATATAAAATACTCTTTTTTTTTTTAAGGGAAAAAAAAAGAAATTAAGTTGGACCAAGAGGAAATAATTAATAGACCCACCAAACTTCTACTAGTACAACTTTATAGCGACTTTAATTTATTATTGAAGAAAAAGAATAAGTGCAACAGCCAATATATATATATATATATATATATATATATATATATATATAATATTTATAGTTTCTTGAAGGAAACAAAACAATGAATAATGTTGCGAGGTCATTTTCTCTTCTAAATAAAGAAAACAACCAACTTCTACTACTATTTATAGAGCTTTTGACTTTGGAAATTTCGTCACCAGTGCATTTAATTTTTTTTTTTTTTTTTTTTAATGTTTTTAGTCAATTGATGAATTATGAAGCATACCAAATTTTCAGATCATTGACTTCACAGCTACCAGTAATAAGTTTTACCAAAATTTTTTACCAAATTTTATATAAAGTCAAAATTGATTACTGTATTAAAAAA
Source organism: Cynanchum wilfordii (assembly GCA_025388415.1). Taxonomy (NCBI): domain Eukaryota; kingdom Viridiplantae; phylum Streptophyta; class Magnoliopsida; order Gentianales; family Apocynaceae; genus Cynanchum; species Cynanchum wilfordii. The sequence goes on from JAHSUH010000178.1 coordinate 138,779, forward strand.
AAAAAAAACGTTACTGGTATTACTAGTAATTAGGTTTGATTGTTGACTTTTCCTTACTTTGAATTTTTTTTTTTTTTCAAACGTTTTTAGTAATTATTAACCATGAGGTCGGCATTCGAAACGTGTCCTGGTTTTGGAATTTTGAATTCAAAGTTTACATTTAACATGGACTACCGGTTTTCATTGAATGAAAAGAGTAGTTGATATTCTTTCTTTCATTCATTTATTATATCTAAATATTACATATGATTTGACAAATACATATAACTCATTGTATAATAATTATTATAAATTTGAATTATCAAGAAAAATAAAATAAAATAAATTTAGAGTATCACAATAATAATAATTGATACACTCCTTCCCCCGAGTAAGATTTGAACTTTGTGGGCATAACTCGAACTAAATTTGGATTAGTTGGAGTTGTGATAGCTCCAGATACCAGACAGTCTAACGAAAAACAATTACCACACACACTCTCTCTCTCTATATATATATATATTAAACAAAAGCATCTTAATTTGAGAGATTCTTTTGTGATTGAGTATCCTCATTGACTAATTCGGGAAGAATCTGTGAGAGAAGACTCCAAAAACTACATCATATAGTTGAAAATGTGGCATAAAGTCGTCACTGACATGTGTCAAACTTAAATTCCTCACTTGACAGATCGGAACCGGATAAAACACTTAAATTAATAAGACAAGCAAAACAAACTATGCTATCACTTTTTTAATTCTAAACATAGAGTCTACATTAGAAGTTTGAGTTTTTAGTTTCCATAGATAGAAAGTAAAATAGAATCAAGATTTCCATTCTTTATATCTTAGTCAAGTCTTTCCTTCGACTAGAAATATATAACTCAATTTTCTCACCGTTACTTCATTGACATAACAAAACAAATAAATATGTTTAATATTTGATAAAAAAGACTTATGTTGTGTTTGGATTACTACTCAATTAAAATCGAGCTAGCTATTTCTTTTAGACATAAAGTTTTAGTGGGGCAATTCAACTTGTAAATTCGGGAGGATTGGATTCGTGGTTGAAAATTTCTAAAACTACAACATATAATTGAAATTATGGTATAAAATTATTTTTGGCATGTGTTGAACTTATATCTCTCACTTGACAGATTAGGTGAGACACATAAGTAGGACAAATCAAAACCAATTAGGCTACTACTTTTTTATGAGTGGCAATTTGACTTGTGAATTTGGGAAGGATCCGTAAGAGGAAACTTCCAAAACTACAATATATAGTTGAAATTGCGGAATAAAGTTATATCCGGCATGTGTTGAACTCATATTTTTTACTTGCCAGGCTAGGTGAGACACATAAGTAAGATAAACCAAAACTAACTAGATTATCACTTTTTTAAGTGTGACAATTCGACTTGTGAATTCAGGTGAGATCGTGGGAGGAGACTCCTAAAACTACGACATATAGTTGAAATTATGAAATAAAGTTTTCTCTAACATGTACTAAACTCATGTCCTTTACTGACTGATTAAGTGAGACGCATAAATAAGGTAAGTTAAAACCAATTAAGATATCACTTTTACACGCATAAAAATTCAACTTGACTCTCTCTTTCTCTCTCATTCAAATAACCCAAAGAATAAGTTTCTTTGCAAAGAGATTGGCAACATAAAGAAGGGGAAAAAAAAAAGAGAAGAGGTTGGATTTTCTTTATTTAATGATAGCTTATTAAATGAGTCAGGTGAGTGATTTAAAAGAGCCCTAACGTAATCACTGATATATTGTTTTCCACTACCAAATTAGCCATTTTGCGAATTAATTATTGTCTATTAACACAACATTTAAAAGAATATATATATACCAAGGAACTGGTGGTAGAACACCAAACTTTTCTTCCTCATAAATAAAAATGTTTAGGTTTAACTTTTGTTTTTTTTTGTTTAAACTTTATAGCAGATGACAATTGACATCAATCTAATATGATATCGAAGTGAGAGGTATTTAGTTTGAATCTTTGCTATTATATTTATTCATTTATAAATTATTGTACACACGTTAAGCTTTGTAAAAAAATATGTGACCGATCTACATGTGATAGAGAGTTTCTTTTCTATTATTATCCCTATTTATTAGCTGTTATGTATATATTAGGTTTTATTAGAAAATCTATGATTGACCCACTCGTGATAAGGAGTGTTTTTATCTCTTATTGATTATTATGTACATATTGGACATTGTAATAAATTTTATGATCAATTCACGTGTAAAAAGGTACGTGATTGGGGAACTGTCTCTCGATCCTTCCACGCGTACTCGGTGAGTCCGCTTTCAATGACGTGTCCTGCAAAAGGCGAAATGCCCGAGGGGTGTTCCTAGTGTTTGCTCTCTGACGATCAAGTTAGCAACATAATAGAGATAAAAGGGGTGTCGGGTGGTCGGTCGAAGTGTGAGATCCGATAGGCCAAACCGAGCACAAGAGTGTATCAGAGAGTTTAAACACTTAGTATATATTATGAATATTTGGCTTTCACTTGTCTTGTATGTGAGTGTGTGTTATCATTTTATGGAGATGCGTGACGAATCGGGAAGTGACACCTAGAGTAGTCCCTGACTGACAGTTCTGAAATGGTGGCTTCAAACAGTGTCTATCGAGTCAGGTGCATTTAATGTAGAGTTCGGTGAGAATATTTATGTCATAGCTCATGCCCCGAGCGTGTGTACTTTTAGTCGTCGGTTGGACCTCGGATGAGTCCTGTCCGGGATCACGTCGGTCCTTTATGAAGTCCACCTCGGATGGTCCAGTCTACTTGAACTTATGGGACTTCGATTACTCTCAATATACCTTAACAAAATTAAATTTAATCTCTTTCCTTTTTAGCGGGTATTTATCTCTAGTTAACGAAGTTATATATATATATATATTGAATTTGACAAATAAAACAATGGATTTGATGGGATAAGAGAGTAGTGTAAAAATTGACCGACAGAAAGAAAGGAAGACCGAGGCAAAGGTCAAGTTGCAAAAAACACACGTAGAAAGATAAGCAGGTTGAGAGGGAAATCTCGTACTCACATTCACACTTTGTTTTGCACATGTGAGCAGCGATGCTGCGAGATTTTCTTTCTTTTTTGTTCACTTATTTTATTTTATATGGTCAACAACTCACTCATCATGTAAAATAACATGATTATAATACTAAATCCATCAATTTTCTAAAAATATGTAACACAATTAGTTAAAATTTTATGTAATTATTTTCTTTTCTTCTCTAAACTCTCAAACTAACTGTTATGTAAGGTTGAACGTTCGAATATCAACTTATATATGTAACTATTTAAAATGTAGAGTCAGAGTTTCTTTCTACAAAAGACCAACCCGACTCAAACATGTATTCTTTCATAGTTTTAACTCATCAAAGACAACTCATAACAAAGAAAAAAAATTAATTTAAAGCATTTAGAGGGGTAGTAATGTAATAAATCAAAAGTTGTAAGCAACATCATCATCAAACCCACCGTCCATTTTGACCTTTGCCAACATTTATGAGCAATTTCCGTTGGATGTGTTGTTAATTGCAATAATATATAATATATCATAAACAGTGTTAATTGTCAATGATAATGAAATGAAATTAGAGATATAAACATTTTTTTTTTCTATAAAAAAATTGAGTCAATAATATAAAATGTAGATAATCCAAGAATCCAGCCACAATATCTACAACCTAAAGATCATAATCAAAGAAAGAATAATTAAAACCAGATCATCCAAATCCTTCCCTTCCCACCATATGGACCTTCCTCGATCTTACCTAGACATCACTTACCATCATTTCTAATACTAATAATTCAATAATATTGTTGGTTTTAATACAATTCTACTTATACCAAAATGAACTGGAAAGGAATTATCTTATAATAAATGAGATTGAAAGTTTAAACTTTTACTTATTTGTGTCAAAGTTTACTCTTGCAATGGATTAACCTGACTCATATGTGAGACAAAGTATCATATATATATATATATATATATATATATATATATATATATATATATATATATATATGTGTGTGTGTGTGTGTGTATGGTGATGAGATGGTCTAAGTTCTCCACCGTCTCATACACGACACGTTCTCCATTGATAATACTCAAAGTTGACCATTTCTTTAAATGCATTCTTCTAACCATCAAGAAGTGTGGCCCCCTTGACTAATTTTTGTGTATACCTTATATTATTATTATTATTATATTCTTCTTTCCAATGCCTAGCAATTTCTCTATAGAATATATTATTACTATGATGTTGGGACTTGGGATTGGCTTATATTATGCAAACAAAGCAAATTAAAGTGCCAAATCCACCCACCAATTCATTATTCAACTTCAAATCAACCCAAAGAAAACATTAAAAAAAAGAAGAAGATAATAATAATGGGATATGTTTAGAGATTGAGATAAAGATTCACAAGACAAAGAACAAAAGAAAATGAATATCAAAATCCCCAAAAAAAAAAAAAAAACAATCTCACTACTTGCATTGATTGATTCATTTTCCACCAAAATCAACATCTAGGGCTCATCTTTTTCCTTTCCCCTTTTTTCAGATCAAAGTTGTGATGAGTGAACAATAGATAATAATACTAATACTATACAAAATGGTGTCTGATAAGCATATCATCAACTTTCCGACCATGTTTTGCGTTCATCTTTATCTTCCATGTCGTCGCCGCCATCGTCGTCTTTCTGTTCGGACGGTGGATTCTGGGGGTGGGGATGGGTGATCAGCGAGTTCTTTTTCTTTTTTTTCCCTTTTTTTTTTTTTCTGGGTAGTTGATTTCTTGATTTTTAAGATGATTCAAGAACTAAAGCCGCCGGCGTCTCGGTTGCAGAATGGGAGTGATTATGTTCTCCTTCGTATGTAACGATTAACATAGCTGGATCATCTAATGCCCTTTCCACATGCTTCCGAGCAGGACATCCTCTGACACTGCTACACTTGTAATATCCCCTGAAATTTCAGATTAACTCGTTTATTAACTCAGATTAAAGAAACCGACTCAATTAGATGTGAATTTACAAAACAACCCTCTAGATGAATGTTTGAGATAAAGTCAAAATCTTTCCATCTCCACCTCTTTTGAAAAGTATAAGGGTATTATTGTACAAAGAAAAAAAAATTGAGTCAATAGCGAGTCAACTCACCTAGGATGAGGAGATCCCTTTATTGGCTTTTGACCATACTTTCTCCAAGAATAATCGTCCGGCGGAATATCAGCCATCTTCATGCTTATCGCCGGCACCCTGATTACTCTTTTCATCCTTGATTTCCTGGTTGAAAAAGAATTAAAATTGATGGGTTAATTTATTGATTGAAATTACTTATAGAATTGTTTTAATTGAAGGAAGTAAACTGAAGAAAAGTAATACTAATAATGATAGCTTCAAGTTGACTTCTTTTTTTTTTTTTACCTTTTCTTTGGGCAATGGCAACGGCTACCTGAGGACGCACCGCTGATGCCGCACTTTACGGCGTTATCATCCATAGAACTGCACTTTCTCTTAAAAGAGGAAGTGGAAAGGGGCGGTTTACCGGCGGAGGAAACGTGAGAGGATAAATTGGTAATTTGAAATCCAGATGAAGTCATCGATGGCTGTAAGCTCTCAGTGTCCCCTGTCAAAGATGACATGAAAGAATTTACCGGCGAGGCCGCCGCGAAATTTATAGTGGTAGATGATTCTTTTCTCTCCATAGGGGCGTTTTTCACTAGCTGATGGTGGTTATGCGGTAGCGGCGGTAAACCCTGAATCGGAGTCGGACAATAAATTCTAGAAGAAGATTTGACTTTTTCTTTATCCTCTTCCACGGGATGAATCAAATTTGTCGCCGGTTGACTTTGAGGTGGACTTATTGGATGGTTTTTCTGCGTTTTCTGAGGCGGAGACTCCTGTCGTTGTTGTGGTTGTTGTTGGGGTTGATTAGTAACAACTGGGCCGCGACGAAACCGAGCGTGACCAGTCCGTGTACGATCGAGGAGGGAAATGAATTTCTTAAACTTATTGACGGCGGCATCGGCCACAGCCTGATACTCGGTGGAGGTGGTGGTGGTGGAGGAAGAAGAGGAGGATTTAGAAGAAGGATCTTGATAGATTTGTAGCTGAGATTGAGTCTGTGATTGAGAAAGCAACCTGATAAGCTTCTCAACGCTCTGTAATCCAGCGGTTGCCGCTTCTTGAACGGCGTTTTCTTCCATTTTTGAAGTGAAACTGTCGTTTCTGAATCCCGGCATCAATTCCACAGCCATCTTTTTCCTCTCTATTTCAAAACAAATAAAATTACAACATCCACAGAAAGAAGAGAGAAGATTTCTTTTTTTTTTTCCCTCAAAAACAGAGATGAAGAAGAAAGAGAGAAAAAGATGAGGCTTTGAAACTTGAAAGAATGGCAAAGAAGATGATATAAAAAAGAAAGAGAAATGGGGGGATGGGGGTATGGGTAGGTGTTGGGGGTGGGGTTGGGGGTGGGGATGGGTGGGGTATAGTATTGTATGGAGAGTCAAACTGATGATGCTTCTTTTCTCTCTCTTGTCTGTCGCTTCTGACCAGCTTTGCCGTCAAAGCCTATTGCCAGTTATGTGGGCCCACGTGGAATTTTTCTGTTTCCTTTTTCTGAAAATACTAATTACAATTGTATTCCGATTTTTCTTTTCAATTTTATTTATTTTATTTTAAACAAAATATACAATTTTGATTTATATATAACAAAAAATAATAAAAAATTATTTACATTGTGAGGAAGAAAAATAATTTTAAAAAAAAAAAAAATTCAACTTACGTTGTATCAATGTCACTGGGGAAGACGTGCTTTCTTTGATTGACCAACAGCCTTTTTTTCAGAAGGGTTAACGGAAGAGCCGGTAAGGAAAGGGAAGAAAAGATGGGATACAAAAAGTCAAAAGAGAGTAATGAGCCGTTGGATGAAGGAATCCAGTAAAATCAGGGTTAGGTTGGTGCCAGTAAGGAAGAGTTGACTTCTTTCGCCTTTTAATGTAAAAAGTATTTTTGCATTGAATTTGATTTTTTTCCCTTTTTTTCTTTTCTATTTGGAACCCACAAAGCTTCGGCTTTACCGGACACCGGGCGGGTGCTTTTTCTGCTTTTTTTTAAAAAATAAATAAAAATTAATTTATGTGGTGGTGAGTGTCAAAGTTTGATATTGAAATCTCAAAAAAAAAATATATATATATATATATATATTCACATGGGATTCTTTTTGTAAAACTTTTGTATTTGTATTTATAAATAAATAAATAAAAATGAACAACTTGGAAAGAAAAATAAGGAGAAAAGAAGATTTGCAACTTAGGATTTATTCTTGGGATAATGGAGTTGTTTGTCATATAACACCACATGATGATAAGATTGAATTCTAGCCGTTGATCTAGTCTAATAGGGTTATGAATTTTTCTTTTTTCTTTTCAAATATTTTATATTTTTTTAGGGTACGACTTTTTATGATTTAAAAAAATAGTCAATTGATTAGAGAATCAAATCATGGGAAATAGATTTTTGTTTGATGAACATGGAATACCCTCCATTAAGTTATTTCTATAAATTATTTTTAGAAATTAAATACATTAAAAATTAAACAATATATTATAACTATTATATATATATATATTTTAAAAAAATTTTGAAATTTGGACACAAAGGTTGAAAAAAAAAAAAAAAAACTAAATAAGAGAGAAGAATGAGAAAAAGTAAGATCGGCTCATAAAATTATTCCATCATGGGCTGCATTGACTTTACTTCTTTATGACTTTTTCTTTTTCCTCTTTTGCCTCAACCACGTTGAATGACTAATAATAATAATTAAAAAAAATAATAAAAATGAAAATTTGAAATTTGAAATAATTTTATTTAACATCAAAAAATTTTTTCCTCAAAAAAAAAAAACATCAAAAATTTAGATTTTAGAAAATATATTTGTGAACTTTTTTTTTTATTATTAAAGGTACTCCTATATCCTAAAATTAAATATTTTTTTCCCCTAAAATTAAATCTTAATCCATGAAAAAACAACAAATCTAATCTCAAAGCGTATGTGAGATGATAAAGAACTCTCCTAATTTAAGTGAGGTTGGAGTTCAAACATATACTCATATATGCAACTGTTTAGAATTTGGGACTAGAGCTTCCTCCTACGAGGGACCAATCCGACTCGAACGAGATTAGTCTAGATGTGGATTTGGCTTAAATGTGTCTTTTATAATTTAAGACTCATCTAAAACACCTACTGCCTAAATAACCAAAAAAAAAAAAAAAAAACAACAACAAACCCAAATTGAAGTCTTCTCCATGTTGACTTTATATATATTATATATATTATATAACCTAATGAATTATCATTCACTACGAGAAAAGTAATAGTTTAATTAATTTAACTTTCTTTATTTAGTTCTTTCGACTCACTTAATAACAATTTTAATTATATGTCGTAATTTTAAGAATTTCCTTTCATGAATCCCTCTTGAATTAATAGATAAGAATACTATGTTACCAAGAATCCACATAAACTACTATTTCACAATCCCAAATTTTTTTTTTCTTGATGAATTTCACAATCCCATAAATTAGTATCATTGTAAATGATAATATTTAATCTAATCTAATTATATAGGTCTATATATATAAGAAAAATATCACTACTTTATTATAAATAAAATTAGTATATATATATATATGTATATATGAATTTCTTTTCTTCACTACAAAGGTGAAACCTTATTATATTAATGAAATAGTTGTTCCAACTTGTACATTAAAAAAAAGAAAGAAAAAGAAAGGGAAAAAACGCACTAGTGTTTGTCAACTCTAGAAGTTGCGTTTATTCCTCAACAAGGGCAATTGATTATTCAGACAATTCCTTTTATGAGTTTGACTTTTTGTCATCCATATGCTATGTTTTAATATTTTATTACTAATTTTTGTAATGCCTCATGACCTAATTAACTTAAAATTCTATTATTTATAGCATTTTGTTTTTTATTTTTTTGTTCCACTAAGAAAGAAAGCATAAAAAAATAAAGAATATTAATTTATTTAGAAAACGTAGTGCTCTTAGACAACTACTTTCTTTTCTTTATTAATTATTTTAAAGTTGAAATTAACCACTTATAAATAAAGAAGAAAAATTAATTAATTAATTATTATTTTTTTAAAAGTTACTATGTGAGAATTTTGACTATTTCCTCGAATAAAATTGTCGTGTAGTAAAAGCTAAGACTTTTTCTTCTTTAAGAAAAACCAAAAAGAAAATTATTCCTTGATGGAAGCCTTCTAGAAGACTTGTAGAAATCATTTTATTTGTGTGTGTGTTACACACTACTTCTTCCTTTTTTTTTCTTTTTAAATTCTGTTTAGGACATGAAGCGGTTTAGATGAGTTTTAAATTATGAGATAATATTTCTAAATTAATTCATATTTAGACTAATTTACGTTAAAGTCGGATTGGTCCCGTGAGAGAGGAAGAAGCTCCGACCCTTAAATTTTAAATAACTGCATACATGAGTCAAAGTTTGAATCATTGACTTCACTTAAGCAAATAGAGCTCCTTAAGTGAACTTTTCTTTTTCCTTTTTCTTTTTTGATCGTAACTTAAACCTATAAGGTTTTATTAATAAAAAATGGAGTTTATTAATAATATATTTAATCTTTCAATATTTAATAATTAATTTGATTTGACTAATAACTTTATGTTTATTTTATATTAATTTTATTGGGAGGGTATAAGTTTATTTTGGCCCAAATTGAGATGCAGTTGACAATCTATAGCGACTCCTTTCTATTCTGTTATAAAAATTTGGAATTATTATTTTATAGATTGAAGGCCGACTCAAGAAATTATCTTTAAAACGAAAAACATTTTGGGCCGGCCCAAATAATTTATCCACATATCTCGATCCAACTTCATTTATATATATATATATATATATATATATATATATATATATATATATATATATATATTTTTTTTTTTAACTCGTGGCAGTAGGTATCACAAAATATTTTTGCATATATACTTGTTTTTAGAGATAAATTATAATGTCATATATATATATATATCAATATACGTTTAAACTTTATTTCAGTGTATACTAAGTACTCTAATAATCATAAAAAAGATTGTTGTATATATATATATATTTATATATATCAATATAAGTTTAAACTTTATTTCAGTGTATACTAAGTACTCTAATAATCATAAAAAAGATTGTTGTATATAGTATTCTAATAATCATAAAAGAATTTTGTATATTAAAATAATATTCTAATTTAATCAACGGAACGTGGTGGAGCGGTATGACTCCTCATCCCTTAAAAATAATTGGTCCATTAAAAGTGATCAATATTTGACAATTTTTTAGCATATAACAAGTATATCCATTAAATTTAAAAAGTGTTTCTAACATTTCAGGTGAATGTATTTTTATATTATATATTTTTTACCAAAATATTATCCAAATTGATATATTTACAAGAAAAAAGAAAAGAAAAAGAGAGTGATATATTTACAAATGGAGGAGGTTATTCTCTTGTGAAATACAAATGAGTCCATAAACTTATCAAAAAATCTTACTTATACCCTTAAATTTTGAAAAATTTAAATCAAAGTTTCTAATTGTTAACAAACATTTATATTTTAGTCCATTTAATCTAAATTTATCATCAAACTTATTCAAGAAAGTTTAACCTATGATCTTTTCATGGGTTAACTTATGCCTCAACCACATTCACATGTTTGGCTTGAGTCGGTTGAGTTTACTATATTTTTTTTTTTTTTTTTGATACATTTGAGTTATACTGACTCGATGAAGTTAACTAAATTAACCAATCCAAATATATACTCCCTTGGTTCCCCATATATTTGGAAAACATTATTGTATTTCTACTTTGCCTTAGCTCTCACAAAAATATATAAGGAATTAAATAAAATATTTCTAATCCAAAGCACAAGGGAGTTAATAAGAAACTTTCTCTTGTCAAATGGGTTGTGGTCGAGTAGTCGGCACTCATGCTCCTAACCTATAAGTTGGAGGTTCGACACACAATTCAGCCATAGTGCTATTAGATCCGATTTCAAACCAAAAAAGAAACTTTCTTTTGTTCTTGTTTTAAGTGAGGTAGGGGTTTGAACCTCATCTTATATATGTAGCTGATGTGGATTTGGTTTAAATATGTCTTTCTATAGTTTGGAACCTATTTATGATTTTTTTTAAAAAAAAATTCCAAGACAATTATGTAGAGATAATATTATTGGTTAGATATATAATATTTGTACAATTACATTTTTGAATGCATTGAAAGGATACAATCAAAATACTTTACCCCTAAATAAATTTTGTTCACTATTGAATGACTAACTAACTACTTCTACATATGGATGAAGGAAAGCACAAAATATGGATGAATTCAGTAAATAATCACAATAATGTTCTACTAATTACAGACTTTTGATATACACAATACTCTAATAATGACAAAAAAATATTGTATATGTAGATTAATGAACGACTCTCGATCTATATTTATTTATATAAATTAGTGACATATATACATATGATCAACATTATATTTATAAGTCAATAAAGTTAATTTTATCTTTGTGTCTTTCAAAACACTAGAAACATGTTAAATGTTTTTTTTTTCTTTTCTTTCTTTTAAAATAAAGTTGTTTATAGAAAGTATTTTTAAAGAAATATATAAAAAATGATAATTGATAATCTAAAATTAAAAATTTATAAATATCACTGATAATATTTATTTCAGTTATTGATAGCGATATAGATCAATAACGTTGATCATAAATCATGTTTACGCTAATGCAAGTCCTCTATCATATGTTTCCTTATCTAGAAAGAGTTTGCAAAAATGAAGAACTTTGTATTAATTCTTTCTTTCTTACTATTTGTTTCAGCAATCACTTAGGTACATTGATGAACAAAACTACAACAACAAAGTTAATCACAAGAATTTCACACTTGGATTGAATAAATTTGCTGATCTCACCCTTGATGAGTTTAGCTCCATGTATTTAGGTAGACATTCAATTTTTTTTTTCTTTCTAAATTTACTTATACATTTTAATTTTCTAATTTTTGAATAATGGTAATTTATAAACAATTTTTTGACTTGTTATTCAAATAATTTTAATTTAAGATTTGTGTTTATATTCTTCAAGTAAGTAATTTAATAAATTTATATTATATATTTACATAAGAAAATATTTTATTCAAATAAATAAAAAATTACACTTAACTTCGGAGTTCTGATTGTATCCGGTACATTTATGTTGGTATGATGACATCCTATAATATATATCCATATATATATATATATAACTAAAAAAGAAATAATCTTTTTTTTATTTATATTTTTTAAATCTTGGATCAGCCCAAATAATTTATCCACACATAATGAATATAATTGAATCACACAATCCTTAGTTTAATCCTTAGGTAAACTAGTAAAGAACTCTTTTACTTTAAATGAGGATGAAAGTTTGAACTTCAACTCAAGGATACTCATGTTTAAAATGTGGGACCAGAAATTCCACTAATAAGGAACCAATTTGACTCGAACAGAAAAGTTTGAATCCAAAACCTCACTTAATTTAGCGAATTCATTTACTAACTCATTTGTGTTTTGAGATTAACTCATGTACCAACTTAAATTTCAAGATAAGAATATTAATACAAGTACTAATTAGTTTCTCACTAGAGCTAATATGGAAAATGAAAATGAGGTCTATGTCCTACTGAAGGGTCTTCTGTCATTGTCAGCTGATACCTAAACTAATATTTTGTTTGTTTTGACACACTTTTATATGTACATCAAGATTTTAAAATTTCATTTAATAATTGCTTAGATATCTCTAAAATGAACGGTATAAAAACCTTGTTTACGACATAATATTGTTAATATATATGTTCTTAAGATTTTTATTGAATTCATGTGAAATTGCAAGGAAATTGTGAAACACGTTGATCTATGATCATTGATTAGTTGAGGAGGTTATTCTCTTGTGAAATACAAATGAGTCCATAAACTTATGAAAAATTCTTACTTATACCCTTAAATTTGGAAATATTCCATCAAAGTTTCTAATTTTTAACAAATTTTGGCATTTTAGTCATTTTAATTTATCATAAAAATTGTTTAAGAAAGTTGAAACCCTATGTTATTTTCATGGGTTAACTTATGTCTTAGCCACACTCACAAGTTTGACTTGAGTCGGTTGAGTTTATTGTATTTTAATTTTTTTTTTGATTATAACTTAATGAAGTTAATTTTGTTTTAGTGTCTTTGAAAACACTAGAAACATATAAAATGCTTTTTCTTTTCTTTCTTTTAAAATAAAGTTGTTTATACAATATATATATATATATATATTTTTTTTTTTTTTTTAAAAAAAAAAAGAAATACGAGAAATGATAATTGATAATGTAAAATTTAAAATTTTATATCACAAAAAATATTTATCCAAGTCATTGATATCTATACAGACTAATAACCATGAACATATGAATCATGTTTACTCCAATGGTCCCTTAAATTTCTATATAAAGCAGGTATTCTATCATATGATTCCATTATCTAGAAAGAGTTTGCAAATATGAAGAGCTTTGTATTAATCCTTTCTTTCTTATTATCTATTTCAACAATCACTTGCATTAGTACCAATTGACGAAGTGAGAATGAAGTCGTGGCATTATACGAGGAATGGCTAATCAAATACCAAATATTACATTCCAATTTCGATGAGAAAATTAAGAGATACGATATCTTTAAAGATAATCTTAGGTACATCAATGAACAAAACTACTACAACAAAGTCAATCACAAGAATTTCACACTCGGATTGAATCAATTTGCTGATCTCACCCTTGAAGAGTTTAGCTCTAGGTATTTAGGTACGCGTGTCGATTATGAGAAAATTATATCGTCTATCCCGATCACGGGGTATAATTACAAAACTCCCTGGACACGACTCTAAATTATCCTTTATGTCACTTCATTTCTTTTTCTTTTATTAATTTTTTTAAAAAATCATTATTATTTTTATTTCTAATAAAAATGTATTTTTAAAAATTATATTAACAAATTATGTTACTAAATTAGATAGAATAATAATATTTATGTAGCTATTTAAATTTGATTAAATTCAAATATTTATTTATCAAATGTATGATTAATAAACAAATAAGATAAAAAATAAAAATAAAAATAATGATAATTAATTTTATACTAATAACAAATAATATTTCTAAACTTTATTAAAATTTTATCTTTTTGAAACCTTCCAATTTACTTAATTTTATATTCTTTTTAAAAGATAGTAAAATAGTTTAAAATGGTGTAGAAATTAGTAGAGAATATTTAGATTGTACATTAAAGTAAAATAACATAAAAATTTATAGACAATTATAAATTATTATAGTTAAATCTTAATCACCATACATCAAATTGATCTTAACTATCAATATAAAAGGTAGAAAATTATAAATAAAGAGTTAGTAGTTATAATAACAAAAAAATAATAGTGAATAAAAAGATTTGTTAAAATATATGCATTTTTTTTAAAGTATATGCATTCCCTACATACATATATATTTGAATTCTATTTGTACAAACATTCTATATCTCATCAATAATATCATTTTTACATAATTGTCTTGGAAATGTTTTATGTGATTACTTTAAATTTTATTGTATCATCTTTAGCTGTATATATGTAATCCTCTTTAGAGTCAATGCCACCATTGTCAATAATGAATTGAAATGCATAATCCATTAGACCTCCATTTCATTCAAAGTATCACAGTCTACCAATTCTTCCGTATACAATGAAATCAAATCACTAGTTACTATGACACTTATTCTTTTCACTAAAGCAATGGTAGAGAAAACCCCACCAACTCTCTACATTATATAAAGAATTTACAAATTAATTTAACGTTATAATACATAAATTATATTCTAATAGTTATAAAAGATTCTTATGTATATAAATTAATGAATGATTTTTATGTATGTAAAGTACTTTAATTATTATTTAAAAAAATATGAATACATTGATAAATGACTGAAATACACTTTTATAAATAATAGTCTAATAGTCATAAAAATGATTATTATTTATACTAATTATAATGAATGACTTTTGTATATATAATACTTTAATTATTATTTTTTAAAAATAAATCTTATGTATGTATATGAATTAGTGATAGATATACACTCGTATATATATAGTACTCTAATTATCAGAAAGGAACGGTCGTGTATTTAATTTGTGATTCTCGTGTGTACATGTTGTACTAATATAAATGTTTACTTGGAAAGAAAATAATTTTCTGACTTTAGCAAAGAAAATACATCCATCAAGCAACGAAAGAAAAGAAAATAAAAGAAAATAAAAGAATGAAAAGAAAACACGTTGGAGTACGTTGATGATAAATATATTATCAACAAGCAACGCAAGTTTATTGTTTAGTGAAAATGAAAAATAGTCATTTACTGATTATTAAAGTTCTGTTTATATTACGTTTTTCAATTAACTTTATAGTTTTTATTTTAAAAAATTAAAATTAATCATTACTAATCCAAAGCGCAAGGGAATTGTTAAAAAACTTTCTTATTTTAAGTGAGGTAAGAGTTCGAACCCCATCTTATATATGCAGCTGATAATGTATTGATGAGTTATAGAATATTTGTACAAATAAATTTTTGAATGCTTTATTAAAGCTTTGAGAGGATACATTCAAAATTTATTTATTTTTTTAAAATTTCTATTATTTTTTATTTTAAAAAGGAATGTATTTGGATTGTTATTGAAATATATATATATATATATATATATATATATATATATATATATATCTGTGTGTATTCTTTTTTTAAAAAATTCAAAATGTTTGATTATTATTTTTGAAAACTTACTTAATTCAGTCGTTTAATCAATTTTTTTTTCAAACCTAGTTTTAAATTTTTTATTTCTTTAAATTATTCTTTCAAATTAAAATTAATTAATATTTAATCACCTTTTAACACATGAAAAATATATTCGTTAAACTTAAAAGTTCTTTTTAGTATTTCACCGGAATGTATTTCAATAATTTTTTTAAGCCAAAATATTTTGTAAATTGATATATTTTGAAGAAGAAAAAAAATATGAAAAAGAGAGTGAACGAATTTATTAAAAACAAGATTGCATGTGCAGTAAAGTAATTAAGTTATTAAATTTTTTTTTTTAAAAAAATAAAAAGATAAAAGAAATAAAAGAAAACATGTTGCAGTACGTTGATGATAAATATATTATCAACAAGCAACGAAAGTTTCTTGTTTAGTGAAAATGAAAAATAGTCATTTACTGATTATTAAGCTTTTCAATTAACTTTATAATTTTTATTTTAAAAAATTAAAATTAGTCATTACTAATCCAAAGCGCAAAGGAGTTAGTAAGAAACTTTCTTATTTTAAGTGAGGTATGGATTCGAACACCATCTTATATATGCGGCTAGTGATGTATTGATGAGTTATATAATATTTGTATAAATAAATTTCTGAATGCTTTATTAAAGCTTTGAGAGGATACATTCAAAATTCTTTACCCCAAATAAATTATTCACTATTAAATGACTAACTACTTCAACATACGGATGAAGCTAAACACAAAATATGAATGAATTCAGTAAATAATCACAATAATGTTCTACTAATCACCGACTTTTGGTGTACACAGTACTCTAATAATTAATCACGAAAAAGATTCTTGTATACGTAGATTAATGAATGACTCTTGTTATTTATTTATATAAATTAGTGACAGATATACACTCGTATATATAGTACTCTAATTATCATAAAAGATTCTTTTAAATTAAAGTATCGATCATAAATGTTAACTTTAAAAGAAAAGAGAAAAAAAATTGGCTATAAGAATTTGTAACCAAATTTTTAGGGCATTTAATGTTTCTTCTATGAATCTGATGATCCAATATATTGAAGGGAAGTGGGGGAGGGAGAGAGATTAAATTACATTAATTTTTTCAAATTTAAGATTATTATATATTTAAAAATGATACTACAATTCTAATGTTTGATGTAATGTATTAATTAAATCATTTCAAGCCTAGCTTGTTGAACAAAATTATTGTTTGTACAATTTTATATTTTTTTGCAGCCTACGTGCAATTTCACTGGACAGGACCCTAAATTATGTCCCTTCATTTCTTTTCTTTCTTCTTTTTTTTAATCATTATAATTATGTTATTTTAAATAAAAATGTATTTGGATAGTTATTGACTATATGTATATATATTTATGAAAAAAAAGTAAAATTTTAAATGTTTGATTATTTTTATTTTTAAAATTTTTCTTAATTCAATCTCTTATTTTTTTTTTCTCTAAATTAGTCCATAAAAATGATCAATATTTGAAAATTTTTTAACATATAACAAGTACATATATTAAATTTAAAAGGTCTTTCTAAAATATTATCCAAATTGATATATTTACAAGCAAAAAAGAAAACGAGAGTGATCGAATTTATTAAAAATAACAAACAGTCGTCCATGAAATTGGATGTATTGATGATACATATATAATCAGCAAGCAACGGAAGTTTTTTTATTTTTTTATTATTATTTTTGGATAAAAGGAGTAGCAATGGAAGAATCACACACAACCAAAGTGTTGGCCATAGTGGAAGAAGCATGGCTCTCCAAGATCTTAAATTCGAACATTGTCTATGAAGATACAGGTGTAGAGGAAGCTATAGACTCATCTAACTAAACTACCTCTTTCTTTCTTTTTTTTCTTTTTTTTCATATCTGTAGTTATCACAAAATATTTTAATAATTCGAGTCAAAATATGATCCAAAATTTAAATAATTATTTAGAAAAGTCATTTACTAACTCACTTGTGTTTTCGGATTAACTCGATGTACCAACTTAAATTTCAAGATAAGAATATTAGTACAAGTACTAATTAGTTTCTCACTAGAGCTAATATGGAAAATGAAAATGAGGTCTATGTCCTACTGAAGGGTCTTCTGTCACTGTCAGCTGATACTTAAACTGATATTTTGTTTGTTCTGACACACTTTTATATGTACGTCAAGATTTTAAAACGCGTCAATAAGCAAAAGATTTTAAAATTTTATTTAATAATTACTTAGACATCTCTAAAATGAAGAGTATAAAAACCTTATTTATGACATAATATTGTTAATTTATATGTTGTTAAGATTTTTATTCAATACATGTGAAATTGAGCAGGAATTGTGAAACACATTGCTCTATGATCATTCTCTATTGGAGGAGGTTATTCACTTGTGAAATACAAATGAGTCCATAAGTTTATCAAAAAATTCTTACTTATACCCTTAAATTTTGAAATATTTCCATCAAGTTTCTAATTTTTAACAAATATTTATATTTTAGTCCTTTTAATCTAAATTGATCGTAAAACTTGTTCAAGAAAGTTGAAACCTTATGATCTTTTCATGGGTTAACTTATGTCTCAGCCACGTTCACATTTATGGCTTGAGTCTTCGAGTTTACTGTGTTTTAATTTTTTTCGATGCATTGAGTTATACTGACTCGATCAAGTAAATTTTATTTTAGTGTCTTTTTCTAAATATTAGAAACGTAGTAGATGATTTTCTTTTATTTTTAAATAAAGTTATTCACGATAAAGATATTTAAAGAAACGTAAAAATAATAATTGATAATTTAACACTAAAAATTTTATACCATCAATATTTATCAAAGCCATTGATATCTATACGGACTAGTAACCATGAACATATGAATCATGTTTACTCCAATGGACCCTTAAATTTCCTATATAAAGCAGGTATTCTATCATATGATTCCATTATCTAGAAAGAGTTTGCAAATATGAAGAGCTTTGTATTAATCCTTTCTTTCTTATTATCTATTTCAACAATCACTTGCATTAGTACCAATTGGCGAAGTGAGAATGAAGTCGTGGCATTATACGAGGAATGGCTAATCAAATACCAAAAATTACATTCCAGTCTCGATGAGAAAATTAAGAGATACGAGATCTTTAAAGATAATCTTAGGTACATCGATGAACAAAACTACTACAACAAAGTCAATCACAAGAATTTCACACTCGGATTGAATGAATTTGCTGATCTCACCCTTGAAGAGTTTAGCTCTATGTATTTAGATACGCGTGTCGATTATGAGAAAATAATATCGTCTATTCCAGATCACGATGAAGAATATCTTCCTAAAGAAGATGTTACTCAGTTGCCAAGTGCTGTTGATTGGCGACAAAAGGGTGTTGTTTTACCTATCAGAAATCAAGGAAAATGTGGTAAGATTATTATTTATATATACACACTTTGGACGTTATTATTGTTTAAATTAATTAATCGTTCTTCGCTAACTAATTCTTTATTGTTGAAAAAAAATAAAAATGAAGGGAGTTGCTGGGCATTCTCGGCAGTTGCTGCAATGGAATCCCTAATTGGAATTAGCGACGGTCGTATGATTGCATTATCCGAGCAAGAGCTAGTGGACTGCGAAAGAAGAAGTAATGGGTGTAAGGGAGGTTACTATCATTATGCATTCCAATATGTATCCAAATATGGTATTACCTCTCGGGACAAATATCCATATAAGGGTCAACAAGGACAATGTCATCAAAAGGTATATTATATACATATATATATATATATATATATATATCTGTGTGTGTGTGTGATAATTTTTCTTACAGATTATATATATAATCTCACATTTTGACTTATGTAGAAAAAAGTGGTCAAAATTTCTGGTTATAGGACTGTACGTAGAAATCACGAGGCACAACTTCAAAGTGTTGTAGCAAAACAAGTACCGAGTATTTCCGTTAAATCTAACAGCAGTGATTTTCAGCACTATAAGTCGGTATGTTTATATATATATACACTTTATTATTTCATGCATGTATTTAATTAAATATGTACCGCAATATTTTGGATTTAGGGCATTCTTTATTCTTGCATATATGCGTGCAGGGTATATTTCAAGGAGCATGCGGTCCAAAATTGGATCATGGTATGAATATTGTTGGATATGGTTCTGAAGGTGGTGTTAATTATTGGATTATAAGAAACTCTTGGGGTGTAAATTGGGGAGAGGCTGGATATATGAGGATTCCAAGGAATACACAACAGGTCGGAGGTTATTGTGGACTTGCCATGCAGGTCGCTTATCCTACCCGTTGAGAATCATAAAAACTTATGTATTTCAAGACAACTATATATATATATATATATATATATATATATATATATATATATTATGTATGTCTTTATGTGTGTGTATGAAGTGATTTCTATATGAATTGAATAAAACTTTTCTACATTATATTTAAATTACTTGTTTTTTGTTTTCTTTTAAGTCTAATTTATTTAACTATATATACTAATTAATTTGTTATTTAAACACGTGAAATTAATTTTATGTTTTCTAGTAATCAAGTCGAATAAAATAGTTATTCTATGTAAATATATAAATTTACAAATAAATATATAAATGTATAATAAAATTAAAATAGTTATATAAATATTAATATTCTATGTAATTTAGTAACATAATTTGTTAATATAGTTTTAAAGTATATTTTTTATTTAAAATTTTTTAATTTTATTATAATTTTTTAAATTTTTATAATCTTTATTTTTACATATAATTACCTTTTTCTTATAAAATATAGTTTTAAGTTTTTTCATTATATATATTTTTTAAAAAATAATGAAATATTCATAATTTTGAGTTTATTAATATTATTTGTCATAATTTTTAAAAACCTCAAAAATAAAATAAAATAAAAATACTATAGATATGTATTTTTAATTTTTAAAAATGAAAAATTGTTTAATACAATAAAAAGTATTATAATAAATTAAAGAGAAAATAATTTATAAATTTAAACTTAATCTCTCTCTAAAATATATATTTTTTTAAATTATAAATGTTACAAATTGTAAAAATAATTTTTTTTAAAATTTCTTTTAGTTCGTTAAAATATAATAATAATAAAAAAAATTAGTCAAGAGCTAAAAACTTTAAAAATTTAAAAATTTATAATAAAGGTAAATTATGAGAGATTAAAAAATTATGAAAATAATTCAATTTTTTTTTTAAAAATATAATATAAAATAAAGATTAAAGTAAAAATAAATTGATAAATAATTCTAAAATAAAAAAAAAATTTACTCATTATAAACATGTAAGATATAATCTCAAAAGAAAATTATTATTATTTTAAATATTATTTAAAAAGAAAATTTATATATGTATATAAATTAGTGACACATAGACACGTATATATAATAATCTAATTATCATAAAGGATGCTCATATATTAAACTTGTCATTCTCGTGCATGCTTGTTATTCTAATCATAAATGTTAACTTGCAAAGAAAATAATTTTTTGACTTTAGCAAAGAAAATATATACGTCAAGTTGAAACCGAAAATCCCAATCAACGTTCTAAGGACGTGGACGGGGTATAATTACAAAACTCCCTGGACACTACCCTAAATTACCCTTTATGTCACTTCATTTCTTTTTCTTTTATTAATTTTTTAAAAAATCTTTATTATTTTTATTTTTAATAAAAATGTATTTTTAAAAATTATATTAACAAATTATGTTACTAAATTAAATAGAATAATAATATTTATGTAGCAATTTAAATTTGATTAAATTCATATATTTATTTATCAAATGTAAGATTAATAAAAAAATAAGATAAAAAATAAAAATAAAAATAAGAATAATTAATTTTATACTAATAACAAATAATATTTTTAAACTTTATTAAAATTTTATCTTTTTGAAACCTTTCAATTTACTTAATTTTATATTCTTTTATTGTTATTCTTTTTAAAAGATAGTAAAGTAGTTTAAAATGGTGTAGAAATTAGTAGAGAGTATTTAGATTGTACATTAAAGTAAAATAACATAAAAATTTATAGACAATTATAAATTATTTTAGTTAAATCTTAATCACCATACCTAAAATTGATCTTAGTTATCAATATAAAAAGGTAGAAAATTATAAATAAAGAGTTAGTAGTTATAATAACAAAAAAATAATAGTGAATAAAAAGATATGTTAAAATATATGCATTTTTTTTTTAAGAATATGCATTCCCTATATACATATATATTTGAATTCTATTTCTACAAATATTCTATATCTCATCAATAATATCATTTTTACATAATTGTCTTGGAAATGTTTTATGTGATTACTTTAAATTTTATTGTATCATCTTTAGCTGTATATAGGTAATCCTCTTTAGAGTCAATGCCACCATTGTCAATAATGAATTGAAATGCATAATCTATTAGACCTCCATTTCATTCAAAGTATCACAGTCTACCAATTCTTTCATATACAATGAAATCAAATCACTAGTTACTATAATACTTATTCTTTCCACTAAAGCAATGGTAGAGAAAACCCCAGCAACTCTCTACATTATATAAAGAATTTACAAATTAATTTAACGTTATAATACATAATTATATTCTAATAGTTATAAAAGATTCTTATGTATATAAATTAATGAATGATTTTTATGTATGTAAAGTACTTTAATTATTATTTTAAAAAATATGAATACATTGATAAATGATTGAAATACACTTTTATAAATAATAGTCTAATAGTCATAAAAAGATTATTATTTATACTAATTATAATGAATGACTTTTGTATATATAATACTTTAATTATTATTTTTTAAAAATAAATCTTATGTATGTATATGAATTAGTGATAGACATACACTCGTATATATATAGTACTCTAATTATCGGAAAGGAACTCTCGTATATTTAATTTGTGATTCTCGTGTGTACATGTTATACTAATATAAATGTTAACTTGCAAAGAAAATAATTTTTTGATTTTAGCAAAGAAAATACATCCATCAAGCAACGAAAGAAAAAAAAAAGAAAAAAGAAGATAAAAGAAAGAAAAGAAAACATGTTGGAGTACGTCGATGATAAATATATTATCAACAAGCAACGGAAGTTTCTTGTTTAGTGAAAATGAAAAATAGTCATTTATTGATTATTAAAGTTCTGTTTATATTAAGCTTTTCAATTAAATTTATAGTTTTTATTTAAAAAAATTAAAATTAGTCATTACTAATCCAAAGCGCAAAGGAGTTGTTAAAAAACTTTCTTATTTTAAGTGAGGTAGGGGTTCGAACCCCATCTTATATATGCAGCTGATAATGTATTGATGAGTTATAGAATATTTGTACAAATAAATTTCTGAATGCTTTATTAAAGCTTTGAGAGGATATATTCAAAATACTTTACCCCAAATAAATTATTCACTATTAAATGACTAACTACTTCAACATACGGATGAAGCAAAACACAAAATATGAATGAATTCAGTAAATAATCACAATAATGTTCTACTAATCACCGATTTTTTGTGTACACAGTACTCTAATAATTAATCACAAAAAAGATTCTTGTATATGTAGATTAATGAATGACTCTTGTTATTTATTTATATAAATTAGTGACAGACATACACTCGTATATATAGTACATATAACTTATAATCTCTCAAAATTTACCTTTATTATAATTTTTTAGTTCTTGGCGAATTTTTATTTTTTTTATTATTATTTTTTCTTTTTGTAGTTTTAACAAACTAAAAGAACAAAAGAAAATAATAATAATAATAAACTAAAAGAAAATTAAAATTTTTATTTCTACATTTTGTAATTTTTATATTTTAAATAAAATTTATTTTAAGGAGAGATTAAGTTTAAAATTTATGTTAAAAGTAGTGAAAAAAAATATCTTTAATCGTCAATAATTAAGAAATGAAGAATCATTGTCAATAATCGTCAATATATAATTTTAGAATAATATTTTTCAATTAATTAAAAATATGATAATTTCCATTTAATTCTAAACTCGAGAAAATCATAATTTAAATACATAATTCAGTGGAAGGAATAAATGGCATAGTAGCGGGTGATTTGATTTCATTGTTTGAGCAAGAGTTGGTAGACTCAAATACTTTTTATAATAAAAGATGCAACAGAGGTCTAATATATTATGCATTTCAGTTCATTATTAACAATGGTAACATTGAGTCTGAGGAGGATTACCCATATACAACTATAGATGATACAAAAAAATTCTAAGCAATTAAATAAAACATTTCCAATACTTTTAGGTAAAGATGATATTATCGCTTACTAACAAAAAAAAAAAAAAAAAAAAAAAAGAGAGGTAAAGATGATATTATTGATGAGCTATAGAATATTTGTATAAATGGATTTTAAATATATATATACTAGCTATACATCTTACACTTAGACATGGACACACATATTATAACAAAATTTTTTTATTCATTATTATTTATTTAAATATTATTATTACTTTTTATTTTTATGACTATTAACTTTTTATTTATAATATTCTAGTTTTCCTATTGATGACTAAGATCAATTTGATCTTATGAGATTAAGATTTAACTATAAAAATTTATAATTGTCTATATATTTTTATGTTATTTTACTCTAATACCTTCTAGTATACTTTGTTAATTTTTACAACATTTTACAATATTTTATTACCTTTTAAAATGTAATAACAAATTCTAATAAATTGTAGAGGAATATATATATATATATATATATCTCTGTGTATTCTTTATAAAAAATTCAAAATGTTTGATTATTATTTTTGAAAACTTATTTAATTCAGTCCTTTAATCATTTTTTTTTATAAAAAAACTAGTTTTAAATTTTTTATATCAAATAACTTGATTATTTATTTAATTTTTTATTTCTTTAAATTATTCTTCCAAATTAAAATTAACTAATATTTAATCACCTTTTAACACATGAAAAATATATTCGTTAAACTTAAAAGTTCTTTTTTAGTATTTCACCGGAATGTATTTCAATAATTTTTTTAAGCCAAAATATTTTCCAAATTGATATATTTACAAGAAGAAAAAAAAATGAAAAAGAGAGTGAACGAATTTATTAAAAACAAGATTGCATGTGCAGTAAAGTAATCAAGTTATTAATTTTTTTTTTTAAAAATAAAAAGATAAAAGAAAGAAAAGAAAAACATGTTGGAGTACGTACGTTGATGATAAATATATTATCAACAAGCAACGAAAGTTTCTTATTTAGTGAAAATGAAAAATAGTCATTTACTGATTATTAAGCTTTTCAATTAACTTTATAATTTTTATTTTAAAAAATTAAAATTAGTCATTACTAATCCAAAGCGCAAGGGAGTTGGTAAGAAACTTTCTTATTTTAAGTGAGGTATGAGTTCGAACCCCATCTTATATATGCAGCTAGTGATGTATTGATGAGTTATAAAATATTTGTACAAATAAATTTCTGAATGCTTTATTAAAGCTTTGAGAGGATACATTCAAAATACTTTACCCCAAATAAATTATTCACTATTAAATGACTAACTACTTCAACATACGGATGAAGCTAAACACAAAATATGAATGAATTCAGTAAATAATCACAATAATGTTCTACTAATCACCGACTTTTAGTGTACACAGTACTCTAATAACTAATCACAAAAAAGATTCTTGTATACGTAGATTAATGAATGACTCTTGTTATTTATTTATATAAATTAGTGACAGACATACACTCGTATATATAATACTCTAGTTATCATAAAAGATTCTTTTAAATTAAAGTATCGATCATAAATATTAACTTTAAAAGAAAGAGAAAAAAAATTGGCTATAAGAATTTGTACCCAAATTTTTAGGGCATTTAATGTTTCTTCTATGAATCTGATGATCCAATATATTGAAGGGAAGTGGGGGAGGGAGAGAGATTAAATTACATTAATGTTTTCAAATTTAAGATTATTATATATTTAAAAATGATACTAAAATTCTAATGTTTGATGTAATGTATTAATTAAATCATTTCAAGCCTAGCTTGTTGAACAAAATTATTGTTTGTACAATTTTATATTTTTTTGCAGCCTACGTGCAATTTCACTGGACAGGACCCTAAATTATGTCCCTTCATTTCTTTTCTTTTTTCTTTTTTTTAATCATTATAATTATGTTATTTTAAATAAAAATGTATTTGGATAGTTATTGACTATATGTATATATATTTATGAAAAAAAGTAAAATTTTAAATGTTTGATTGGTTTTATTTTTAGAATTTTTCTTAATTCAATCTCTTATTTTTTTCTCTCTAAATTAGTCCATAAAAAATGATCAATATTTGAAAATTTTTTAGCATATAACAAGTACATCAATTAAATTTAAAAAGTCTTTCTAAAATATTATCCAAATTGATATATTTACAAGAAAAAAAGAAAACGAGAGTGATCGAATTTATTAAAAACAGCAAACAGTCGTCCATGAAATTGGATGTATTGATGATACATATATAATCAGCAAGCAACGGAAGTTTTTTTATTTTTTATTATTATTTTTGGATAAAAGGAGTAGCAATGGAAGAATCACACACAACCAAAGTGTTGGTCATAGTGGAAGAAGCATGGTTCTCCAAGATCTTAAATTCGAACATTGTCTATGAAGATACATGTGTAGATGAAGCTATAGACTCATCTAACTAAAATACCTCTTTCTTTCTTTTTTTCTTTTTTTTCATATCTGTAGTTATCACAAAATATTTTAATAATTCAAGTCAAAATATGATCCAAATTTTAAATAATTATTTAGAAAAGTCATTTACTAACTCACTTGTGTTTTCGGATTAACTCGATGTACCAACTTAAAATTCAAGATAAGAATATTAGTACAAGTACTAATTAGTTTCTCACTAGAGCTAATATGGAAAATGAAAATGAGGTCTATGTCCTACTGAAGGGTCTATGTCCTACTGAAGGGTCTTCTATCATTGTCAGCTGATACCTAAACCGATATTTTGTTTGTTCTGACACACTTTTATATATAGATCAAGATTTTAAAACGTGTCAATAAGCAAAAGATTTTAAAATTTCATTTAATAATTGCTTAGACATCTCTAAAAAGAACAGTATAAAAACCTTATTTACGACATAATATTGTTAATTTATATGTTCTTAAGATTTTTATTCAATACATGTGAAATTGAGCAGGAATTGTGAAGCACATTGATCTATGATCATTGTCTAATGGAGGAGGTTATTCACTTGTGAAATACAAATGAGTCCATAAGTTTATCAAAAAATTCTTACTTATACCCTTAAATTTTGAAATATTTCCATCAAGTTTCTAATTTTTAACAAATATTTATATTTTAGTCCTTTTAATCTAAATTGATCGTAAAACTTGCTCAAGAAAGTTGAAACCTTATGATCTTTTCATGGTTTAACTTATGTCTCAGCCACGTTCACATGTTTGGCTTGAGTCTTTGAGTTTACTGTGTTTTAATTTTTTTCGATGCATTGAGTTATACTGACTCGATCAATTAAACTTTATTTTAGTGTCTTTTTCTAAATATTAAAAACGTAGTAGATGATTTTCTTTTCTTTTTAAATAAAGTTATTTACGTTAAAATTTTTTAAAGAAACGTAAAAAATAATAATTGATAATTTAACACTAAAAATTTTATACCATCATTATTTATCCAAGTCATTGATATCTATACAGACTAGTAACCATGAACATATGAATCATGTTTACTCCAATGGTCCCTTAAATTTCCTATATAAAGCAGCTATTCTATCATATGATTCCATTATCTAGAAAGAGTTTGCAAATATGAAGAGCTTTGTATTAATCCTTTCTTTCTTATTATCTATTTCAACAATCACTTGCATTAGTACCAATTGGCGAAGTGAGAATGAAGTCGTGGCATTATACGAGGAATGGCTAATCAAATACCAGAAATTACATTCCAGTCTCGATGAGAAAATTAAGAGATACGAGATCTTTAAAGATAATCTTAGGTACATCGATGAACAAAACTACTACAACAATGTCAATCACAAGAATTTCACACTCGGATTGAATGAATTTGCTGATCTCACCCTTGAAGAGTTTGGCTCTATTTATTTAGGTGATTATGAGAAAATAATATCGTCTATCCCCGATCACGACGAAGAA
Organism: Cynanchum wilfordii; assembly: GCA_025388415.1. Classification (NCBI taxonomy): domain Eukaryota; kingdom Viridiplantae; phylum Streptophyta; class Magnoliopsida; order Gentianales; family Apocynaceae; genus Cynanchum; species Cynanchum wilfordii. Next base: position 166,961 of record JAHSUH010000178.1, read on the forward strand.
TATCTTCCTAGAGAAGATGTTACTCAGTTGCCAAGTGCTGTTGATTGGCGACAAAAAGGTGTTGTTTTTCCTATCAGAAATCAAGGAACTTGTGGTAAGATTATTATTTATATATACACACTTTAGACGTTATTATTGTTTAAATTAATTAACCGTTCTTCGTAAACTAATTCTTTATTGTTGAAAAAATAATAAAAAAATGAAGGGAGTTGCTGGACATTCTCGGCAGTTGCTGCAATGGAATCCCTAGTTGGAATTAGCGACCGTCGTATGATTGCATTATCCGAGCAAGAGCTACTGGACTGCGAAAGAACAAGTTATGGGTGTAAGGGAGGTTTCTATCATAATGCATTCCAATATGTATCCAGATATGGTATTACCTCTCGGGATACAAATATCCATATAAGGGTCAACAAGGACAATGTTATCAAATGGTATATTATATACATATGTATATATATATATATATATCTGTGTGTGTGATAATTTTTCTTACAGATTATATATATAATCTCACATTTTGACTTATGTAGCAAAAAGTGGTCAAAATTTCTGGTTATAGGAGTGTAGCTAGAAATGACGAGGCACAACTTCAAAGTGTTGTAGCAAACCAAGTACCGAGTATTGCCGTTCAATCTAACAGCAGAGATTTTCAGCACTATAAGTCGGTATGTTTATATATATATACACTTTATTATTTCATGCATGTATTTAATTAAATATGTATCGCAATATTTTGGATTTAGGGCATTCTTTTTTCTTGCATATATGCGTGCAGGGTATATTTCGAGGAGCATGCGGTCCAAAATTGGATCATGCTGTGAATATTGTTGGATATGGTTCTGAAGGTGGTGTTAATTATTGGATTATAAGAAACTCTTGGGGTGTAAATTGGGGAGAGGCTGGATATATGAGGATTCCAAGGAATACACAACAGGTCGGAGGTTATTGTGGACTTGCCATGCAGGTCGCTTATCCTACCCGTTGAGAATCATAAAAACTTATGTATTTCAAGACAACATATATATATATATATATATATATATATATGTATGTATGTCTTTATGTGTGTGTATGAAGTGATTTCTATATGAATTGAATAAAACTTTTCAACATTATATTTAAATTACTAGTTTTTTTTTCTTTTAAGTCTAATTTATTTAACTATATATACTAATTAATTTGTTATTTAAACACGTGAAATTAATTTTATGTTTTCTAGTAATAAATTAATTTGTCTAGTAATAAAGTATTATAATAAATTAAAGAGAAAATAATTTATAAATTTAAACTTAATCTGTCTCTAAAATATATATTTTTTAAAATATAAATGTTACAAATTGTAAAAATAAATTTTTTTAAAATTTCTTTTAGTTCGTTAAAATATAATAATAATAAAAAAAATTAGTCAAGAGCTAAAAACTTTAAAAATTTAAAAATTTATAATAAAGGTAAATTATGAGAGATTAAAAAATTATGAAAATAATTCAATTTTTTTTTAAAAAAATATAATATAAAATAAAGATTAAAGTAAAAATAAATTGATAAATAATTCTAAAATAAAAAAAAAATTTACTCATTATAAACATGTAAGATATAATCTCAAAAGAAAATTATTATTATTTTAAATATTATTTAAAAAGAAAATTTATATATGTATATAAATTAGTGAGACACGTATATATAATAATCTAATTATCATAAATGATGCTCATATATTAAACTTGTCATTCTCGTGTGTGCTTGTTATTCTAATCATAAATGTTAACTTGCAAAGAAAATAATTTTTTGACTTTAGCAAAGAAAATATATATGTCAAGTTAAAACCTGACACCGAAAATCTCAATCTCAATCAACCTTCTAAGGATGTGGACGGGGTATAATTAAAAAACTCCCTGGACACGACCCTAAATTATCCTTTATGTCACTTCATTTCTTTTTCTTTTATTAATTTTTTAAAAAATCATTATTATTTTTATTTCTAATAAAAATGTATTTTTAAAAATTATATTAACAAATTATTTTACTAAATTAGATAGAATAATAATATTTATGTAGCTATTTAAATTTGATTAAATTCATATATTTATTTATCAAATGTACAATTAATAAACAAATAAGATAAAAAATAAAAATAAAAATAATGATAATTAATTTTATACTAATAACAAATAATATTTCTAAACTTTATTAAAACTTTATCTTTTTGAAACCTTTCAATTTACTTAATTTTATATTCTTTTATTGTTATTCCTTTTAAAAGAGAGTAAAGTAGTTTAAAATGGTGTAGAAATTAGTAGAGAATATTAAGATTGTAGATTAAAGTAAAATAACATATAAATTTATGGACAATTATAAATTATTATAGTTAAATCTTAATTACCATACATCAAAATGATCTTTGTTATCAATATAAAAGGTAGAAGATTATAAATAAAGAGTTAGTAGTTATAATAACAAAAAAAATAAAATAATAAATAATAGTGAATAAAAAGATTTGTTAAAATATATGCATTCCCTATATACATATATATTTCAATTCTATTTGTACAAATATTCTCTATCTCATCAATAATATCATTTTTACATAATTGTCTTGGAAATGTTTTATCTGATTACTTAAAATTTTATTATATCATCTTTTGCTGTATATAGGTAATCCTCTTTAGAGTCAATGCCACCATTGTCAATAATGAATTGAAATGCATAATCCATTAGACCTCCATTTCATATAAAGTATCACAGTCTACCAATTCTTCCATATACAATTAAATCAAATCACTAGTTACTATGACACTTATTCTTTCCACTGAAGCAATGGTAGAGAAAACCCCAACAACTCTCTACATTATATAAAGAATTTACAAATTAATTAATTTAACGTTATAATACATAAATTATACTCTAATAGTTATAAAGATTCTTATGTATATAAATTAATGAATGATTTTTATGTATGTAAAGTACTTTAATTATTATTTAAAAAAATATGAATACATTGATAAATGATTGAAATACACTTCTATAAATAATACTCTAATAGTCATAAAAAGATTATTATGTATACAAATTATAATGAATGACTTTTGTATATATAATAATTTAATTATTATTTTTTAAAAATAAATCTTATGTATGCATATGAATTAGTGATAGACATACACTCGTATATATATAATGTTCTAATTATCAGAAAGGAACTCTCGTATATTTAATTTGTGATTTTCGTGTGTACATGTTATACTAATATAAATGTTAACTTGCAAAGAAAATAATTTGTTGACTTTAACAAAGAAAATACATCGATCAAGTTGAAAAAACGGAAATCCCAATTAACCGTCCAAGGACGAGAACGGGGTACAAAACTCCATGGACACGACCCTTTATGTCACGTCATTTCTTTTTCTTTTATTTATTTATTTATTTTTAAATTTCTATTATTTTTTATTTTAAATAGGAATGTATTTGGATAGTTATTGAATATATATATATATGTGTATTCTTTTTATAAAAAATTCAAAATGTTTGATTATTATTTTTGAAACCTTACTTAATTCAGTCCTTTAATCATTTTTTTTATAAAAAAACTAGTTTTAAATTTTTTATATCAAATAACTTGATTATTTATTTAATTTTTTATTTCTTTAAATTATTCTTTCAAATTAAAATTAACTAATATTTAATCACCTTTTAACACATGAAAAATATATTCATTAAACTTAAAAGTTCTTTTTAGTATTTCACCGGAATGTATTTCAATAATTTTTTTAAGCCAAAATATTTTCCAAATTGATATATTTACAAGAAGAAAAAAAAAATGAAAAAGAGAGTGAACGAATTTATTAAAAACAAGATTGCATGTGCAGTAAAGTAATTAAGTTATCAAATTCTTATAATTTTTAATTAAGTTATTAATTTTTTTTTTAAATAAAAAGATAAAAGAAAGAAAAGAAAACATGGTGGAGTACGTTGATGATAAATATATTTTCAACAAGCAGTAACGGAAGTTTCTTGTTTAGTGAAAATGCAAAATAGTCATTTACAAATTATTAAAATTTTGTTCATATTAAGCTTTTCAATTAACTTTATGATTTTTTTTTCAAATTAAAAAAAATTAAAATTAGTCATTACTAATACAATTTATATTACAAAACTCGTACAAATTATTATTTTTTTTTAAAAAATAAAAAGATAAAAGAAAGAAAAGAAAAACATGTTGGAGTAGGTACGTTGATGATAAATATATTATCAACAAGCAACGAAAGTTTCTTGTTTAGTGAAAATGAAAAATAGTCATTTACTGATTATTAAGCTTTTCAATTAACTTTATAATTTTTATTTTAAAAAATTAAAATTAGTCATTACTAATCCAAAGCACAAGGGAGTTGGTAAAAAACTTTCTTATTTTAAGTGAGGTATGAGTTCGAACCCCATCTTATATATGTAGCTAGTGATGTATTGATGAGTTATATAATATTTGTACAAATAAATTTCTGAATGCTTTATTAAAGCTTTGAGAGGATACATTCAAAATACCTTACCCCAAATAAACTATTCACTATTAAATGACTAACTACTTCAACATACGGATGAAGCTAAACACAAAATATGAATGAATTCAGTAAATAATCACAATAGTGTTTACTAATCACCAATTTTTTGTGTACACAGTACTCTAATAATTAATCACAAAAAAGATTCTTGTATATGTAGATTAATGAATGACTCTTGTTATTTATTTATATAAATTAGTGACAGACATACACTCGTATATATAGTACTCTAATTATTATAAAAGATTCTTGTATATTAAAGTATCGATCATAAATGGTAACTTTAAAAGAAGGTAAACAACAAAAATCAAAGGTGACTATATGATTTACATGGTTCGGTAAATAGATCTACATCCACAACTGCACTAGAATTGTATTACTTGAACTCTCGGTTGTGCTCTAATTATGGTTACACTCAAGCCCTAATTTTACAAGTTGGATGTCTAATGGCCTTTCCTGGGTTAAGCAGATTCAGATCTCTCTAACACCCTATTTTGCTTCCTTTTGTAGCCACAACTAGGGCTAAGGCAATGACTCCAAAACCTATTAGGTTTAGGATTTATCCACAAAGTCTCTTACTAAGACTTGTTATCCCTATCATTCTTTAAATAGGAATCAAACTATGTCAGAATCATAGGTTTAATATTATGGGCCAGATAAATTGGGCCTAATAAATTGGACTCTAAGAATTATCAGCTTCTAAAAACCCAACAATCTCTCACTTGGAGGCTGATCATATCAAAATTGCACTCTGAAGTGAATCTCGTAAATCCTAATAGATTGATCGTGATAAATTATCAGACTCCACAAACTCAATAAAAGTTATATTTTGCGGGGTTTAAATCAATTTCATATCCATAATAAAGATTAAAGAGATGATCTAATCAAAACACAGTCCCTCTATTTGATTCCATACCAAAACATAGTCCTATTTCCCTATTAATTTTTTTAAGCTTTAAGTAACTGTCGATTTTTATTTTCCTTTTATTTTTTATATTTATTTTTAATTCCACCTTGATTTGGTACAATAAGAAAAATACATTGTGTACACAAAATCATAGGTTCCGGGTTCAACATAGTTATGAGTGTTACGTAAGAGATAAAGTTTGATTTTTTTCCTAACTAAAAGTAAGATTTTGTATGTGCAACTCAAACTAAAATGAGATAAGTCAAAATAGTGGTTTCAAATACAATATAGGGTAAGAAAAAGGAAAAATCTCCTTTTTTTTTTTAGATATTTCAATTAATTTATTTTTTGAAATATTCTTTGCATGTATCACATTTTAGAATATGTATGTTGTGTAGTCTTAAATATCTTCCACTAAATCTGTCTCCTATTTTATTATTTAATAAGAATACTAAATTATAAATAAAAAAATAAAAAACACTTTGTGAGATGTCCATTTTGTTTTTCCCTAAAAGTAAAATAATAATTAATAATAAAAATATAGTGCAGGTTACATCTGAGCTTAGGGCACATTATGGTGAAGCCAACTTACAAGATAACACTGATTTTTAGTTTTATATTTTTTTTCTTTTTTCATTTAGTTTTGACATTTAAGAATAGAATATATTGATATATATATATATGAATTTCGAAATGTTATACGAGGATAATTATATTATGAGACATATTATAAAATATTTTTTTGTATGTAAAGTAGTGAATGATTCTTATGTATATATAGTACTTTAATTATTATTTAAAATATCTTGTATATATAGAAAAGCTATTAACATATACTTGTATATATAGTACTCTAATAATTATAAAAGATTATTGTATTGTATATAACCTAATAAATGACTCTTGAGTATACATAATACTAATTATTATTCTAAAATAAAATAAAATGTAGCATATATAAATTAGTGACAGACATACACTTATATATTTAGTATTGTAATAATAATAAAGGATTCTCTTATGTTGAACTAGTGATTCTCATATAGTTTAACTTTGAAAGAAATCAATTTATACAAATATTCTATATGTCATCAATAATATCATTTTTACAAATATAATTGTATTGGAAATGTTTTATTTAATTGTTTATAATTTCATTGTATCATCTTTGGCTCTATATAGTCAATCCTCCTCAGAGTCAATGCTACCAGTTACTATGTCACCTATTCATTCAACTCAAGAAATCATAGTGAATTATGTAGTTAGATTCTTATTTTCTCAAGTTTAAAATTAATTTAAAATTATTGTATTTTTTATTAATTATAAAATAATAGTTTTGAATTATAATTTTCACAAATTAATTTTCTCAACAACAAAGATTCTTCTTTTCTCAATTATTGATAATTAAAGATATAATAGTTTTTTATAATATTTATTTTAAATATAATTCATATATATTTTTTTAAAATACAGTTTTAAGTTTTTTCATTATAATACTTTTGAAAAATTTATGAAATAGTCATAATTTTAAATTTATTAATATTATATGTCATAATTTTAAAAAATTTTAATAATAAAATTAAATTACAATTAAAATATTAAAGATATGTTCTTTAACTTTTTTTTTTTAAAAAAAAAAAATCAAAATTTTGTTTAGTATAACAAAAAAAATTAAAATAAATTAAAGAGAAAATCATTTCTAAATTTTAAAACTTAATCTCTCTCTAAAAAAAATTTTATTTAAAATATTAAAATTACAAATTTCTGTTTCTTTTAGTTTGTTCAAAATACAAAAATAAAAAAATCACAAATAATGATAAAAAAAAATTAGTCAACAACTAAAATATTTATAATAAAAAATTAAATTATGAGAGATTATAAAAAATATGAAAATATTTCAATTTTTAAAAAGAAAAAACATAAAGATTAAATTAAAAATAAATTCATAAATGATCCTAAAATTATAAAATTTGCAAATATATCATAAGATATAAACTAAAAATTATAAACATATAAGATATAAACTCAAAAATTATAAACATGTAAGGTATAATAATTACTTCTGCATGCGGATGAAGCAAAACGCAAACATGTCATAATCACAATAATGTTTTATTAATCACTGACTTTTGGTGTACAGAGTACTCTAATAAACACAAAAGATTATTATATATTTAAATTGATGAATGATTCTTGTGTATATATAATTTGTTAATTATTATTTTTAAAAAATTTGTATATGAATAAGTATTGATATAGACTCGTATGTGTAGTACTTTAATAATTATAAAAAAATTATTATATATGTAAATTAATGAATAATTCTCATGTATATAAAGTATTTTAATTACTTTTTAAAAAAATTTACTTATATTGATGAATAATTGACATATACTCATATATATAGTATTCTAATAATTATAAAATATTATTGCGTATGTAAACTATAATGAATGACTTTGTATGTATAGTACTTTAATTATTATTCAACAACAACAAAAAAAAAAAAAAAAAAAAAAAAGAATCTTATCTGCTTATATAAATTAGTGACAATACATATACTCGTGTATATATATATTATCATAATCATTATAAAAGACTCTTGTATTTTGAAATATTGATTCACGTGTAAATATATTCTAATCATTATAAAGGACTCTTGTATTTTGGAATATTGATTCATGTGTAAATATATTCTAATCATAAATGTTAACTTTGAAAGAAAGAAAACTATGTTTTTGGCTATAGGAATTTGTAAGCAAATTTTTAGAGCATTGAATGTTTCTCATCATATAAATCCGATGATCATGTATTGAAGGGAAATGGGCGACACTAAAAATTTGAAAATTACGAATATTATATTATTAAAAATGATATTAAAATTTTAATGTTTTGGGTAATGTATTAATTAATTAAATTTTTTCAAGCCTTGTCGAACAAAATTTTTGTCTGTACAATTTTATATTTTTGCAGCCTACGTGCAATTTCTTTAATTTGCCTTTTTTTTTTTTTTTTCCTTTTCTTTTGAAAATTTATCCCAATCCAGCGTCCAGGGACGGGAACGGCGTACAAATCTCACTGGACAGGACCCTAAATTTTCCTTTATGTCACTTTATTTCTTCTTTTTCTTTTTCTTTTTCTTTTTTAATTATTATAATTATGTTATTTTAAATAAAAATGTAGTTGGATAGTTATTGAAATATATATATATATATATATATTTACTTATAAAAAAGTAAAATTTAAAATGTTTTTTTGAGGTGAATTTAAAATGTTTGATTATTATTATTTTTGAAACTTTCCTTAATTCAGTTTCTTAATTTTCTTTTTTTTGAAATAATCTTAAATTTTTGGGTTTTAAACAAATTAATTATTTATCTTTTTATTTATTTATTTAAATTGGTCCATAAAAAAATCAATATTTTAGCGCATAAAAAGTATTTCCATGAAAAATAAGAGTGAGAGAATTTATAAAAAACAAGAAAGGGTCGTGCATGAAATTAGTTATCAAATTCTTACACTTCTCTTCTTTTTTTTTTTCATAGCAAAACAAAAAAAAAAAGAAAGAAATAAAACATTGTGGAATACGTTAATTTGTATATATATATATATATATATATATATATATAGTGATGGTGTCCGAGTTTTTACCCGACTAATCCAACACCGAGATCTGACAGCACTATGGATGGACTTGGGTGTCGAACCCTTGAAGGGGCGATCTCTTACCACTCGGCCACACAACCTCGGACCAAAAGTTTATCGACAAGCAACAAAAGTTTCTAGTTCAGTAAAAATGCAAAATAGTCCTTACAAATTTTAAAATTTCTGTTTATATTATGTTTTTTTAATTATTCATTCTAATACAATTTATTATAAAATTCGTACAATTCTAGACACGTTTTTTTTTTCCAACTTATGCTTTTACAATCTTCAATATTGTTAAACAAAATGAAGATTAATTTTTATTTAAATATTTCTCTAACCTTGCAATAGTTTGTGAATGCTACATAATATCTACACTTATGAAAAATCAACGTAAAAATGAAGGTTAAATTTTTCTAAGTAAAAGTTGTTGGGGATCGGAACACACAAGCATACGAGCAATTATGAGAACAAAAGTGAACAACAAGAATCAAAGGTGACTAAGGGATTTACATGGTTCAGTCAACAGACTTACATTCACAACTGCACTATAATTATATTACTTGAACTCTCACTTGTGCCCTAATTTTACAAGTTGGATGTCTCATATCTTTTCCTAGTTAAGGAGATTTATATCTCTCTAAAACCCTAATTTGCCTCCTTTTATAGGCACAATTAGGGTTAAGACAATGCCTCCATAACCTACTAGGATTAGGATTCTTCCACAAAGTCTACTATTAAGACTTGTTATATCTATCCTTTTTTTATTAGGAATCAAACTATGTCAGTATCTTAGTTTAATACAATGAGCTTGATAAATTGGGCATAATAAACTGAACCCTAACAATTATCAGCCTCCATAAACCCAACAATCCCCAACACTTGGAGTCTCATTACATCAACTGCACTCCAAAGTAAACCCGAAAACTCTAAACTAGTGCTATGCAACTCAACAAGAATTTTGCTAGATCGCCTAGCCTACTAACTCTGTTGGATCCCTGTAAATTTTCCTAGATCCTTTGTTAACGTACTCTTCTAGATCACCTAATAATAACTCTGTTGGATCCTTTGTTAGCTCTATTCAACTTTTCCTACTTTCTAATAAACTATCGGACTCCACAAACTCAACAAAAGTTATATTTTGCGCCACATAATTCAAATCAACTTCAGATTCGTAACGAAGATTAAAGAGATATCTAATTAATCAAAAACACAGTCCCTCCATTTGATTCCATACCAAAAGTCGACAGTCCTATTTCCCTATATATGTCACACAATCTCTCACATTTGATTCCATACTAAGACACAACTCATCAAAACATAGCCTCCCAAACATGAAGACTAGTTTCATGATACTCATATTTATCTCTTTATTATCAATTTCAGAAATCAAATCCATTGCTTATGCTGATGCTGCTGTTGACAAAGAATCCGTATGGCGAACGGACGAAGAAGTCATGGCAATATACGAGAAATGGATGCTCGAACACGGCAAAGTATACAACGGTTTAAGAGAGGAGAAATTAAAGAGATTTGAAATATTTAAGGATAATCTTAAATATATCGAGGAACATAACATTCTTCCCAACCAAACCTACAAACTCGGTTTGAATAAATTTTCAGATCTTACTCTTGACGAGTTTGCGTCCATTTATTTAAGCAGAACCCCTATGCATACGTTAAATGAGTCCGAAATTGATTTTTCTTATCTTCCTGAACTTAACTATAGTCTTGGCTTGCCCGACTCCGTTGATTGGAGAAAACAAGGTGCCGTTGTTCCAATTAAAGATCAGGGATCTTGTGGTAAGTTATTATTCTTTATATATATATTATATTTAAGGTTAGAATATCAAATTGTATTTATTAATTTTTTTTTTTTTTTTTTATATGGAATGGAAATGAAGGGAGTTGTTGGGCGTTCTCAGCAATATGTGCAGTGGAAGCGATAAATAAAATACACAGTGGAAAATTAATCTCATTATCTGAGCAAATGCTGGTAGACTGTGTAGCAGCCAATTATGGGTGCAATGGAGGTCGTCAAACGGATGCATTCCAATACATGACGAACCATGGTATTGCCTCTAGTGGCGACTACCCATATAAACAAGTAAAAGGGCCAACTTGTCAAAAAAATGTACGTAATATTAATTTAATGATTAATCTCAAAAGAGAGTTTATCTCTTTATTTTATTTTGTTTTTTGTTTTTGAAAGAAAAATAAGAGTTTATTTAATATTCTAATTCTATGTTAATCGCAGAAAATTGTGGTTAAACTTGGGGGTTACAGAAATGTAGTTCCGAGAAGGGAGGACTACCTTCAACTTATCACATCCATTCAAGTAGTGAGTGTTATCGTAAAATCTAATAGCAAAGACTTCCAACACTATAAATCGGTAAGTTCATTTTTATCATTTTTATTAGATTTTCTTTTCCCCCTATATTTGATTATTTATTATGCTGCTAGAAAATAGTTTAATAATTTTTTTTAAAAAAATAAATTAAAAGACTTACAATGCTAATTGTAAAAAATTTGGTTATCAACAAGAAAAATTGAATATATATATATTCACTTCAATTGACAACAAGGTGTAACTTAATTGCTTAAACACTCTTACTTATAATTAAGAGATTATGAGTTCAAATTATATATGATAACAATAAAATAATATAAATAGATGTATATTCTCAAAAAGATCTAAATAAAGAATATATATATCTTAATTTAAGAGATATAACTTGTATCATTCACAAATTTTTTCATAAAATAAAAATATTACTCTCCTTTATAAAATAGGTTACACGTAGAACAGTAATCAAATGATATTTTAACTAATATAACTAAACAGATTTTTTATATTTTTCTTTCAATTATTTAATCATTTATTATCGAAATTTTATGTAATACTAAATTTTGCATTTTAAAATCTCTTTTAGGGTATATTTTCTGGAAAATGTGGTGACGAAGCTGATCATGCTGTGAACGTGGTGGGATACGGTTCTGAAAATGGAAATGCTTATTGGATCGTGAGGAATTCATGGGCTACAAGTTGGGGAGAGCAAGGTTATATGAGAATGCCACGAAATATACAAAATGATGAGGGTTATTGCGGAATTGCTTTGTGGCCATCTTTTCCTGTTATTAGCTCTATCCATGAAGGAAACATTAGCATCCTTTGAATAGGAGAGTAGTTTCCTAATAAAGTTTGTTCAAAACTTTTGAAATTATTAATGGTGAAATAATCCTTCGATATTTTATTTATATTTGAATTTCTTTAAGCTTTAAATAACTGTCATTTTTTTATACTTATTTTTAATTCGACCTTGATTTGATACAATTGGAAAAAAAAAAATATTATGTACACAAAATATAGGTTTCAAGTTTAATATTAGTAAGAGATAAAGTATGATCTTTTCCTAAGCAAAAGTAAATCTTTGCATTTGCAACTCAATCTAATGTAAGAAAAAGAAAGATTTTTTTTTTTTTTCCCATATCTACATTTGCTATTTAATGTGACTTATTTTATTTCTTTTAGATATTTGAATTAATTTATTTTTTGAAATATTCTTTGCATGTATCACATTTTAGAATATGTATGTTGTGTTGTCTTAAATATATTCCACTAAATCTGTCTCCTATTTTATTATTTAATAAGAATACTAAATTATAAATAATAATAAAAAAATACACTTTGTGAGATGTCCATTTTGTTTTTCCCTAAAAGTAAAATAATAATAATAAAAAAAAAAAAATATATATATATATATATAGTGCATGTTGCATCTAAGCTTAGGGCACATTATGGTGAAGCCAACTTACAACACTGATTTTTATATTTATATTTTTTTCTTTTTTCATTTAGTTTTGACATTTAAGAATAGAATATATTGATATATATTTCATAAAATAGTGAATTTCGAAATATCATAAAAGATTTTTATGTATGTAAAATAGTGAATGATTCTTATATATATATATATATATACTACTTTAATTATTATTTAAAATATCTTGGATAAATAGATAAGCTATTAACATATACTCGTATATATAGTACTCTAATAATTATAAAAGATTATTGTATTGTATATAAACTATAATGAATGACTCTTAAGTATACATAGTACTAATTATTATTAAAAAAAAAATGTATGTACGTATATAAATTAGTGACAGACATACACTTATTTATTTAGTATTTTAATAATAATAATAAATGACTTAAACTAGTGATTCTCGTATATGTTAACTTTGAAAGAAACTAATTTTTTGGGTATAGCAATTTTTAAGTCAATTTTTGGAGCATTGAATGTTTCTTCAATGAATCCGATGATCCAATAATCATGTATTAAATTACATTAATATTTAGAAATTTAAGATTATTATATATTAAAAATGATACTAAAATTATAATATTAATTAAATCATTTCTAGCCAAACTTGTTGAATAAAATTATTGTTTGTACAATTTTATCTCCTTTTAATATGCCATTTTCTTTTTTCTTTCGAAAATGTATCCCGACATGTTGAAAACGGAAATCCCAATCAACCGTCCAGGGACGGGAACGGAGTACAAATCTCACTGGACAGGACTCTAAATTTTCCTTTATGTCACTTCATTTCTTTTCTTTATTATTATTTTTTTTTAATCATTATAATTATTTTATTTGGCTAGTTATCGAAAAAATATATATATATATATATAAATAAAATTTAAATTGTTTGATTAATATTAATTTTGAAACCTTTCTTAATTCAGTTTCTTAATTATTTATTTTTTTGAAAATAATCTTAATTTTTTTTTTGTTTTAAATAAATTAATTATTTATCTATTTTTTATTTATTTAAATTGGTCCATAAAAAAAAATCAATATTTTAGTACATAACAAGTATTTCCATGAAAAACGAGAGTGAGCGAATTTATAAAAAACAAGAAAGGAAATAAAACGTCGTGGAATACGTTGATGTGTATATTATCAACAAGCAACGGAAATTGGCATGTCCTATTTCCCTTGTATATATATATATATATATATATATATATATATATATATATATCGCAGTCTGTCCATTGGATTCCACACCAAAACACACAACTCATCAAAACATAGCCTCCCAAACATGAAGACTAGTTTCATGATACTCATATTTATCTCTTTATTATCAATTTCAGAAATCAAATCCATTGCTTATGCTGTTGACAAAGAATCCGTCTGGCGAACTGACGAAGAAGTCATGGCAATATACGAGGAATGGATGCTCGAACACGACAAAGTATACAACGGTTTAGGAGAGAAGAAATTAGAGAGATTTGAAATATTTAAGAATAATCTTAAATATATCGAGGAACATAACAGTCTTCCCAACCAAACCTACAAACTCGATTTGAATCAATTTTCTGATCTTACCCTTGACGAGTTTGAGTCCATTTATTTAAGCAGCACCCCTATTGATACGTTGGATGAGTCCGAAAGTGATTTTTCTTATCTTCCTGCCGAAGTTAACTATAGCATTCCCTTGCCCGACTCCGTTGACTGGAGAAAACAAGGTGCCGTTCTTCCAGTTAAAAATCAGGGACATTGTGGTAAGTTATTATTCTATATTATATAAACATATATTTTATGGTTAAAATATCAAATTTTATTTATTGATATTTTTTTTTTTTTTTTTATGGAATGGAAATGAAGGGAGTTGCTGGGCGTTCTCAGCAATAGCTTCAGTGGAATCATTAAATAAATTAAGGGGTGGAGATTTAATTTCATTATCTGAGCAAATGTTGGTAGACTGTGTAACATCCAGTCATGGGTGCAACGGAGGTCGTCAAACGGATGCATTCCGATACATGGCCGACCATGGTATTGCCTCCGGTGACGACTACCCGTATGAAGCTGTACAAGGGCCATCTTGTCAAAACAAAGTACGTACTATTAATTTAATTTAGTTACTAATCTCAAAAGAGAGATTAATTGCATCTAATTCTATCTTTAATTGCAGAAAATTGTGCTTAAAATTAAGGGTCACAGAAGAATAGTTCCGAGAAGAGAGAAATACCTTCAAATTACGACATCCAAACAAGTAGTGGGTGTTAGCATAAAAGCTAAAAGCAAAGACTTTCAACACTATAGTTCCGTAAGTTCATTTTTATAAATTTTACTTGAAGTGAATTCTTTTTTATTTTTTCCATCTTTGATCATTTATTATGCTAATAGAAAATAAATGAATAACTTTAAAAAATCTAAAAACTTACAATACTAGTTATAAAAAATTTGGTGAAAACAACAAATTTTGTCAACAATAAAAATTGAATATATATATTGTATATGTGGTAGAAGTGGAAGGTTTGAATTGTTTACCATCAAATTATGTAATATATACTTTAATTGATAATAAAGTGTAACTCGATTGTTTAAACACTCTTACTTATAATTAAGAGGTTATGAGTTCAAGTCATAGATAATAATAAAATATTTTAAGTAGAAGTATATATATATATATATATATATATATCTTAATTTAAGAGATGTAACTTGTATTAAAAGCGACAGCCAAATCCATTGCAAAACGCAATTTGTGATGAATTTAGTCGTCGCAAATCCTTATCTTTCTAGTAGTGTTCATAAATTTTCTCACAAAATAAAGATATTGCTCTCCTTTATAAAATAGGTTACACCTAGAGTCATAATTGAAGGATGTATGAATAATAATTGAGTAATAGAAAAGGGAAACCAACAAGTCTTAATTAAATATAAACAAACTCTAGTTAGGTCTATATAACTAAATAGCTTTTTATATTTTTCTTTCAATTATTTTATTATCTATTATCAAAAAAAATTGTAATACTAAAATTTGCATTTTTAAATCTATTTTAGGGGATATTTTATGGAAAATGTGGTGATAAAATTAGTCATGGTGTGAACGTGGTGGGATACGGTTCTGAAAATGGCCATGATTATTGGATTGTAAGGAACTCTTGGGGTGAAAAATGGGGAGAGCAAGGTTATATCAGAATGCCACGAAATGTGAAACATCCAGAAGGTTATTGTGGAATTGCCATTAGGCCAACGTATCCTATTATGAATCCTACAGATGAAGGAAATATTAGCATCATTTGAATGGGAGAGGAGTTTCATATATTAATGTGTTTAAGAACTTTTGAGATTATTAATGATGTAATAATCCCTCTCTACTAGAGAAAACTTATTGGTATGATAGTTTTTAAATTTTATTTAAAATTATTCAAATTTTAATTTTTTTAAGTGAAAAAACATTAATTTATTTTTATTATTTATTAAAAAATGTGAAAAATGACAATAAATATTTTTTTTGAGTCAAATTAAAGATAAAAATTCCAACACTGTGGTTAAAATTAATGGGTAAGATAACAATAGCTAAATTGATTAATAATCCTTATTTGAGATGGATTTTTTTCAATTTTTTTTTTTTTCATTTTCATTTATGCTTTTGACTTTTTAGAATAGAATATATTCCTATTTATTTTTGGCTAAACTATTTGGAATCCAAAATCATTATGGTTTTAACTCGATCGAATCCGCAAAGTCTAAGTGAGGTTTTATCTAACTTTTACAATGTGTTTTCTCATTATATTAAACCAAGAGTTTGTGCATATAGTACTTTAATTATTATTTTAAAAATATTACATATATAGATGAGTGATATATATATATATAGTACTCCAAATAATCATAAAAGATTATTGTATTAGATAAAAACTATAATGAATGTCTCTATTATATATAGTATTAATTATTATTATAAAAAAAAACTTATATATATAAATTAGTGACAAACATACACTCGATGTATAGTACTTTAATCATCATAAAGGACTCTCGTATATTGAACTAGTGATTCTCTATATATTAACTTTCAAATAATAATAATAATTAAAAAAAAAAAAAAGGATATAGAAATTAGCTTTAAATGGGAGAGGACTTTCCTTTAGCACTGTGCCAAAAATTTTTGAAATAATTATTGATGTAATAATCCCTTTTTACTAGAGAAAACTTATTAAACTATTTGTATTTTAATTTCTTTAAAACTTAAAAAAGATATCCAATTTTAATTTTTTGTATTAGAAGATGTAAAAAATACATAGATGAACAAAATAACATTACTAATCGGACTTATAAACTTGTTTTGAATCGACTTGCTGACCTTACTAATGATGAGTATCGGTCTATGTATTTGGGTACAAGGATTGATGCTATGAGGAGATTCTCTCGGTCTACAATTGATCAGTAACTTCCAAAAGCAAGTAATAGTTTACCCGATTCCGTTGATTAGAGAAAAAAAAGGTATCGTTTTTGGGTCAAAAATCAAAGCAAATGTGGTAAGCCTTTCTATCCTTTAATTTTATTCGTCGTCCTCCTTTGTTATAGAGTTATATAAAATTGTCTGAGTTGTCTTTATATAATGTAGGGAGTTGTTGGGCTTTCTCTTCCATTGCTTCAGTAAAAGGAGTTAATGTCATAGCAACTTGTAATTTGATTTCATTGTCTGAACAACAGTTGGTAGAATGTGATAATTTTTATAATAATGGATGCAATGGAGGTCAGATGGATAATGCATTTGAGTTCATTCTTGACAACGACATTGACTCCGAAGAGAATTACCCATATAATACTAAAGAGGGGGAATGCAGAGTATGTGATTAATTCTCTAAGATAAAAATGGTGATTGAAATTCATTTTATTTCTTGAATGCATAAAAATGCTAAGGCGGTAGTTACCATTGATGACTATGAATATGTGCCTAAGTATAACGAGGAAGCTCTTAAAACAGTTGTTGCAAATCAAGTAATCAGTGTTCCCATTGAAGGTAGTGGCTCGGACATGTAGTTCTATGATAGCGTAAGTTTGTCAGTTGAATTCTAGACAGTTCTTTCTTGCTTCTTGTTGGTTTCTGAACTAATCTTCTATTTTTTTTTTTAACCTCTTCAGAGTATATTTACAGGTCAATGTGAAACCAAATTGAATCATTGAGTGAATGTTCTTGGGTATGGTTCAGAGAATAGTCTTGATTATTGGATTGTCAGAAATTCATGGGTTCAAACTGGGGAGAGAATGGCTACATCAGAATGCAGCGTAATGTAATGTGGCTTCATGCTATGGTTTTTGTGGTATTGCCAAGCAGCCTTCTTACACAATTAAGAATGGTAAAAACTCTTCAAATTCAGATCCTTCTCTCCCATTGGAGATGCTTTGAGGAGAAGAAAAAAAGAAAGAAAGAATGAAGAAAAATCTATGGCGAGTTTCTCTCCTCCATTTCAAGAATTCAATATATAGTAGAAGAAATATTCTTAGATGATGTTCTCTCTATGTTTCTACGTTTCCATTCAATAAAGGAGGAGCCTAATTATGCATCTGCTTATCTAATAGATGTGAGTAGTATTTCTTATATTTCAATCATTCCTCAAGACACTGTCGTAACATGTTTATCTATATTTTCTCGCAATTATTAGTATGTGTTGATTGTGTATTTCTTAAGCCATTTGCTTCCATGAAATAATATTTGTCATTAATTTGCAGATAATATTTTCTCTATGATTCATTTGCTTTGTAACAATAATTAGGAATTGTAAAAAATGAAAAAAAATATATATATAAATGAGTTGTTAAAGAAGGTATGAATTCTAAAAGAGGTTCATGGTTCCATAATTGCTTTAATTACATGAGAAAAAATTATAATATACAAAAATTTATGTGGAGAAGAGAAACTAAGTTAAGCTCATCATCTATTAGTCACGTGTTTCCTTAATTTAAGGATATTTTACGTGAATATTTGTATGGAAGAAAAAGAAAAAAAAGAATTTATTAAAATAAAATGAAAATAATTAAGCACTAATTTGCTTCTTTTTTTTTTTTCATTTTCCCACCTTTCTTCATTCTCAACTGGAATTATTGAATTCCCCAATTTCCCTATTTAGCTCGACCCCAGTCCTACTGTTTCTAAATCAATTATCTTCCTTGAAATTAAGAACACAAAATCAGTTTACACTTTACAGACATGAAGAAATTCATGGCATTTTGCTTCCTTTCTTAATTTGTTAATTTTTTCCTTCGCTTCTGAAATCACGTCCAGTAGCTCCGTTGGAAACGAGAAAACTAGGCCGCCACCGCTGCCGCTGACCGACCGACAATGAAGTCGCGGAATTATACGAGAAATGGCTAGTCAAACACGGCAAAGCGTATAATGCCTTGGGAGAGAAATCCAATAGATTCGAGGTATTTAAGAATAATTTTAGGTATATCGATGAACACAACAGCAATGCCACCAACCGGACTTACAAACTTGGTCTGAACCAATCTGCCGATTCTATTAATATATAATTATTGGAATATTATAAGTGATAAAATATTAAAAAATTAAAAATAATAATAAAAGAATATAAAATTAAGTTTGTTAGAAAGGTTAAATAAAGATAAAGTTTTAATTAAATTTAAAAATATTATTTGTTATTAGTATAAAATTAATTATCATTATTTTTTTTTATTAATCTTATATTTGATAAATAAATATATAAATTTTGTCCGAGGTTGTGTGGCCGAGTGACAAGAGACAGCTCCTCCAACAGCCCCTTCGGGGGTTCGACACTCAGGTCCAGCTATAGTGCTTTGTCAGATCCCAGTGTTGAATTAGTCGGATAAAAACCCGGACACCATCACTATGAAAAATATATATATATATATATTTTAAAAAATTTAAATAGCTGTATAAATATTATTATTATATTTAATTTAGTAACATAACTTGTTAATATAACTTTAAATTAACAGTATATAATTTATTTTAAAATCTTTTCACTGTCTAAAGATTCATAATAATTTTTTGAGATAAGAGAGGGGAAATACCAAAAAAAAAAAAACAAAAAACAGCTTGTAAGAAAGTTACATATCTATTCCTGACGAAATAATACATCCTATCTCTTGTCATCTTCAATCCCCTCTCTTCTTTGCATCACGTTTTAAATATCTGTTTTAATCTTAGTAATCGTCCAATAAATTTGTCTTGTACTATTCAATTATTGTTACCAATTTTCCAATAAATTCGTCTTGTTTTATTCAATTATTGTTACCAAATGTTGTAGTTGATGCACTGACGATACAAGAAAACAAAATCAGTGCACCTTTTACTATTTTCATTATCCCTTCAGCCTATAGTTTACAAGCTTTCAATAAAGATTTAACTGATACTATGCACCTAGATAGTTCATTAATTTTGTTGGTGATTCCTCTTTGGAACACTCTGTTGTACCTGCTTCATCCCTACTATTTTAATAAAGCAAACTCTTTTACTTCCAAAAAAAAAAATATTGTTTCCACATTATAAATATAAATAAATACTAAAAATACAACCTCAATGCGTAGGTGAGCTAATAAGGAGCTCGTCTAGCATAAGTGAGGTTAGGGGTTCAAACCCCCACTCATGTATGCAGTTGTTTAAAATAACTTTTTTTGCTAAGGGCACAAGGCGTAGTAGGGTTAACAACTGCATACATAAGTTGAGATTTGAATTATCAACCTCACTCAAGTCAAAAGAGTTCCTCATTAGCTGGCCTATGTCTTAGGGTTAGAGTTAAATATATTAATATATACATATATATTTGAATTTTCCAATTCTATAACATGGATAATTATATTATGGGACATATTATATATACATGAATATATTTTATAGTATTACGATAATCTTATTATAGTGATATTAGTATTTTTATTAGATAAAAGGAATGGACTTAAAAAAGGTAGTTAATGGGAAAATATATGCGAAGATAAGTTCCATGTGTTATAAATATCTAAAATATGGAAAATAATAATAATTTATACAATTATTATAAAATATATAAAAAAAATATATAATTAGCATTTTTTTAATTTTTTTTTTAAAAAAAAGTGAAAAATCATATTTGTAAACACAAATTTCTTTGTTTCGTTTGCAAAATAAAAATTGAAATTATATGTAACAAAAATATATTATATCAATTAATTTTATATTGGGTCCTATTTTTATTGATTCATTGGTTCAATTTGTTCATTTGATGGCCCTTTTGAATTTCATCTTGATCCAATGATATTTGTTTTTTTATTTATTTGTATTTGATTTCTTCTAGGGTCTTTGGACTTGATCTTGAAATGGACTTGATGGAGATGAAGAGGTGATGCGTCGGAGGTTCGATATTCTTCTATACATTTTTCTCTATATGTATCTTGAAGGTCTTTGTTCGTGTGAGAGGGTAACTTATCTATGAAATGTGTCAACAAAATATACCAATTAATATGGTAGAATTTTTTCATTAACCACCTAAAAAATTTAATTATATATAAATAAAATTTTACTACCTACCATATTAAAATGCTTAAGCTCTGTGCCGCGGAAATTGCAAAACGCATATTGTTCATTCATTTGGAATCTTAATATGTGGCTGTTTTTTTTTTTTTTTTTAATATAGTTTTATTTATTTTTATGGATAAATATATATATTAACTTACACATTTCATCCCATATATGAAATGTACATATTGGAAGTCTTAATTTTTTTTTTTTGGTTGAAAAAATAAAATTACAATGTAAAACAATCATAATTAATTAAATTGTTGGATCGCCACATTTCTGCCACCCACGTAATGAAAGATATAGTATTGTCAACTGGCCCACCGAAATTGAAATTAGGATTACGATCGACAAAATTGTACTATCGACTATTAATTTTGCATTAAAAATATATGTGGGTGAGTGGGAGTTGGTAAGCGGACTTCTATTGCTTTTTCAGGCGAATGGTTGAGGTTTCAAATCCTTATGGGGTGGTTAGCGTTATGTTAAAAGCTCTGGGTCAGATCCTAACCCTTGAGTAAGAGTTGAATTCTGCGAGCGCTCTGCAAACTGAGTCCGAATTAATCTCACCGAAAAGGTAGGGACACTAGGCGCCCCAATTTCGTAAAAAATAAAAATAAAAAAAATATGCTACGTGGGCCTTTTGCTTCTTCCCCACTTTTTTGTCTTCATAGAAAAAATACACACATGTCATATTGATTAAAAATTATCAGTTTTTTGTTTTTTCTTTCTCCAGGATGTTCACTCACTGATGTTAGTAATTACTTTGGTTTCTAATGGTTTGGTTTAACACAATTAGAAACTGAATATCACAAGAGTTTGATGATTCAATACTCGATGTGAGCGTTATTTAAGAGTTAAGGTGAGACTTTTTTTCGAATAAGGGTTCGATTTTTGCAAGCGGAACCCAAGCCAAATATAGATTAATCGGAGTTATGATGGCTCCGAATTTCAGATCCTCTAACATAAAAAAAAAATTACTTGTGTTTCAAGAAGCATTTTTAAAAAATATATATATTATTTTACTACTGATTTATTAATGTGATTATGCAAAGGAAAAAAGCTAAAGCTTTCTTCCTATGTACTTGGAAGGGAAAATTGGACTGCCGGAAAAATGAAATCTAAAACTCAGCATTTTGAATACGTACGAAAACTGAGGAGACCTTTAACGGTTGAGTTCACCAGAAAATTTTTGTACTCTCAAAGATAGTTCATTAATTAACTGTAAACCTAGATAATTATCAAATAACAGCCATAAAATTGCCACCTCCACGTCCCTTTTTTATCACCATATTCACAGGATATAATTAAAAAATGGACGAAAAGGGTGGTAAAACTGGTGGCAGCGCAGCAGGAGGAGGCGGATGAAGCGGTGGCAATGGAAATATAGGGTCTAAGTGGAAGTGGAAGTGGTTCCGGTGTCATGAAAGCTCCCGGAGGAGGTGGAGCTTATATCTTCCGAGATGGTTTCGAAACCAACCCTAATAGATAAGGTTTATATATATTTATGGTTTCGAAAGCAACCCTGATATTTTACTTATCCACATGAATTTTGCAGTCTAATAGAAATGGATTATATATATACTATATATATTTATAGAAGCTGTGTACTTGTCACCAATGATAAATTTTAACCTTTTACCTTGGTTGTAGCCATTACATAATATATATTAACTAGAAATCTTTCTTTTTTTTTAAGTTGTGGAATCAAAAAATATTTTAATTTTTTTTATTCTAAGAAATAAATATGGACCAAAATATATAATAAAAGAATACATACACAACCACCCATCCTTCTCTTGTTTATCATCTCAACTAGCCTAAAACATGTTAAAGACAACTTTACCCTTCTCTTCCTCTTTCTATATATATCTAACCTCCACCCTCTATTTTCAACATCCCCAAGAGAATTAATTAGTTCACTAGAAGAAAAAAAAAAATGAAGACCCTTTTGTTGTTACTCTTTCTCTCCGTTTTCTCTGTTTCTTTAGCTTCTTCATACAGGTCCATTATTAGCTACGATGAAACCCATGAAATCAGACTGAGAACAGATACACAACTCATGGCCCTGTACGAGGCATGGCTAGTGGAACATGGAAAATCATATAATGGTTTGGGTGAAAAAGCTAAGAGATTTGAGATCTTTAAGGATAATCTTAAGTACATAGATGAACAAAACAGCATTGCTAATCGGACTTATAAACTTGGGTTGAATCAATTTGCCGACCTTACCAATGATGAATATCGGTCCATGTATTTGGGTACAAAGATTGATGCTAAGCGGACATTCTCTCGGTCTCCAAGTGATCGGTATCTTCCTAAAGTTGGTAATAGCTTACCGGATTCCGTTGATTGGAGAAAAAAAGGTGTTGTTGTTCCGGTCAAAAATCAAGGCAGTTGTGGTAAGCCTTTGTTTCCTTTAATTTTATTGCTCGTCTTCCTTTTGTTTTAGTGTTATATAAAATTGTCTTTATATGATGTAGGGAGTTGTTGGGCTTTCTCTGCCATTGCTTCAGTCGAAGGAATAAATGCCATAGTAACTGGTGATTTGATTTCATTGTCTGAACAACAGTTGGTAGACTGTGATACTGATTATAATAAGGGATGCAATGGAGGTGTGATAAATTATGCCTTTGACTTCATTATTGAAAATGGCGGCATTGACTCCGAAAAGAATTACCCATATAAGGCTAAAGCTGGAGAATGCAGTGTATGAAATTAATTTTCATTTTCTAAGATAAACAAAAAAAAATTATATGATGCTAGAAAAATAGTAACTGAAATTCATTTCATTTTTTGAATGCAGGGAAATGCTAAGCCCGTAGTTACCATTAATTACTATGAAAATGTGCCTAGGTATAACGAGCAAGCCCTTAAAACAGCAGCTGCAAGTCAATTAATCAGTGTTGCCATCGAAGCTGGTGGCCGGGACTTCCAGTTCTATGATAGCGTAAGTTTGTCAGTTGAATTCTAGACGGCTCTTACTTGCTTGTTGTTGGCTTCTGAACTAATCTTCTATTCTTGCTTTTTTTTTTTTTTTTTTTTGAACCTCTTCAGGGTATATTTACAGGTGAATGTGGAACCAAATTGGATCATGGTGTGAATGTTGTTGGGTATGGTTCAGAGAATAGTCTTGATTATTGGATAGTCAGAAATTCGTGGGGTTCAAACTGGGGAGAGAATGGCTACATCAGAATGCAGCGTAACGTGGGTTCGTCCTCTGGTCTTTGTGGTATTGCCATGCAGCCTTCCTACCCAATTAAGAGAGACCAAAACCCTCCAAATTCAGATCATTCTCTGCCATTGGGTGTGCTCTGAGGAAAGGAAAAAATGGAAAGAATGAAGAAAAATATGTGGCGTAAAGTTTCCTGAAATATTTCTAGATGGTGTTCTCTCTATGTTTCCGTGTTTTCATTCAATAAAGGAGCAGACTATGCATCTGCTTATCTAATAGATGTGTGTAGTATGTGTTGTTTGTGTGTTTGCTAAGCCATTTGCTTCCATGAAATAATATTTGTCATTAATTTGCAGATTATATTTTCTCTATGATTCATTTGCTTTGCAACAATAATTAGGAATTGTAAAAAATAAAAAAAAAAACATAAAATAAATGGGTTGTTAAAGAAGCTATGAATTCTAAAAAGAGTTTGATAGTTCAACAATCGTTTTAATTACATGACAGAAAATTATAATATACAAAACTTTACATCAAGAAGAGAAACTAAGTTATCAACTATTGCTCACAAGTTTCCTTTATTTACTGATATTTTACTTGTCCACGATGACTATTTGCAAAAAAATAAAAAGAGTGCACAAATTTAAAAAATTTAATCAAACTTCTTTATTTTCGTAGGAAGTTTCATTATAGTTCTTTTGTCTAAATTTTTATCAGAATTTATTAAAAGAAAATGAAAAAAAAATAATTAAAGACATAAAAGAACTTAAAATTAAGTAAGTTGGAAGGTTAAATAAAAATAAAGTTTGAATAAAATTCAGAAATATTATTTGTTATTAGTATAAAATTAATTATCATTATTTTTATTTTTTATCTTTTATATTTATTAATTTTACATTTGATAAATAAATATATGAATTTAAAAAAATATAAATAGCTACATAAATATTATTACTATATCTAATTTAGTAACATAATTTGTTAATATAACTTTAAATTAAGACTCTTTTTTTTTCCAATTTATTCTTTTTCAATTAAATTAATTTTCATTATTATCAAACAAATGCCCTAGTATATATAGAAATCGAATAAAATCAAGTCTTCCCGTAGCACAATGGTAAAAAATATTATGAATGCTAAAGAGACTAATTATGAGATTCGATATTTGCTAAGAATTCAATGTAAGAGTGAACGTGAAGTTTTCTCCAACCTAACGTGAAATCTTTCTCAAGAAAAAATAAGACTTATACGAATACAAGTCAAACCAAATTCAAATTAGTCGAGATAGTAGTTTCAAATAATAAATATTCCAACAAAAGAAACAAAGCTAATAAAATCTTTTGTTTTCTTCCACATCTACATTTTGCAATGTTGGCCACTTAACCAAGCTTCTCCATAACTCTTTTCACTGTCCAAAGATTCATAATAATTTTTTGAGATATTAGAGAGGAAAAAAACAGCTTGTTCTTCCGACAGAATAATATATCCAATAGATTTAAAACTGAAAAATCCAAATCCAAAATTTGTGTGGCTCTTCTTTGCATCACGTTTTAAATGTGTGTTTTAATCTTAGAAATCTTCCAGTAAATTCATCTTTGTATTATTCAATTATTGTTACCAAATTACAAATATAAATAAATATTAAAAATACACTTTCAGATAGGTCAATTTTGTTTTTTCTTAAAAGCAAATATGAATAATAAAAAATGGGCCATGTTGTTTTTAAGCTTAGGGCCCATTATGTGAACTGTAGTTGTCTCACATTTGGTGTAGTACTAGACAGAGCCAACTCGCAAGACAACTGGAAAGGGTAACAATCTATGAAATGTGTCAACAAAATATAACAATTAATAAAGTAGATTTTTTTTTTATTAACCACCTAAAATATTTAATTTATATATTTAAAATATATAGATAAAATTTTACTACCTACCATATTAAAATGCTTATAATTAAATAATAAGTAATATCACTCGGTGACATAATTGGTTAGACTCAAACTTTATATATAAGCATGACTTAAAAGGAAACATATAATTGAGACTCATATAAAATACCTCATAATATAAAATAAATATATATATATATATATATATATATGTATAAAATTAAAAAATATATAAAAAAATAATTAAATAAAATTGCTAATAATTAATTAATTTTATATATTAATTAAAATGATTTATCTTGAAGAGAGAGAAAGAGAGAGAGATTAGTTTTTTTTTTTGAAAAAAAGGAGAGAGGTGAGAGGACATTGTCACCGTCACCGTCTTTTACCACAATTTCGCATGTCGCTTTGTAGCTCTGTGCCGCGGAAATTGCAAAACACATATTGTTGTTCATTCATTTTGAATCTTAATATGTGGCTGTTTTTTCTCTTTTTTAAATATATGTTTATTCTTTTGGTTTTCTGTGTATATTAGGTTTCTTTCTTCAATATTTGAATCTTAATATGTGGCTGTGTTTTTTTCTTTTTTTAAATATATTTTTATTTACTTTTATGGATAAATATATATATATATATATTAGGTTACACATTTCATCCCATATATGAAATGTAAATATTGGAAGTCTTAATTTTATTTTCTTTTAATTTTTTTTTTTGAAAAAATAAAATTACAATGTAAACAAACATAATTGTCGAGGGTGTGGGGGGGGGGGGGAAGGGACCCCCCCCCCCCCCCCCCCGGGGGGGGGCCACCCCCCCCCCCCCCCCCCCAAAAAAAAAAAAAAAAAACAAACATAATTAATTAAATTATTTGATCGCCACATTTCTGCCACCCACGTAATGAAAGATATAGTATTGTCCAACTGGCCCACCGAAATTGAAATTACGATTACCATCGACAAAATTGTACTATCGAATATATGCTACGTGGCCCATTTGGTGCATCTCCACATTTTTGTCCTCATAGAATAAAACACACATGTCATATTGATTAAAACTTCCTAATTTTTTTTTTCCCTTGTCTAAGATGTTCACTCACTTATGAGTAATTGCTTTGGTTTCTAAGGTTGTAGGCTATACACAATTAGAAAGCGTATTATAAATATTTATCGAGGTTGAAAATTTGATAGTCGTTTTGAGCGTCAATTAAGAGTCTGGGTAAGACTTTTCCCCGAGTAAGGGTTGAATTTTGCAGGCGAAACTCAAACCGAATTTAGATTAATCGGAGTCGTGATGACTCTCGATACGAATAGTCTAAAAAAAAAAAAACAATTACTTTGGTTTCTAGAAGCATTTTTTTTAAAAAAAATATTAATTTATTACTAATTTCTTGGAAAGGAAAATTTGACTGCTGGAAAAATGAAATCTAAAACTCAGCATTTTGAATACGTAGGAAAACTGAGTTCAAAAGAAAAATTTTGTATTATCAAAGGTAGCTCATTAATTAACTGTAAACCTAGGTAATTATCAAAAACAGAGCTATAAAATGGCCGCCTCCACGTACTTTTTTTATCACCGTATTCACAGGATATAATTAAATCATCAGTACTTTGTCTAATTAACCTGCATTTAAAATTTAAGAAAAAAAAAATGGACGGAAAGGTGGTAAAACTGGTGGCCGCGCAGCAGGGGTTTTAAGTTGGTGGTTTTGTTTGCACCACCTAGTTTTAGGTTGATGCCCTGTATTTTCGTGAATGATTTTTGTCATTCATTTTTGTCTGGTTTTTTTATTTTAATGAATATTCTAATTACCAAAAAAAAAGAAGTAAGATTGTTAGATCGAATTTATATTCAAGTATATAATTATTTAAAACTTTGATCATAACTTATTTTTTATAAAGAATTGGTTAACTCAAACTTTATATATAAGCATGACTTAAAAGGAAACATATAATTGACTCATATAAAATATCTCATAATATAAATATATATATATATATATATATAATTAATATATATATATATATATATATATAATAATTAAATAAAATTGCTAATAATTAATTAATTTTATATATTAATTAAAATGATTTATCTTGAAGAGAAAGAGAGAGAGAGATTTTTTTTTTTTTTTGATACAGAGAGAATAGGGTGTCGAACTCCCACCTTTAAGATAAGGAGAGTGCTTGAAGACAGTTTTACTGGCAACTAAGTCACAAACACTTAGAGAGAGATTAGTGTGAAAAAGCGACGAGGAGAGGACATTGTCACGTCACCGTGTTTCGCATGTCGCTTTGTAGCACTGTGCCGCGGAAATTGCAAAACACATATTGGTGTTCATTCATTTTGAATCTTAATATGTGGCTGTGTTTTTTTCTTTTTTTAAATATATTTTTATTTACTTTTATGGATAAATATATATATATATATATATATAATATATATATATATATTAGGTTACACATTTCATCCCATATATGAAATGTAAATATTGGAAGTCTTAATTTTTTTTTCTTTTAATTTTTTTTTGTTGAAAAAATAAAATTACAATGTAAAACAAACATAATTAATTAAATTATTTGATCGCCACATTTCTGCCACCCACGTAATGAAAGATTAGTATTGTCCAACTGGCCCACCGAAATTGAAATTACGATTACCATCGACAAAATTCTACTATCGAATATATGCTACGTGGCCCATTTGGTGCATCTCCATATTTTTGTCCTCATAGAATAAAACACACATGTCATATTGATTAAAACTTCTCATTTTTTTTTTCCCCTTGTCTAAGATGTTCACTCACTTATGGTAGTAATTGCTTTGGTTTCTAAGTTTAACACAGGTTTAAAGCGTATTAAAAAAATATTGTGAGGTTGAAAATTTGATAATCGTTTTGAGCGTCAATTAAGCAATTAAGAGTCTGGGTAAGACCTTCCCCGAGTAAGGGTTGAATTTTACGGACAAAACTCAAACCGAATTTAGATTAATCGGAGTCGTGATGACTCCCGATACGAATAATCTAAAAAAAAAAAACAATTACTTTGGTTTCTAGAAGCATTTTTTTAAAAAAATATTAATTTATTACTAATTTTCTTGGAAAGGCAAATTTGACTGCTGGAAAAATGAAATCTAAAACTCAGCATTTTGAATACGTAGGAAAACTGAGTTCAAAAGAAAATTTTTGTATTCTCAAAGGTAGCTCAATGTAAACCTAGGTAATTATCAAAAACACAGCTATAAAATGGCCACCTCCACGTACTTTTTTTATCACCATATTCACAGGATATAATTAAATCATCAGTACTTTGTCTAATTAACCTGCATTTAAAATTAAAAAAAAAAAAATGGACGGAAAAGGTGGTAAAACTGGTGGCAGCGCAGCAGGAGGAGGCGGAAGCGGTGGCAATGGAAATCAAGGGTCGACTGGAAGTGGAAGTGGAGGTGGTTCCGGTGTCATGAAAGCTCCTGGAGGAGATGGAGCTTATATCTCGAGAGATGGTTTCGAAAGCAACCCTAAGGGGTATTTCTCCAATTTGCATGAGAATCAGAAGAAGGGCAAGTAATTAGTACTGTTAAACTGCTCTTGTTTTTGAAACCTAGCTTTGACTGAAAAATGGCAAATTAGTAGCCATCGTATAAATAAAATAATAAAATCAAGTTCCTTTTCTACTTTGGTTTTCTCTCTATATATATATATACTTATATTTTGTATATGGCTTTTTTTAGCATTACGGACTGAAAATCATATAAAATATCTCAAATCATAAATAAATAAATAAATAAATATATATATAATTAAAATGTATAAAAAAATAATTAAGTAATATTGCTAATAATTAATTAATTTTGTATATTAATTAAAATGATTTATCTTGAAGAGAAAAAGAGAGAGATACCACTAAGGTGGTTACCCAAGTGGAACTAGCTCTACACTTCTATACGGGAGATCGAGGGATCGAACCCCTAAAAAAAAAAAGCCTTCCCTTAATAAATTTTATCTCCGCATGTGGGAGGAGGGGGGGGGGTCCCCCCTGGTGAAGCTATGGTGACTCTGTTTTTTTTTACTAGTAATCCCTATAGGACATTGTCACGTCAACGGAGAATGGGACCCACCACATTTTTATTTTCGACAATTTCGCATGTCGCATGATGATGCTATGTGCCGTGCAAATTGCGTAACGCTTTCTGTTCATTTATTCGTAATCCTAATTTGGGGCCCCTTTATTTATTATTATTATTATTTTTTAATTTAATGTTGGGTATGGTTCAGAGAATAGTCTTGATTATTGGATTGTCAGAAATTCAAGGGTTCAAACTGGGGAAAGAATGACTACATCAGAATGCAGCGTAATGTGGCTTCATCCTATGGCTTTTGTGGTATTGCCAAGGCAGCCTTCTTACACAATTAAGAATGGTAAAAACTCTTCAAATTCAGATCCTTCTCTCCCATTGGAGATGCTTTGAGGAAGAAAAAAAAAAGAAAGAAAGAATGAAGAAAAATCTATGGCGAGTTTCTCTCCATTTCAAGAATTCAATATATAGTAGATGAAATATTCTTAGATGATGTTCTCTCTATGTTTCTGCGTTTCCATTCAATAAAGGAGTAGCTTAATTATGCATTTCCTTATCTAATAGATGTGAGTAGTATTTTCTTATATTTCAATCATTCTTCAAGACATTGTCGTAACATGTTTATCTATATTTTTTCGCAATTACTAGTATGTGTTGATTGTGTATTTCTTAAGCCATTTGCTTCCATGAAATAATATTTGTCATTAATTTGCAGATAATATTTTCTCTATGATACATTTGCTTTGCAACAATAATTAGGAATTGTAAAAAGAAAAAAAAAAAAAAAAATATATATATATATATAAATGAGTTGTTAAAGAAGTATGAATTCTAAAAGAGGTTCATGGTTCCACAATTGCTTTAATTACATGAGAAAAAATTATAATATACAAAAATTTATGTGGAGAAGAGAAACTAAGCTTATTTTTTTTTTTTGGAGAGAAACTAAGCTAAGCTGATCATCTATTAGTCACGTGTTTCCTTAATTTAAGGATATTTTACGTGAATATTTTTATGGAAGAAAAAGAAAAAAGAGAATTTATTAAAAGAAAATGAAAATAATTAAGAACTAATTTGCTTTTTTTTTTTTTTTCATTTTCCCACCTTTCTTCATTCTCAACTGGAATAATTTTAGGTATATCGATGAACACAACAGCAATGCCACCAACCGGACTTACAAACTTGGTCTGAACCAATCTGCCGATTCTATTGGACTATTAATATATAATTATTAGAATATTATAAGTGATAAAATATTAAAAAATTAAAAATAATAATAAAAGAATATAAAATTAAGTTTGTTAGAAAGGTTAAATAAAGATAAAGTTTTAATTAAATTTAGAAATATTATTTGTTATTAGTATAAAATTAATTATCATTATTTTTTTTATTAATCTTATATTTGATAAATAAATATATAAATTTTGTCCGAGGTTGTGTGGTCGAATGGCAAGAGACCGCTCCCCCAGCCCCCCGGGGGTTCGACACTCAGGTCACCATAGTCTTTATGCGATCTCAGTGTTGGATTAGTCGGGTAAAAACCCGGACACCATCACTATAAAATATATATATATATATATATATAAATTTTAAAAAATTTAAATAGCTGTATAAATATTATTATTATATTTAATTTAGTAACATAATTTGTTAATATAACTTTAAATTAACAGTATATTATTTATTTTAAAATCTTTTTACGGTCTAAAGATTCATAATAATTTTTTGAGATAAGAGAGGGAAAAAACAAAAAAAAAAAAAAACAAAACCAGCTTGTAAGAAAGTTACATATCTATTCTTGACGAAATAATACATCCTATCTCTTGTCATCTTCAATCCCCTCTCTTCTTTGCATCACGTTTTAAATATGTGTTTTAATCTTAGCAATCGTCCAATAAATTTGTCTTGTACTATTCAATTATTGTTACCAATTTTCCAATAAATTTGTCTTGTATTATTCAATTATTGTTACCAAATGTTGTAGCTGACCTTTTACTATTTTCATTATCCCTCCCACCTATAGTTTACAAGCTTTCAATAAAGATCTAGATGATACTATGTACCTAGATAGTTCATTAATTTTGTGGGTGATTCCTCTTTGGAACACTCTGTTGTACCTGCTTCTTCCATACTATTTTAATAAATCAAACTCTTTTACTTCCAAAAAAAAAAAAAAATTGTTACCAAATTATAAATATAAATAAATACTAAAAATACAACTCAAGGCGTAGGTGAGTTGATAAGGAGCTCTCCTAGCTTAAGTGAGATTGGGGGTTCAAACTCCCAATCATGTATGCAGCTATTTAAAATAACTTTTTTTTTGCTAAGGGCACGAGGCGTAGGGTTAACAGCTACATACATAAGTTGAGATTTGAATTATCAATCTCATTCAAATCAAAAGAGTTGCTTATTAGCTTGCCTATGTCTTAGGGTTAGAGTTAAATATATTAATATATACATATATATTTGAATTTTCCAATTCTATAACATGGATAATTATATTATGGGACATATTATATATACATGAATATATTTTATAGTATTACGATAATCTTATTATAGTGATATTAGTATTTTTATTAGATAAAAGGAATGGACTTAAAAAGGGTAGTTAATGGGAAAATATATGCGAAGATAAGTTATATGGAAAATATCTAAAATATGGAAAATAATAATAATTTATACAATTATTATAAAATATATAAAAACAAAACAATATAATTAGCATTTTTAAAAAAATTTTAAAACAAAAAGTGAGAAAACATATTTGTAAACACAAATTTCTTTGTTTCGTTTGCAAAATAAAAATTGAAATTATATGTAACAAAAGCAATTTGTCATGAATTTCATGGCCCTTTTGAATTTCATCTCGATCCAATGATATTTGATTTTGATTTATTTGCATTTGATTTCTTTCAAGAGGTGATGAGTCGGAGGTTTGATATAACGTGGCGCTAACCACCTGAGGGGGATTCGAACCCTCGATCATTCACCTTGAGGAGAAGCTTTAGGAGTTCGCTTACCAACCCCTCAAACTGCTTCTATATATTATATTTAAAATATATAGATAAAATTTTACTACCTACCATATTAAAATGCTTATAATTAAATAATAAGTAATATCACTCGTGACATAATAAATCATTAGTACAAATGTCATCATAATTATATTTTAAAAAGATACATTAAAATATGAAAAGCTTTCTTATGTTAAGTAAGATTGTTAGATCGGATTTATATTCAAATATATAATTATTTAAAACTTTGATCATAACTTATTTCTTATAAAGAATTGGTTAACTTAAACTTTATATATAAGCATGACTTAAAAGGAAACATATAATTGACTCATATAAAATATCTCGAAATAATATATATATATATATATATAATTAAAAAATATATATATATAATAATTAAATAAAATTGCTAATAATTAATTAATTTTATATATTAATTAAAATGATTTATCTTGAAGAGAAAGAGAGAGAGAATTTATTTTTTTTCTGATACAGGGGGAATGAGGATGTCGAACTCCCGCCCTTAAGACAAGGAGAGTGTTGGAGGGAGGTTTACTGGCAACTAGGTGAGCGAGAGATTAGTGTGAAAAGCGACGAGGAGAGGACATTGTCACGTCACCGTGTTTTTATTATCCACAATTTCGCATGTCGCTTTGTAGCTCTGTGCCGCGGAAATTGCAAAACACATATTGTTGTTCATTCATTTTGAATCTTAATATGTGGCTGTTTTTTTTTCTTTTTTTAAATATATTTTTATTTACTTTTATGGATAAATATATATATTAGGTTACACATTTTATCACATATATGAAATGTAAATCTTGGAAGTCTTAATTTTATTTTCTTTTAATTTTTTTTTTGTTGAAAAAATAAAATTACAATATAAAACAAACATAATTAATTAAATTATTTGATCACCACATTTCTGCCACCCACGTAATGAAAGATATAGTATTGTCCAACTGGCCCACCGAAATTGAAATTACGATTACCATCGACAAAATTCTACTATCGAATATATGCTACGTGGCCCATTTGCTGCATCTCCACATTTTTGTCCTCATAAGTTTCGCATGTCGCATGATGATGCTCTGTGCCGTGCAAATTGCATAACGCTTCCTCTTCATTTATTCGTAATCCTAATATGGGGCCCTTTTATTTATTATATATTGGAAGTTCTATTTTTGTTTTCTTTTATTTTTATAAATTACAATATAAAACGATCATAATTAATTAAATTAAGAAAATATTAGAATAAATTCTAATAAGTTTTATAATAATGCCTTTAGAAATTTTTTGTTTGTAATCTTATATGATATAAGACATGTTTTAATATTATAAATAAAAATAAATATTAAAATGATTTCTCTTTGAAAAATATTTAATTTATACTTTTTTATACTTATATATATTGTTACTTCTTCCAATTTTTATTTATTTTCGACAAAGAAAAATATCTTTTAAGAAAATATATTATTTTTTTTTTGTTTAAAAATTTAATATTATTATAATTTAGAGTATCACATTACTCGCTTAAAGATCGATTGAACAATTATTTAAGTAGGGATATGAAATCCTTTGCTCTATAATGAGTTTAAACTTGTGAAGTGTAACTGAAGTGACCAAAGCAAATGATATTATTGGACTGTTACGATACTCACGTTAATAAGTGTATTGTGATATGGAATCTCACATAATATCATTTCAATGTTTATAACATAATATATATTTTAACTTTATTTTTTTCCAACAACAATATAAACATAAACTATTAGTTATATACATATAAAAGAATTAATAAATAAATATATTAATTTTTCAATATACCAAGTTAAACAAATAATAAAACAAATCATTTTATCACGTCCTGTGGTACGTGGAAATAAAACACCTAACGAAAGATATAGTATTGTCCAACGGGCCCACCAAAATTGAAATTACGATTACCATCGACAAAATTGTACTATCGACTATTCAAAATATATGCTACGTCGCCCGTTTGCTTCTTCCCCACTTTTTTGTCTTCATAAAAAAAAAAACACACATGGCTTATTGATTAAAAAATTATCACTTTTTTTGTTTTTTCATGTCCAGGATGTTCTGTCACTAATGGTAAGAATTACTTTGGTTTTGGCGTAACAAAATTAGAAAGTGCATTATCAATATTATTAGAGGTTGTGATGAATTCGAATATTAAATAGTTAAAAAAAAAAAAAAAAAACTGGAAGTATATTTTTTAAAAAATATTATTTTACTACTGATTTCTTAATGTGATTATATAAAAGAAAAAAATACAGTTTTCTTCCTATGTACTTGGAAAGGCAAATTTGGCTGCCGGAAAAATGAAATCTAAAACTCAGCATTTTGGATACGTAGGAAAAAGGAGACCTTTAATGGTTGAGTTCACCAGAAAATTTTTGTACTCTCAAAGATAGTTCATTAATTAACTGTAAACCTAGATAATTATCAAATAACAGCCATAAAATTGCCACTTCCACGTCCCTTTTTTATCAGCATATTCACAGGATATAATTAAAAAATGGACGGAAAAAGTGGTAAAACTGGTGGCAGCGCAGCAGGAGGAGGCGGATGAAACGGTGGCAATGGAAATATAGGGTCTGGAAGTGGTTCCGGTGTCATGAAAGCTCCCGGAGGAGGTGGAGCTTATATCTCCCGAGATGGTTTCGAAACCAACCCTAATAGATAAGGTTTATATATATTTATGGTTTCGAAAGCAACCCTGATATTTTACTTATCCACATGAATTTTGCAGTCTAATAGAAATGGATTATATATATACTATATATATTTATAGAAGCTGTGTACTTGTCACCAATGATAAATTTTAACCTTTTACCTTGGTTGTAGCCATTACATAATATATATTAACTAGAAATCTTTCTTTTTTTTTAAGTTGTGGAATCAAAAAATATTTTAATTTTTTTTATTCTAAGAAATAAATATGGACCAAAATATATAATAAAAGAATACATACACAACCACCCATCCTTCTCTTGTTTATCATCTCAACTAGCCTAAAACATGTTAAAGACAACTTTACCCTTCTCTTCCCCTTTCTATATATATCTAACTTCCACCCTCTATTTTCTACATCCCCAAGAGAATTAATTAGTTCACTAGAAAAAAAAAAAATGAAGACCCTTTTGTTGTTACTCTTTCTCTCCGTTTTCTCTGTTTCTTTAGCTTCTTTAGACAGGTCCATTATTAGCTACGATGAAACCCATGGAATCAAATTGAGAACAGATAATCAAGTCATGGCCTTGTACGAGGCATGGCTAGTGGAACATGGAAAATCATATAATGGTTTGGGTGAAAAAGATAAGAGATTTGAGATCTTTAAGGATAATCTTAAGTACATAGATGAACAAAACAGCATTGCTAATCGGACTTATAAACTTGGGTTGAATAGATTTGCTGACCTTACCAATGATGAATATCGGTCCATGTATTTGGGTACTAGGATTGGTGCTAAGCGGACATTTCCTCGGTCTCCAAGCGATCGGTATCTTCCTAAAGCCGGTAATAACTTACCGGATTCCGTTGATTGGAGAAAGGAAGGTATTGTTGTTCCGATCAAAGATCAAGGAGACTGTGGTAAGACTTTGTTTCCTTTAATTTTATTGGTCGTCTTCCGTTTTGTTCTACAGTTATATAAAATTGTTGTCTTTATGTAATGTAGGAAGTTGTTGGGCCTTCTCTGCCATTGCTTCAGTGGAAGGAATAAGTGCCATGGTAACTGGTGATTTGATTTCATTGTCTGAACAAGAGTTGGTAGACTGTGCTACTGAATATAATGATGGATGCGGTGGAGGTGTGATGGATTTTGCATTTGACTTCATTATTGAAAATGGCGGCATTGACTCTGAAGAGAATTACCCATATAAAGCTAAAGATGGGGAATGCAAGGTATGTGATTAATTTTCATTTTCTAAGATAAAAAAAAAAAAAAATCATATGATGCTATAAAAGTAGTGACTGAAATTCATTTCATTTCTTGAATGCAGGATAATGCTAAGCCCGTGGTTACTATTGATCACTATGACCATGTGCCTTATAATAACGAACAAGCCCTTAAAACAGCTGCTGCAAGTCAATTAGTCAGTGTTGCCATCGAAGGTGGTGGCCAAGACTTCCAACTCTTGATAGCGAGGTAATTTTGTCAATTGAATTCTAAAGAGTTCTTTCTTGTTTGTTGTTGGCCTTTGAACTAATATGCTATTTTTGCTTCTTTTTTTTTTTTTCTTTTCAGGGTATATTTACTGGTAAATGTGGAGAGTCATTGGATCATGGTGTGAATGTTGTTGGGTATGGTTCAGAGAATGGTCTTGACTATTGGATAGTTAGGAATTCATGGGGTCCAAGCTGGGGAGAGAATGGCTATATCAGGATGCAGCGTAATGTGGCTTCATCCTATGGTCTTTGTGGTATTGCCATGCAACCTTCTTACCCAATTAAGAAAGGCGGAAACCCTTCAAATCTAGATCCTTCCATGGTAAATTATAATTGTTGGGTGTGCTTTCCAAATTGGTTTTTTACTTGAACTAAATCATACAATTGTTTACTAATGTTTTCCCTTTTTTATACAAAGCAAGAATAATCCACTTGGAGTTAAGGTAATGAAGCATATGCTTGCAGCCCTATTAAGACCTCTAGCAGCATAGGACAGAAGAGCAGCTCTTGAGAAGAACCCTGCTTATCTCTCTATGTTGCTGCGTTTTCATTCAATAAAGGAACAGATTATTCATCTGCATATCTAATAGACGCGTGTAGTATTTTCTTATATTTTAATCATTTAAACACACTGTGTGTAACATGTGTATCTATATTTTCGCAATTACTAGTATGTGTTGCTGTGTGTTTTCCTAAGCCATTTGCTTCCATGAAATATGCGTCATTAATTTGCAGATTATTTCTTCTCTATGATTCATTTGCTTTGCAACAGTAATTAAGAATGTAAAAAAAAAAGAACATAAATGGGTTGTTAAAGAAGCTATGAATTCTAAAAGAAGTCAATGGTTTGACACTCACTTTAATTACTTGACAAAAAAATTATAATATACAATAATAATGTAAGAATCAAATTTGAAATTTTTTTACTCCACAAAAAATTATGTAGAGAAGAGAAACTAAGCTAAGTTGATCTGCTACTACTCATGTATTTCCCTACTTGTACTGATATTTCACGTGAATATTTGCATGCAAGAAAAAGAAAATTTATACAATTTATTACAAAAAGTTGTACAATTCAAGACTCATTTTGTTTTTGCCAATTTATTGTTTTTCAATTAAATTAATCTTCAATATTATTAAACAAATACCATAATTTTGTAAAAACTAGATAATGTCTACACTTTTTAATTATGAAGATGATGTAAAAGTTAATATGAATTTTTTTTTTAAATAAAAGTTAAATTTTTGCAAGAGATAATTCGAACTATAAATGGTCTAACAAAATTAACTTTTGAGAAATTGATTAAATTTTCTTGATAATTTCATGAATCAATTTGCCTTTCATCCTTCTTCCCTAGTCGAGTTATTGGCGTGCTCTATCTCACTATATCTATAGAGAGAGAGCTTATCGTAATATGAAATTATTAATGATGTAATAATCCCTCTTTACTAGAGAGTACTTATTGGTATGATGCTTTTTTAAATTTTTAAACTATTTGTATTTTAATTTTTTAAGCTTAAAAAATTTGTAGTTTTTTTTTTTATTAAAATATGTGAAAATAACAAGAAAATATGACGATTAAAGAAATAAAAATAGAGTAATTGATGAATTTGGTCTCAAACAAATTTATGTTTGATAAGTTTAGTCATAAAATAATTTTTTTGACTTTTAAAATCCCAAAATTTTTTAGGTAACAAAACTAAGGTTTTTTTTAACAAATTTCGTCAAAATTTCTTAAAAAACTGTTTTTGTAGTTTATTGAATAAAAGAAAAGGGTAATCTAGTCATTTTACATTAGATATATTTTTATATATATCATTTTACCCTTTAGAAATTATTTTGCGAATGAGTATTGCAACTCTTTTTACTCTAATTTTATAATTATTTCATGTAAAGTGAATTAATTATCCTTTCTTTAATCAACTAAAATCACACAAATCATTAAATTTTAAAAAATGTTGATGAAATTTGTGAAAAAAAGACCTTAGTTGTCTTAAGTAAAAAAGTTTAGAGATTTAAAAGTCAAAAAAAAATATTTTAGGATTAAGCTTTACAAATATAAATTTTTTTAGAACTAAATTCACTAATTAGTCAATAAAAATAGTAGCTTGAATTTAAAGAAACTATGTTTAAAATTGATGGCTATAATAACAAGATGTAATTAAATTGATCAATAATTCATTTATAATCAAAAGATCAAAAAAATTTTTTTTTTTTTTGGTAATTAAAAGATAATAAATTCGTCTCATACATAACATAACATGATGTAATAAAGAGGTATAGCTATTTTTTAAAAAAAAAAAAAAATTAAAATAGAGTTTTTTTTTTTTAAGAAGGAGAAAGCTTTATTTAATTAAGTGAAGTGTTTAGCACAAGGCCTTCCTTACAACAAGTGCCCTATAATTGTAATACAAATGGATGGCATTAAGCATAAGGGCTAGGCCCAATAGAATAAGGCCCATTACACTTAGTTTAGCAAAACAAGTACTTCTCGGATAAAACTTTTGCCAAAAAAAGGAACTTCGGAAACTCCTCTTCTTTTTCTTTTTTTTTTTTTTTTTTTTGGCTTAGGTTTGATGGGTAAGCCATCAGCTATAGACATCTTTAAGTCAAATTTACGTCTAGAATAATTCCCGCTCAAGTCGGGTTGGCTCTTGCGAAAGGAAACCCCCCCCCATTAAACAGTTGCATATATGAGTAGAGATTTGAACCACAACCGAACTTAAGTTAGGAGAACTCCTTACTCACTCACCTACGCCTTCGGGATACTCTATCTCTTCACTACCAGATTGGTTTTCTTATCTTTCAAGCTCATTCCACCCACTAGATTAATCTCACTTGCTGATTTGTAGGCACCTCATTGGGTGAGACACCTGTCTCTTCACTCTATTAAGTCTTCATTATCTTCTCCATTGTTTCTTCTCTTTCTGATCTAGAAATTCCCAGCTTTATCCTCTTCAAAAACATGTTTGACAAAAGATGCGGGACTTGTATACACTTCCATATTAGCAGGTCCTAGGCTTTCTCCTTGGGTTGCTACTTGCTAGTGTATATGTAATGTGTTCAAGAATGCTTGATAAAATGGACCTTTGCATGCCTTGCTATTGATATTGATTCTTTTTTTCAGTTGGTCCAATTAATTACATATAGAGTTATTTGGGCTGTAGGCACAAGAATGCAAAAGTTTCACCTATATATATATATATGTATGTATATAAGTCCACTTTTTTTCCCCTAAGAATAAAATCAAGGCTTTGAATATCACAATGGTAAAAAATATTACGAGTGCTAGATGAAATTATGAGGTTTGATATTTGCCAAGAATTTCATGTAAGAGCTAATGTTAATAGAATAAATCTAAGTTCAAACTATCATTTTAAACTTTTAATGTAAGTGTCAATTTATTATTCTCTAACACGGGAGTGGGGGATTTTTTTCAAAAAAAAAAAAAAAAAAAACATGGTATCAGAGTATGAGGTTGAGGGTGCACAAGTTGGGCCTTCGTTATAAAATTTGTCATTGGCCCACATACTCTATCGGTTTAAACTTTTAAAGTAGATAACAATTAATTACTCTCTAACATCTAGTACACCTTGTGCCCGTAATATATATATATATATATATATATATAATATATATATTAAAAATACATCCAATCTATTTAAATATGCGTTTTAATCTCAAAAAATAAAAATAAAATAGTCCATGCTGTTTTTGAGCTGAAGGCCCATTATGTATAGAACTGGACAAAACCAACTCACAATATAACTGGATTTATCTATTTATTTATTTTTCATTTATGGTTTTGGATTTTGAAGTGTAAATTATATTAATATATACCACATATCTAATAATTGATAGAGACATTCTCTTCTATTTCGTTGGTTAATGTTGTCACTCTTACCATATATCTTTATTTTATCTAGTTTTATAATTAATTAAATAATATCTAAAATTCACAAAATTTTGTACCTATACTTATCTTTCCCAAAAAACTTATTCAATTCGAACTCTAAATATAACAGAACTATAAAATATCTTCGTATTATATATATATATATATATATATATGAATGTATGTATGTAATTAAAGTGCGTATAATGATTCCCTCGGGCCATGGAATCTCTTGCGTCCAAACAAGCTCAAAAGTCACTATAATAAACAAATAAAATTCTAAACGGAGGAATCAGATCCAATTATTCATCTTTTAAGGTGGACTAAACCATTCCCCTCGCCTTTGAAAAATCCATAAGTTTTATCTTTAGAATCTCAACAATTTTATTTTTTAAAATTATAAATAAAATTATTAATTAAAATATATATTAATTAATAATTTATTTGACAGATTTTATTAATTAATTAAAATAATAATAATAATAATAATAAAAACAAAAGGAGAGATTAATGTGAGGAAGCAACATTGTCGCGTCACGAGGAAGGGACCCACCACGTATTTGTTTTCAACAATTTCGCTTGTCGCTTTACGCTCTGTGCCGTGCAAATTGCAAAACGATTAATGTTCACCCATTTGGAATCTTCATGTGTTTTATTATTATTATTATTATATATAATTTACTTTAACCATGGATAAGGATTTTATAATTTACCAAAAAAAAAAAAAACAATGGATAAGGATTTTATTTTGTAAAAAAAAAAAAAAAAAAAAATGGATAATATTTTATTTTTATTATATCTCGAACTTATACTTTTTAAAAATTATAAATAAAATTACTACTAATAAAGTTATGCATTCTTAATTAAATTATAGTTATATATATATACATAAATGATGTTGTTACTTCTTTCAATTTTTATTTATTGCAAATAAGAAAAAAGAATCTTTAAAGAAAATATGTTATAATTAAAAAAATTAATATATTTTTATCAAAGTTGATTTAA
Source organism: Cynanchum wilfordii (assembly GCA_025388415.1). Classification (NCBI taxonomy): domain Eukaryota; kingdom Viridiplantae; phylum Streptophyta; class Magnoliopsida; order Gentianales; family Apocynaceae; genus Cynanchum; species Cynanchum wilfordii. Next base: position 209,663 of record JAHSUH010000178.1, read on the forward strand.
AAAAAAAAAAAAATTCTTATCAAGATTGATAATTGAATTGAGGAAAATCCTAGAATTTGAATATCTAAAAAGATAATTCACCAAAAAAAAAAAAAAATATATATATATATATATATATATATCTAAAAAGATATTTTCCTTTCCCACACCACATTGATACCCACGTCATGTGGTACCCAATGGGTAGACGCCAACTACTGAAAGTGGATAGTAATGTCTAACGGGCCCCACCGAAATTGAATACTATTATTGACTGTTATTTTGCATTTTAAAATACGTGCTACGTGGCCCATTTGTTTCCAAGTTATTGGTCTGTCTCCTTTTTCTTCTCCACTTTTTTCTTTTTTGTCTTTATAAAAAAAAAAAACCGTATAAATATATCATATTAATTAAAAATTATTATTAAAAAAAAAAATAAAAATAAAAATAAAAATTATTAAAATTTAAATACTTCAATTTGACTGCTGGAAAAAAAGAAAAAAGGAGCGACTAATACACACTTGGAAAGGCAAATTTGACTGCTGGAAAAATGAAATCTAAAACTCAGCAATTGAATACATAGGAAAACTAAGGAGACTTTTTTAACGTTTGAGTTTACAAAAAAAACATTTGTATTCTCAAAGATAGTTTTTCATTCATTAACTGTAAACCTAGCGATAACTATCACATAACAGCTATAAAATGGCCACCCCCACGTACGTATTTTATCACCATATTCACAAAATATAATTAAATCATCATCCCTTTGTCTAAACCTGCATTACTTAATCGAGAAAAAAAAATGGACGGAAAAGGTGGTAAAACTGGTGGCAGCGCAGCAGGAGGAGGAGGCGGAAGCGGTGGCAATGGAAATCAAGGGTCGACTGGAAGTGGGAATGGAGATGGTTCCGGTGTCATGAAAGCTCCCGGAGGAGGAAGCGGTGGCAATGGAAATCAAGGGTCGACTGGAAGTGGGAATGGTGGTGGTTCCGGTGTCATGAAAGCTCCCGGAGGAGGTGGAGCTTATATATCCAGAGATGGTTTCGAAAGCAACCCTAAAGGGTATTTCTCCAATTTGCATGAGAATCAGAAGGGCAAGTAATTAGTAATGTTAAACTGCTCTTTCTTAAGAAACCTAGCTATGACTGAAAAATGGCTAATTATTAGCCTCTACTCTTCATATAATAAAATTAAGTTCCTTTTCTACTTCGGTTTTCTCTCTTTCTCTATAATATATATATATATATATAATATGAATACGAGATAAACTATGTCGTAACTATGTGTCCATTATGCTAAAGAAAGCAATATATATATATATATAGACAACTTCGTAAAATTATAGTAGGCGATTAAAATAAAATATGAGAGTCAAATTTAAGATTTTTTAACTTTTTACTTGATAAAATAAATGAAAGTACGAGAAGAGAAAAGAGAAATCACTCCGATCAGCAACCACATTGTCAAGGAAGTAAGAAGACCATTTCACCGTGTTTGCCTAATTGTACTGATATTTTACGTATCCACGTGAATTTTGCATGGAAAAAGAAAGGAAAAAAGAATGCACGGATTTTTTTTTTCTTTTCCAACCTTTCTTCATTCTCAACTGGAATTATTCCTATTTAGCTCCCAATTATCTTCCTCAAAATTAAGAACACAAAATTAGTTTACAGACATGAAGAAATTCACTACATTTTGCTTCCTTTCTTTGTTAATTCTTTCCCTCGCTTCTGAAATCACGTCCCTTAGCTCCGATGGAAATGAGAAAACTAGGCCGTCGCCGCTGCTGCCGCAGCAAAAGGACGATGAAGTCGCGGTATTATACGAGGAATGGCTAGTCAAACACGGCAAGGTGTATAATGCCCTGGGAGAGAAATCCAATAGATTCAAGATATTTAAGAATAATCTTAGGTATATCGATGAACACAACAGCAATCCGAACCAGACTTACAAACTTGGTCTGAACCAATTTGCTGATCTCACCAATCGTGAGTTCCGGTCGATGTATTTAGACACGCGAATGGATGCCAAAATTAGGAGTCTATCGTCAAATTCAAATTCCTACACCGATCGGTATCTTCCTAAAGCCGGAGATAATTTGCCGGACTATGTTGACTGGAGAGAAAAAGGTGCCGTCGTTCCTATCAAAGACCAAGGGGGTTGTGGTAAAGTTTCTGTTCAAATTTAATATATATACATATATAAGCAATTTCGATCTACTCTAATTTAATTTACTGATAATTATGTTGATTTGATTGATATGAAGGGAGTTGCTGGGCTTTTTCAGCTATTGCTGCAGTTGAAGGCATTAATGCAATAGTAACAGGTAAATTGATTTCATTATCAGAGCAAGAGCTGGTGGACTGCGATACTGGACGAAGAAATGAAGGTTGTAAGGGAGGTTTAATGGATCCAGCGTTTGAATTTATTACTGAAAATGGCGGTATTGATTCTGAAGAGGACTACCCATATAAGGGTAGGCAAGGGACTTGTGATCAATACAGAGTACGTGATGAATCATGATTTTCTAGGAAAGTATATATATATATATATAAAAATCTCTGAGTTCAAATTTTGTTTAATAAACATAAAAACATGAATGCAGGTAAATGCTAATGTTGTTAAAATTAATGGTTACGAAGATGTACCGAGAAATAACGAGAAAGCACTTAAAAAGGCGGTAGCAAGTCAAGTAGTGAGTGCTGGAATTTCAACTGGTTCTATTGACTTCCAACTATATAAGTCAGTAAGTATACATATTTCCTCTAAATTTCAAACTTCATTGAGATTGAATCATCAATATCTATATCTATATATGCTAATTAAGTTTGCCTTATAATAATTCGTTCAGGGAATATATTCTGGAAGATACAGCACTACATTGGATCACGGCGTAAGTATTGTTGGATACGGATCTGAGAATGGTCATGATTACTGGATTGTGAGAAACTCTTGGGGCACAAATTGGGGAGAAAAAGGATACATGAGGCTCCGGCGAAACGTGCCGGAATCCGTAGGCCATTGTAGAATTGCCACATTAGCATCTTACCCGATTAAGACCGGTCCAAATCCACCTAATCCAGGTCCTTCTCCTCCCTCTCCAAGTAAACCCTCTACCGTTTGCGATGATATCAGCCAATGCCCGGCCGGAAACACTTGCTGCTGTATCGCTAAGTACTACGCCGATTTCTGTTTAGCGTGGGGTTGCTGTCCGTTAGAAGACGCCGTCTGCTGTGACGATGGATCTGGTTGCTGCCCAAAGGATTTTCCCGTCTGTAACTCTGCGCAAGGAACTTGTTACAAGGTATTTAAAATTTTAAACCCTCCTGTCTATATATTTATATATATATATATATATATGCTCTTACAAAAACAAATTTCTTAATTTGATCTGAATATTTTTTTTTTTTTTTTTTTTGTGTTCTATTTAATTTGATACACCACAGAGCATGAAGAATTCCCTTGGGCTTAAGGCGATGAATCACGTGCTGGCTATGCCTATTATTAAGACGACCTATAACAGCAACAAAGGAAAGAAAAGCAGTAGCTTTTGAGGAGAGATGAATTTTCCTACACAATTTCCAGAAATCTTTTAGACTGGGAAAAAAGGCAAAAGGATACGGTTCATATATATATTTTGAAAATATGTACTTGTCACCAATGATAAATGTTTTACGTTTTACATTTAATGTAACGATTACATACATATATATATATATATATAATATATATATTATTAACATGAAGTCTTCTTAATTTGTAAATTGTGGAATCAAATAATATATCTTATATATATATATATATATAAGATTATAACTTTGTAATAGCATGTGTGTAATTTTATTAAATTTTTTGAATTTTAATGTCTTTTTGGTTTTTACTTTATGATGGATATGTTTAATTTTTTTTAATTAAACATTTATTTCTAATATCCTTTCATATTCTTATATTCTTTATTATAATGTTTAAGAGTTTTTTTTAAAAATTAAATATTTATGTGTCATTTTATATTTTTATTATAACCTTTTAATTTTTATTTTGTAAAAAAAAAATTAATTTTTTTGTTATTATATTTTGTATCAAAAGATGTAATTATTATTTTTTTTTTACTATCCAAGGAAATCCTACTAAAATTATCCAAGAATTATCTAAATTATAATTATTCTTTTCTGGTCGTAGAATTAGATTTTGCTAAATAACACCGATCATAATTTAATAATTCCATTTTGTGTTACATGTTTTGTATTATTGCTAGTTTGCACTAGACTTAGTATCGTTGTAAGGATAAGAGGAAAAAATTCTTAAAACTAAAGAATGTCTTTCCTGTATATTTATTCTCTAATTATTGATTGTGTTAACACAATCGACCATTTTTTTTTTTGTGGATCATACCTTCTAAGAGTACTTAATTAGTACTTGACTTCCGATCTTTAAAATATACTTGCAGGAATTTTGGTATACACGTTTTATATGAGTAAAAAATTATCATGATCTAATATTTTTAATAGAATACGTTAATTAAAAAAATTTAAACAAACATAATATTATATAAATATATATATATAAATTGTTGTACACTTCGCACTTAGGGCGAAGTGTTACTACTAGTATATATATATAAAGCAATTTCTCTCTCTTCTCATCCATTTCATCCGACTAAGCTTCTCTCGTGTCCAAAATCTCTCATTTCCTCCTCTTTTATTTACACATTCATTTTTTTTTTTTTTTGCTATCGTGTATATTTCTTGGTATTTTATCATCTTTCACTTTTAATACAAGAGTTCTCTTTAATTTCTAGAGATCAAACTTTTTTTTCTTCTTTTAGAAGAATTAACATTTAAACGCAATCTCTATTTGTCTTTGAGGTCTATGATCACACTGGATCGCTAAAATTATTGTTGAAAGAAGAAGATAAACTCGAGCTCTCCTTACAAATGATGTCAATGATCGGTGGTCAAAATGCTATGAATATAAATATAATAGTTTTGTTGTTGTTCTTATTTTTGTAATTGTTTTTTACTCGCCTAATTTTTTTTAAGTTGAATTTTGTTGTCTTCACTTTTTTTTAGGTTGGATGTTTTCTATTACCATGAATGATAATTTTTAATTCATTTATGTGTAATATTTCTTTTCATTAATAAATATCCATTTTTAAAAAATATATATATATATATTTGTGGGGAAAAAATGTGGGCCTTACTTCCACTAATTAAAAAAAACTATATTTAATTTTTTTAAAAACTATATTTTAAATCTCTATTTTAATTAAATTAATCATAACTTGTATCAATTAATATTAAAAAAAAAATCGTTATATTCTTTCAACATCACGTTCTTTTATTTTATTATTTAGTTATAAGACTTTAAAGGCCGAATAAAATAAAAAGTCATTTTCCACATAAAAATCAATTTAATGTGATTACGGAACTTTTTATATGACAATTTTCTTTTTCAATTACTAAAGTACTTAAACATTCTAGAATTACATTTTGTCCAACAAAATTCATATCATTTCAAAAAAAAAATTAAAAATGTACCTAATTTTGGAGAGACTGCCATATATAGAAAATACAAGAAAATACAGAGGATATATATATATATTGGTCAAATTTTAAAATAGTATTTTACAATTAATTAAAAAATATGATAATTTTCAAGTAATTTTAAACTCAAGAAAATCATTAATAGTGATTTAGCTACATAATTCTCTAAAACAAATTTTAATTTTTTATTTTTTTGTTTTTTTATGTCATAAAATGACACTCATATTTCTCTTACCGAACTTTTTGGAGAGCCTTCGCCCAAATTTCGTTGCTTACTTGTTCACTCTGCCTTCTCTCCAATAAAGTATCCAAGCCAAATTCCCTATCTTTCAACCTATAGAATCTCTACCACATGCTTCCCCTTCTCTCTCTAAACATCTTATCTTCTCTCACTGCATATACATATACACATATACATATATCCACCATTTCTTCAACCTTCTTTTTTCTTTGTCTGTATCGACACAATTTATCTTTAATTTCCAACTTATTATTATAATAAAAGAATACTTATACACAATCTCGGTAGTTTGAAGAGTTGATAAGCAGACTCTTAATGTTTCATCCAGAGTAGATGGTTGAGGTTGAAACCCGGGGGGAGTTCATTAGTCTCACCGAAAATGTGAGGACACCATACGCTGGGTAAAAAAAAAAAAAGAATACGTATACACGGCCAACAATCCTCCTTTTGTTTATCTCAACTAGCCTAAAAAACATCTTCTAGACAACTTTACCCTTCTCTTCCCCCTTTTTTTTATATATATATATATCTAACCTCCCCCACTATTTTCTCCATTCTATTATTCCATCTCCCTCAAGAAAATTAATTAGTTCAGTAGCAAAAATGAAGACCCTTTTGCTGTTTTTCTTCCTCTCTGTTCTTTCTGTTTCTTTAGCTTCTTCGGACATGTCAATTATTAGTTACGATGAAACCCATGGAATCAGATGGAGAACAGATAATGAAGTCATGGACTTGTACGAGGCATGGCTAGTGGAGCATGGAAAGTCATACAATGGTTTAGGAGAAAAAGATAAGAGATTTGAGATCTTTAAGGATAATCTGAGGTACATAGATGAACAAAACGCGGTTGCTAATCGGACTTATACACTTGGGTTGAATCGATTTGCTGACCTTACCAATGATGAGTATCGGTCCATGTATTTGGGTACTCGGACGGATGCTAAGAGGAGGTTCTCTCGGACTTCAAGCGATCGGTATCTTCCTAAAGCTGGTAATAGCTTGCCGGATTCCGTTGACTGGAGAAAGCAAGGTGCTGTCGTTCCGGTCAAAGATCAAGGCAGTTGCGGTAAGCCTTTTGATTTACTTTAATTTTATTAGTTGTCTATATAAAATTGTCTGAGTTGTCTGTTTTGTCTTTTTTTAGAAATCCTTGAATTTTATTTTTTATTTTTTATTTTTTTTCCTCTTGATGATGATCATTTACTGTGAAGTTTCACCACCAGTCAAATTATTAATTTTTAAAAAAAAAAAAAAGACTTCGATTAAAGATTCGATCCGATCCAGCTATCAGTATTATTGATTGATAAAGATCATCGGGTCATGGTTTTAGTTGGTGATGATTATTGAATATTGATGTTTGACCTTTCAATTTAGCCCCTTTTCTTGGATACTGCAAAAAAAGTATTGTCACTGACCTGTTCATCATCAGAAGTTTTACTCTGATTCAGTAAAAGAATCTGGGATTTTCCTGTGGTCTGAATTAAGGCAATAGCTCCGATGAATTAACACTGTCATTATAGATCTTGTCAAGTAAGATATGCTCTCAAGAATTTTATACAAAAGAAAGAATTTTAGTTACTTTCTTTGCTGATTTAAAAAAGAAAGAAGAAAAGTTTGTCACTTTACACACAAAATTAGATGCCATGAATCAAAGAGTGCAACTTTTTTGTGAAAAAAAAAAAAAAAAAATGTAGTTGAGACTACTCTAATTATTTATTTATTACTCTTTTGACTAAATGAATTGAAATTATTGCATTATTTACTTTTCTTGAGGAAAGGAAAGACCTTTAATAGTTGGTGAAAGAGTAGTTGTGACATGTGAGGCACTTTCAAAGAAATTTTCTTTTTCTTTTTTTTTTTATATGTATGTGTTTTTGTGTGTAATGAGAATTGGAATGAATCTTTTTGATCATATATATTTGTTTGGTTAATAAAGATTCATATGTATTTCTTTTCTGTTAATATCATGACTAGGCCTAAAGATATTTTTTAAAGAATTTCTAATTTCATCAAGGGGTCCACCTACCACCATTCACCCATGACTAGTAGTACTTCAGACTGACCCCTAGGTGGCTTATACATCATACAATCATACATCCCCACCTTAATAATTAAGTGCTACTAATTTGATCAACTTATGTTAAAAGTAGGTGAAGAAAAAGTATATCTTTATATGTGCATAGTTGAGAAATTAAGAATCTTTGTTGTTGAGTTTGGTGTAGAATTTATTTATGTATAGTGTTATATTAATCTGTGGATTCTTTATATAATGTAGGGAGTTGTTGGGCTTTCTCTACCATTGCTTCAGTGGAAGGAATAAGTGCCTTAGTAACTGGTGATTTGATTTCTTTATCTGAGCAAGAGTTGGTAGACTGTGATACTTCTTATAATGAAGGATGCAATGGAGGTCTAATGGATTATGCATTTGAGTTCATTATTAATAATGGTGGCATTGACTCTGAGGAGGATTACCCATATACATCTAGAGATGGGAGATGTGATCAATACAGGGTATGTGATTAATTTTCTAAGATAACAAAAAAACAATATGATGCTAAAAAAGCAGTGATTGAAATATATTTCATTTATTGAATGCAGAAAAATGCTAAGGTGGTTACCATTGATGGTTATGAAGATGTGCCTAGGAATAACGAAGAAGCCCTTAAAACTGCTGCTGCAAGTCAAGTAGTGTGTGTTGCCATTGAAGGTGGTGGCCGGGACTTTCAGCTCTATCGCGGGGTAAGTTTGTATGTTAATTTTGTTTTATGTGGATTTTCATGATGTTTTGGCCTCTGAACTAATTTGCTATTTTTGCGTTTCTAAACCTCTTCAGGGGGTATTTACAGGGAAATGTGGAACCTCATTAGATCATGGTGTGAATGTTGTTGGGTATGGTTCAGAGAATGGTCTTGACTATTGGATAGTGAGGAATTCATGGGGTTCAACTTGGGGAGAGAATGGCTACATTAGAATGCAACGTAATATCGCTTCTTCCTCTGGTCTTTGTGGTATTGCCATTGAGCCATCTTACCCTATCAAGAAAGGTGAAAACCCTCCAAATCCAGGTCCTTCTCCTCCATCTCCAATCAGGCCACCCACAGTCTGTGATAACTATTATGAATGTCCTGAATCCACCACTTGCTGCTGTATCTTTGAAATCGGTAATTCCTGCTATGAATGGGGTTGCTGCCCATTGGAAGGTGCCTCATGCTGTGAAGATCATTACAGTTGCTGCCCACATGATTACCCTGTTTGTAACGTGTACGCTGGCACTTGTTCCATGGTAAATTATAACTTTTGGTTGTGCTTTCCAAATTAGTTTTTACTTCAACTTAATCACACAATTGCTTACTAACTTATGTTTTCCCTTTTGATACAGAGCAAGAATAACCCACTTGGAATTAAGGTCATGAAGCATATGCTCGCCAGGCCCATTAAGACCTCTGGCAGCGAGGGACAGAAGAGCAGCTCTTGAAAAGAACCCCTGCTCATGTCTGAACTGCTGGGGAGGAAAAGTAAAAGGAAAATGGGGATGCTCTGAGAAAAAAACAAGGAAAAAAAAAGAAGAAAAATCTGGTGAAAAGTTTCCTCTCCTCCAATACATAGTAGAAGAAATCTTCCTAGATGGTGTACTGTAAATACTGCTCTCTATGTTTCTGCTTTTTCATTCAATGAAAGGAACAGATTATTCATCTGCATATCTAATAGATGTGTATAGTGTTTTATTATATTTCAATCATTCCTAAAGACTGTAATAACATGTGTATCTATACTGGTAAGTGCTGTTTGTGTGTTTCCTAAGGCATTTGTTTTGAAGAAATATTTGACATTAATTTGCAGATTATATTTCTCTATGATTCATTTACTTTGAACAGTCATCAGAAATTGTAGAAAAAAAACAGAAAAAAAAAGAAACGAACATAATTGATTTGTTAAAAGCTGTGAATGCTACAAGACTGTGAGCGCCATGTAAGAACTTTGTGTGGCTTTCTTTGGAATAAAAGTTGGACTCTCCACTGTGTTAGGTAAATATGAAGTAGTGTCTTATCATAGCATTCTGATTGAAAGAAGATTGAAACAGATTAGTCCATAGTTAGGTGGAGATGAGTTCCAAGTATATATATCTACTTAAGGAACAGGGGACAAAGGTACATCTTTTTTCCCTGGAAATTAATTAGTTACAAGTTGGGTAAGCATGACATTATTGGGCAAAGCAAATCAACATCAAGCTGATAATAAGTCATGACATGAATTGTTTTCAGAATTTGAGTTTGACAACTCTTTCTCCCTTTCCAAACATCTTCAAAAACATGTTTATAATTTGATACAAATCTAAGATATTTGATTCAACCCACAATTTGGCTAAAATATCTTCTTGTACTCTTAGAAGTTCATTTTCACATCGAACAAATTACATAAAAAAGTTTTGAACTTTGAAGAAAATATCATATGATGATGATATACATACATAATTACAACCCTCTGGGATAATAATGTTGCTGACTAAATAAAAATAGTATCTTTTATGCTCTAAATAATCATAAGATGAAATGATAATGATGATGATTGATTGTACCTAATTAACTATATATAATTTAGAGCAGTCTCTGCTGCTCCTCCTCCTCCTCCCTGACGTGGTCCAAATCCGTGTTCTACTGCCCTACATTCCAACCCCAGATTATGGCTACTGGACCCTGTTTTTTCTTCTTGATCTGTTTCTTGAGTACAAGATGTCTCCACTTTTATATCACCACCATTAATTTCATTCCAGCTGCTACCTTGATTCATCTTGACAGATGGGCTCCTACTTCTAGAAGTAGTAGTAGTAGTAGTCTTCGAGTTGATATTTTGTTTGTTTAGCATTGAAATGCTGTTAATGGCTTCCACACCATGATAAACAACAGGTGAAGAAGAAGAAATATTTGGAAGAATAGGATTGTAAGGTGTGCAGGGTAAAAGAGGTGGAATGGACATGGACCATAATGCTGCTGAAGATGATGATGCTCCAGAAGGGATGCCATTATTAGGACTGTTGTAGCCTAAATTAACTGACTTGGTCGGAAAATCATCTGGTCTGTCACGTGAATAAAATCTTTTTGTTCCGATCAGGTGACATTTGTTGTCAATTTCATAAGATGTTTCGTTGTTGCTGAAGCTTTGTGGATATTGGAATTGGAGTGGTGATGGTGGTGGTAAGTACGGCCTTTGTACTGCATAGATTCCGGGTATGCTTTGAAGGTAGCTAAATTTCCTTTGGATGTTTATCACCAAGTTCAGATCTTCAGCAATCTATAAACAAATAATTTTGTAAAGCAAATAATAAAACAGTAGGAAAATGGGTGATGTGATGGGAGGGAAAAACAAAAACCTTCTCAAATGAACCAAGTTGAACAATGCCTTCTCTCACGGATATAATTGCAATTGTCTGCCCAAAAAAAACATTCTTAAAGATAATGTTTTTAAATTCTTGTTTTAGCAGAAACTGAGGAAGAAATTTTCAATCAAAGAGTTACAATTTTTTTACCTGAATGCCTGAGTTAAAGTGGGTATCCCATGCTCTTGGCTGCTGCTCAAGAAATAGTTGAAGAAGTTCAAGAAAATGAAATTGGTTTATCTTTCTGGGAAAACAAAAATTGCTAACTGAAGTAGATTTTGCTTACAGGGTCAATAGATACATTCCAAGAAGGGATGAAATTTGGATCATTTTCGTTCGTACTATCTCTGTACACCCATTTATGACTGTTATCTGAAGCAACTTTACCCACCAATCTGGAATAAAGAATCACAAGAATTGCTTTTATATAAATTAGTTACAGTACATTCAAGAAAAAGAAAAAAAAAAAAAAAGGTTTCTTTTTTCATTTTTCTTCTTTCCTGATTGATAATTTGAACAAGAAGATGAATCTTTATTACCCTTCTCCAAAATTATAAACCTCATGGGACATTTTAAAGAAAATATCTGCCCCAAATCTTCCTTTTACATAACCACTTCCTTCTCGTTCGCATTCATAGAAATCACAGTACCCATCTTCCCAAACTAGTATCCTGAATCGATCAAAAAATGCAACTTCTTGTTTGAGAAATATTTAGTATAATGGAGAAAATATTTTCCAGTAAAAGTTAACTTACCAGTTCCTTTTGTTTCCTTTAGCCCGATCAAGCAGGCTTCCTCCATGATCCCACCTGCAGCAGCAGAGGAACAAAAAAGAAAATGATCATACAAAAAAAAAAAAAAAAATGTTGTCCATTTAAAAAGTTGATGATCATCATCACAGGGTGGTGTCATCTTACTTAGGAGGGGGATAATTTCTAGGCAGGATTCTCCAGAAAATAGAATATACCCATTTTGAAGAAATGGAAGAATCTGAATTAGAATTAGAATTAGAAGTACATAAACTTCTGAGAGTGTGCTGTAAAAGACAGTTAAGCATGGGAAGTCCCCCATCCATTATCCAGAGACAGAGAGAACAGAGAAGTCCCCCAAGAGAAAAACAAGCTCCAAACTGCAGTGTTGGTTCCTATCGCAATTAAAAGGAAAAGATCAAATGGAGAATTCCATAACCACCACGCGTTAAAGACACTGTGTGTACTACACACACTAACCCCCACAACTCTGGTTCCTATATACACACATTACACCCTTTTCTCAAATACTTATCCCACCTTAGAAGTAAATACTTTTTCCTTTTTAACTCAACTAAAATGTTGGACGAGACTGTTCTAAATGAGTCAAACTCGAAACCCTTTTGAGAGCAGCCATGAAAGAATCAAGAAACTGTTACGACTTAAACTCGCAAGTCTGTATCGGACGTATGGGTTTGACAAAGACACACACAACTACTTGGTATTGTCCTACCGTATCAAAAGAATACCCGAGTTGATTATGAATATTTAGGTTCATTCTTATATATCATTACACATTCATATCATTTATTGATGTAGGACGGGGTATCGGGAAAATGTAATCTAATCTTTATTGTCTAATCAATGGATTAGGGGAAAAGAACATGTGAAAAAAATGATTATTATGTGTTAAACATGGGATTTACGTATAGTTATCTGAAATTGTTTTTTGTTTGATTGACATATGATGATTCTAACATACACTTCAGGTGTAGTCAAGATTCAAGACTATACAGCTCCCCAACTTCTGCTAGTAGTTAAGAGACAAATAGCTACTTAGCAGTGCTTATCATAATTGTGCTACAACATCCCAAAATAGACTCATAACCTATCACCAAAACAACTTCCTTTTTCTTTCTTTTTCATTTTTACCAAAAACCCTTTATTTTTTTGGTTGATTCATAACATAAGAAAAAAAGAAATGGTAAATCACTAAAGTGTCCAAAGAACAAGTAGATGTAGAGAGGGAGAGAGAGAGAAGATGAGGTAAGGTAAGGGGTAGAGAGATGGTTTTGGTGCATGAATAATAATTTTAAGGTGGAACGATGATAACTTTTAAGACACTTAAAAAAGAGTGCACCAAACAAACTAATAAAGGATGGAAGTTGACAATTTACTTGGGAGCTTGTTGGTCTCTTCTTCTAGAAATGCCAGCAATTCCTTCAAGAGACAATCATTTCCATAGTTTAAGCCCTCCCCCTGTTCTTTCAGACCTGGACTAACATTATAAAAAGAAGGTTTTCAAGGTTTAAAACCCTAATTTTCTTGAACTATTTCCCTTCAACTTCTTTCCTTCTTAATGAGCTATAGAAGAACAATTATTTGTGGGGAAAAGGAAAGATGCAATTATTCAAAAAATGGGCTTATAAAAAAGTTTCAATCTTTTTTGTTCATCTAATTAAAGATATCTTACTACTTGTATCTCTTTCGCTATGAGTGTTCTTTTATTAGAGAAACAGTTAATCTTGGAGTTCTTTCATTAGAGCTGTAATAGTAATTATTCTTTTTGAGCTACAAGTGTTCTTCTATTGGAAGTAAATAGTTGATCACGAAATGTATTATATTCTCATGAACGGATTCAAATCTCCTAACTTCTCGGTTAAGAAACAGATGAGCATATCACACCTACACCTTGTGATTAAAAAAGTTTCAATTTAAGATTAAAAAAGACTTGTACTAATCTTGAGGGCAGTCCTTTGGGGAATGCTGAGAATCACTAGTAGCTGCAGAAAGATTCACAATGACAGATTGTTTGTAGTTGCAGTGGTCCTCCCCATCTTTCGAGTTGTTATATCACCCCACGCCCTGCACTAAATCTTGTCCCAAGTCCCTGACCCAATTTCATTTGGCCCTTTATCCCTCCCCCTCCCATAGCCACCACCCACACCCCCTACAACTTACACCCGGGATAGAGAAAAAAAGAAAAAATCAAAGTCCCCATTTCTATTATTATACAGTCTTGTGCAGCATTTCAATCTGTATTGTAAGTAGCAGTCAATCCTTATAACTAAGAGAGACAAATTTCCATTTGCAGGAGACCAAAAGATTTTTAGTGGTCCTTTCTCAATCCCTTTGGGTGGTGAGTGGCGGTGGCGGAGCATCTATCGTGGATTGGCTGAAGGCGACTTATTCTGCTCATTCACCTCACCTAACATATAGAACTATTATGGATCGTATTTTGAATTATTTACACTAGACCTGCTTCAATCAAATCCCCCTTCGGATTAAATTGTTCTTCCCCTTATCTTGTTACTGTTTCTCTGGTGCTATACATATATGTATGTATATGTATATACACAGTTTGCTGAAGCTGAGGACAAAATTGTTAAAAGAAAATGCTGCTCTGACGGATCATCCTGGTACACATGTTTTCATGATCTGCATGCACTAGAAACATTTCATACTTCAATTATTATTATTATTATTATTCATTCGTAGTGTACCTTCCCTTTTGTGATAATACACACCCGATGGAGGCAGGTACAGGGACTTGACAACTTAGAATTGTAGGGTACACAGCGCATACCTCATTTTCTAAAAGGACATCATAAGCAATTGGCCCTCCTCAGTCCCCCCAATTATCACACAACTAGGCCCTGACCTTCCTTTCACTTATTATCTTCTTCTAGGATAGAGCATTTCCAAGGACAAGATACCATTTGGTACAACCCCTCCCACATATATCTTCTGCAATAATGGTCCTCTTCCTTTTTCCCCTTCAACTAATACAATAAAGATATAGAAAGGGCTAGGGCAAATCCTGCATTCAAGAGTTCATATAACCAGCAGTCGCATTGATTAGAAACAATCCCTCATGATAGATTCTTTCCTAACAAGGGAACTTAGTATCAAGATTAGACTTTAATACATGGGAAAACAAGAAAACAAAAATTTTAGATTTTAATTGAATACTTTAGAAATTGTACAGTACATGTAAGGATCAAAGATTTAACCTTTGGGCATTTACAGGGAGAAGAAGTAACTTTAATAGCATTGAACTTCGTCTAAAAGTGAAACTGTGTCACATATAAGCACCAAGTGAAACTACCTTATCCCCCCACCACAAGGGAACCTTTTTTTTTTTTTTTAAACCAAAAGAACAAAAGAAAAAGGATAATGGGAGGATTCTTCCAAGAAAAGCTTCCAAAACTCCTACTTGAAGATTTATAACCTCCTAAACAACCTAAATTACAGCATATCCATCAACAGTTTAATCTACCTGAAACCTCAGGGTCTGGTACTGCTTGCATCATCGGCAGGGGTTACTTTCTTCCCATCGTAACGCTGAGTAAAAAGGAAAGGGAGAAAGGGTTGCAGGTAAATATATGTTTTATCACTTTGAGAATATGAAGAAAAATCAAAAAGATGCAATGAAAGGATATGACTTCACAACAATTTAGATTGATAGTACTCCGGAAAGAATAGCTCCAAGTAGTAACTATATTGTAATATACCATACCTGCTTGCCAAAGGTGAATGGGACATATTTGTACTTGATCATGTGCATTATCTGCCGTTTCATTGTTGATATGAAGAGCACTAACCAGTAGAACAACAAAATTGGCCAAAACACAGGCACATCGAATGCACTGAAGAATGTCAGCACAAAAGCAATGCAGAAGGCTTTCGTTAGAGAATGCCTGCCATTAAGAAGTTAAGAATATTAGGTTGTATTTGAATCAGTTTTTAAGTCTTTTTAAGGATGGAAAAAGAAATTTATTTGGATAAGTGTAGACACTGAAAATTTAATTATATATTTAAATAAATATTGAAAATATTGAAAGATTTTGCTCTTTGGATGAGTGACACATGGCAAACTAATAGTCA
Organism: Cynanchum wilfordii; assembly: GCA_025388415.1. Taxonomy (NCBI): domain Eukaryota; kingdom Viridiplantae; phylum Streptophyta; class Magnoliopsida; order Gentianales; family Apocynaceae; genus Cynanchum; species Cynanchum wilfordii. Next base: position 225,656 of record JAHSUH010000178.1, read on the forward strand.
TTGATTGTCACTCTCTTTATTTATAAATAGAGACCAAGTGAAGCATTCAACAAAGGTGGAAATAAGAGGTGGAAATTAAAGGTAAAATCTCCGGTGGCGAGAGAAGAAAAGAAACTCCGACGATTCCCCCCTGGGGATCGCCTAGTTTCCGGTGCATCCTCCCTTCGAGATCAAACAAAAGCCCCAAGGCTCTCGAGAAATCAAATTCATTCCGAGATCAAATTCAAAGACCATCGGAGAAATCAAATCAAATACAGATAGATCGAGATCAAGCCCAAAGGCCCTCGAAGTTCAAATCCATTCCGAGATTCAGCCCAAAATGCCCCTCGGAATAAATCAAAATCTATTGGATCGAGACAAGCCCAAAATGCCCTCGGATCCACGACGAAAAGAATCGGCGGAGAAATACAAAGATTCGAGCCCAACATCAAAATATATATTATCTTGTGACATTTATATATTTTTGATTATTTATTTTGCGGATAATAATAATCGAAAAGAAAATTTTATTGTTCACAAATTTGGCACGCCCTGGGGGACCATCTTTTATCGTCCATCCCTTTTCAGTCAAATATCATGGAACAGAAGGAATGTGTTTGCAGATCAAAAAAAAAAAAAAGACCAAGAATCAACCTTCCAAAAAAAAAAAAAATCAAACTCAAGGGGCAGATCAACATTGGTATTGCGACCTTGTCAAAAACTCCTTGACACGAGTGAAAACTGTCCATATTGATACAAAGACTCCTTGATACGAGTGAAAACGTCTATATATAAAAAAACAATCATTGATACAGTGTAAACGTCTACATATAAAAGGACTCCTTGACACGGGAAAAACCGTCCATATTGATACAAAGACTCTTTGACACGAGTGAAACCTGTTCATATTGATACAAAGAAAACTCTTTGATACGAGTATAAAATGTCTTTATATATCAAAGAAGACTCTTTGATACGAGTATAAAATGTCTTTACATATCAAAGAAGACTCCTTGACAGGAATATAAAATGATGTCTATATATCAAAGAAGACTCCTTGACACGAGTATAAAATGTCTATATATCAAAGAAGACTCCTTGATACGAGTATAAACTATCTATAATCGTTGAACTACGTTAGACTTGATTCCTAAAAGGTAAGGGATACGTAGGAAGCTTAAAAAAAAAATTTTAAGTTGTCTTGAAAAAAAAAAAAAAAAAAAAAAAAAAAAAAAAAAAAAAAAAAAAAAAAAAAAAAAAAAAAAAAAAAAAAAAAAAAAAAAAAAAAAAAAAAAAAAAAAAAAAAAAAAAAAAAAAAAAAAAAAAAAAAAAAGTCAAAAAGAAAATCGTATTTATCTACGAGTCAAATTGACTCAATTCGATTTTGTTTAAAAAAATATATATTATATTTATCCCTTAAATTCAAATTTGAATCGTATTTATCTGCGAGTCAAATTCAAGATAGACTCAAATACGATTTGATATTTATGAGATACTTTGAAACTTGTCCATGTAATAATTCTTCAAATTAACCCTGAACAAGTTTTAGGGGGCAATTTGTAGACACCGAAAATTTAATTATATATTTAAATAAATATTGAAAATATTGAAAGATTTTGCTCTTTGGATGAGTGACACATGGCAAAAATAGTCATTGATTGTCACTCTCTTTATTTATAAATAGAGACCAAATGAAGCATTCAACAAAGGTGGAAATAAGAGGTGGAAATTAAAGGTAAAATCTCCGGTGGCAGAGAAGAAAAGAAACTCCGACGATTCCTTTCGGGGATCGTCCATAGTTTCCGGTGCATCCTCCCTTCGAGATCAAACAAAAGCCCCAAGGCTCTCGAGAAATCAAATTCATTCCGAGATCAAATTCAAAGACCATCGGAGAAATCAAATCAAATACGGATAGATCGAGATCAAGCCCAGAGGCCCTCGAAGTTCAAATCCATTCCGAGATCCAACCCAAAATGCCCCTCGGAATAAATCAAAATCTATTGGATCGAAACAAGCCCAAAATGCCCTCGGATCCACGACGAAAAGAATCGACGGAGAAATACAAAGATTCGAGCCCAACATCAAAATATATATTATCTTGTGACATTTATATATTTTTGATTATTTATTTTACGGATAATAATAATCAAAAAGAAAATTTTATTGTTCACAATAAGATTTTTGTTGATTTAATACCAATGTGTCCTACATGTGAATGAATTAGTATATTAAAATAATAAGAATATACAATAATAAAAGAATAGACTGAACACATTAAAACTGAAAATGAATAAAACAATATCAATTGGAACCCTTTTTATGACTAATCAATAAAAGTTTGACTTTGACTATTTTTTTTGTGAAACTAAAAAAGAGTCACAGATTTTATTTTTTATTTTTTATTTTTTTTTAACACACAGATATTTTATAATGAAAGAATTCTTTCAGGGAAAAAACTATCTATGCAAATAGAGCCTTAGTGCTTCAATAAACCAGAAGAAAATATGCAACTTTAGGAAGTACATGGATGAAAATAAAATGTGTAGGATTTCTCAGTGTAAAATGGTAAATGAACTATTATGCCTAATATACATAAGAGGATCAGAAGGCCACCTTGACGTGAAAATATTCAACAGTAACAAACCAAACTAGATGGAGAGCAAAAAGCTGAATGAAGAACTAAGCATTGACAAATATATATTCAGTAAAAAAGCTAAATGAACTAGGAAGCTAAATGAAGACCACCTCAATGTGAATGTATTCAACAGTAACGAACCAAAATAGATGAATAACAATTAGTGTCTTGAAGATCTAAGCATTGGCAAATATATATTTGAAGGTCTAAGCATTGACAAATATAGATTTCAGTTTGGAAGGATATCATGCTCAAAAACAGAATAGTTTTAAATGCAGCATCCAGCATATCTGGTCATAGCAAAATCATTTAAAACCAGATCCAACCTATCCATAAATGAAGTTCTTCACTCAGAATGTCAGTCAAAACACCTTTCTCTCTTTTATAACCCTGTTCAGTCAGTATATCATGATCAAACAAATTGCACAACTAAACTGATGCATTCTTCACGAAGAATAATAAACCATAACATACAACATAGAATTACTTAGATGTCACAAGAAGGGACTATACTATGTTCACAGATCCAAAACCTTCTAGTGCTTCACTAGACTCTTTCAAATTCACCATCATTAAGGTCTATCATACTAGACGTTAATCAATAAACAGCTACGAAAAAGTTTAACACAATCCATATTGAAGTACTGGAGAAAAACCCACTCTTCTAGATGCTTCTGAAGGACCAATATAAATAACCCAATTCTGAACCTTATGTTAAAAAATTATGAATTAATCAGCATAAATTCTATGAGAGGTCCAGAGGCAAAATTTACATGTAAAATATTTATACTCACAAGTGATGTGAGCAATACACACCCAAAGCCACATTTTTCAGACTTTAACATTACCACACAAGATGACATTAGGGTGAGAATTTAAGATCTATATATCATAAATAATTCACATACTGAACTACTTCTCCTTTTCAAAGAAGACTACAGAATTTTTTAACCCTCCATTTTCAGTAAGATTTAGTAATCCAGATGAAAATAATCCCCTCAACATTTCCGTTAAACAACTTTTAGCATATAATTTTTAAGGGACATATGGCGTACATACAAATTTCATATCACTTAAAGAAGAATTCTGACCCTGGGTTGATCAAGAATTCAGTATTTATATTTTCCTTAATACCAAAAATTCAATATCTAGTAATTCCTGCTTTTACATTTGTTGGCAGACACAAAAGGATCTTATCAATTGGATGGCTATAAAGGAGTCTCTATGCAAACTGCCAATGCATATCCCAGGGCTGCATTACCTTTTAGGCATGAATTTCATTTGTTGCCCTCTACGTTACAATGCCGTGTAGAAAACGTGCATTTAGGCTTAATAATGCAAATAAAAAACCAATTATCAACACAGATAAGCAGCAGCAACCATCGTAAGATGTTCTCGTGTCGTTTACAGAGAAAAGGCTGTCCCGGGAAAAGATCAAATGCACATAAAATAACTTCATTTTGCAGATTAGTAACGGCTCAAACATTAACGATTACAGGCCAATAAAAAACCACTTAACTCCAATCCGAAGACCTTCTCATTTGGCGTCCTTATTTCCCTCAATATGATTAAGCGAAATTATGGAATTAGAAGAAATGCCAAAAAGACGAAACAGTGCACAAGGATAAAAGCCCATGGCGGAATCCCAATAAAGATCGAACCTTGATCTATTATATAAACGCAGGAAAAAAAGGAGAGAGAGAGAGAGAGGATACCAAAACTTGAACTCGGGAAGGCGGCGAACAAAGGGGCGGAATTCATCGTTGGCCCGAGTGGGCAAACTGGGTCCATCTTCTGTTAGCTCCTGGATCTCCGGGTCTACTTGAGGGGAAAGGAAAGCGATCAACAGCTGCAAGATGTAGATGCCTAATCCATAGGTGATGATATAGAATCCTTCCACAAAGTAGACTCGTATGGCGTACATGAAACCCATCAAGAACAAAAAGATCCAACGGTAAAGCACATATGGTGTTGACTTATCAAGAAGATGTTGGTACCGCTGTGATACCGTGAATACCCATTGGGATACGGTGGTGCTCGAGAATTGAGCGAAGCCGATATCGGCGCCACCTGTTCCTCCGCCACCGGCGTTCATATCTGAATTCTCTTTATTTCCTTCTTCAATATTTTCTAGCCTTCTGATTTTAACTTATACCCCGACTGTTGTTTCAGGGAATCTGAATCCTCTATTTTACAATTTACTATTTCTTACTTCTATCAATGGCAATGGTCCTTCCTCAAAGAAAAAAGAAAAGAGAAGGCAATGGTTGGGTCCAGATATGATTGGTCTTGGGCCTGGACAAGCCAAGGCCCAAGGGGATAAAAGGTTTTTTTTTTTTTTTTTATGGATCAAAACTAGGTGATGTTTTTTTTTTTTTTTTTTTTAAGGGTCCGACCACGGTCTAGATGGTCTAGTTTAGACCATTTAAAAGTCAATTCATATTCAAATTAATTTTATTCGGATAAAAAAGAGTTTATGTTACTCAATTTCATATTAATCGATGTCAAAAGTAATTATTAGGTTAAACACCAATAAATATATATATATATATTATAAATATGTTCTACCCAATATAACAAATAAAGAGTTGACTAATAAGAGTAAAAATTTTAGTTAAAAGATAAAACCTTCATTTTTAGATATCAAAGAGTTACTACTATAATACTTTTACATATTAAATAAAACACATAATTTGCAAGTTAAGCCAATATTTTATCCTTCAATGAGTCAATGTCAACGATAAGCCAATGGATAACCAAACTAGTTTGGCTGCAAAGACACTAAAAAACATGCCTAATCAGATGGAAATGATGATTCTATACACAGAATTAAGGCCATTGACTTTGGTATATATATTAGTGGAAATATACCTTTGCCTTCCCATATTGTGTCACACCACATGGCTACCAAACAAGTGGTTCATAGAAGAATTTTTTTGCCTAATTTCAAGCATCTTCATCTCCATTAGGTTGGTCAGACTTACTAAAATATCTGTTTTCTGGCTTTGCTGATCATTGATTTTTACTAAGTCAGCTGTCAAATAGGAGGAGAAATCAAAGGTTCCAAGTAGGTTCCTTCTCTCTTAGTTGTTCTTAAATCAGTGCAAAACATCATCTTCTGACTCTGCCATTTACTATTTGCATTTGCAGGTCTTCAAACATGGTAGGAGCACCACTTCATTTCTCTGCTAATGGTAGTGGTACCATATCCCCTACTGATCTTTATCATGTTTCTTTCCACTGAAGAACCCTGTAATTGTAACATCCTTAATTTTGTTTCTTTTCTTTGTAGGTGGTAATCTGCAAGAAAGCTCTGGCAAATATGCAGCAGCACTATATGCAACCCCAAATGCAACCATTTCCACTCTCCTTCCATACAATGGCCTGCCCCCATCAGCCGCACCGCCGCCTCAAAATGCCCCCATTTCCTACCCTGGTTCTTTTTCATCATCATCATCTCTTCCAATTCATCCACCTTCTCCATTAGCAACTTCTTCTTCTGCCCCATACAATATGTATCATCCAGCAGCTGGCCAGCCAATTCATTCTACTTACCCTCCAAATCCAGTACCAAATTTAGGACCAGTGTACCCTTATCCTCGACCCTCAGCTGTCTATCCTCCTCCCCTGCAGCAGCCACAAACATATCATCCACCGGCAGGTTACCCTCCTTATCCTCCTCCAGGAGCCCCAGCCGGTTATCCCTCCGGTATAAATTTAATACCCCTTTAATTAAACTTGTATCACAAACAATTCATATGCATACAAATTGACAAAACATGGAGCATTTGTATAATTGTATTATTAATCCACACTTGCATCATAGTATAGCAGAAGCTAAAAGAATAATTCATTAAGAAATATGAACTTTTCAAACCAATTTCGTCTGAGTTTGATGAAATGCTAAAAACGGTTTGTTTCTGCAGTTCCGCCTTGTGGATCATTTCCTCCTTCTTCAGAGTACCATTCAACGTGCCAGCCACCACCGTCCATGGGAGCCGCCTATCCACCACCGCCGGCAGGCAGTGCAACATATCCGCCACGGCCATACTAGATTAATTCTTCACCACCGCCAAAGCAGCATATTGAGTCCTACTACACATCAAAGAGAATTTCAAAGATTTTTAAGGGATTCTTCATTTTTCTGTTTGTGAATTAAGAACATTGGTAATTTCGTATAGAATTGGAAGTTTCTCGAATACGATTTAATTAAAGCTTCAAATAATTGGGTTAATTTCTTGAATCAAGTTGGTAATTCCCCAATTTCCAGAAATTACTATATATTTGTAGCCTTTAATGTTCTCGGTCTACGAACTGCAAAATATATGTAACACAAAATAAATAAATAAATAAAACACTCTTTATTTTTATTTAAGATATAAAAAATAAAAATCCATTCGAAAGGGAAAAAAAAAAAGTTAAAAAGAGAGTATTTTGTAAATAAAAAAAAAATTTTTTTTTTTTTTTTATTATGTTTTAAGATATTTTTACATTAATATCAAAGCCTTGAAAAATAATATAATTATTAAAATATATATATAAGCCAGAATATAGTAGACTGACTATTGGCATGTTTCATATTTTCTCATCTAACACCAAACCGCAAATCAAGACTTAAAGCTTCAGCGTGTGCCAAACGAATCAATTCTTTAGAAAAGGAGTAGAAATCTGGTTTCTTTCAGTGAGAATTCATTATTATTAAGAGAAAGGCGAATTTTTTTTATTCAATTCATCTCGTCAGATGGCTGAGTTTAAGTTTCTTGGGATAGACTTTGGTTGTGCGCTGGGATCTATCAGCAAAGGTGAAATCCCAGAAAAAGATTGCTTGCTTCCATTGATATCTAAGCTTCTGGGCTACTGTATCGTTGCTGCCTCCACTACTGTCAAACTTCCTCAGGTAAAAAATATTTCTTTGAACCCTTTAAAGAATAATAGCTACTTTTGATTGCATCTCCATACTGTTGATTACTGGATTGTGGATTGTCTTTGTTCTTGATCCACTTTTATCCCCTTTTTTTAATCCACTTTACTTTCAGAAAACTAATAAATTTTGAATTTTGATGAATGGGTTTCTTATAATTCATGATGTCGTCTATGATCCGCTTCAGCCCTTAATTTGCAAATTAAGTGGTTTTCTGATATAATTCATGATTTGGATATAGGAATATTGCTTCTGACCTCTAATTTCTTGTTGAACTATTTGATTTTCTGTTGAAAAGTTTTGTCCTTTGAGCAATGACACTTAGCTAGCTTTTTTATTGGGTTGAGAATTGTTAGCTTTTTTATCTTGTCTGTGAATTCTGAAGCTTGGGTGATTTCATGTTTTGGGAAAGGCATTTTGGCTTAACAAAACTCTTCTTCACCCTGGTGAACTTAACTTCAGAAGGAGAGGAATCACAGATTTCTATGTAAAATTTTGATTAGCCACAGATTATTGTTGATTTCCTATTTTCTTAAGAGCAATTATTGTCTTGAGATTAGGAGAATGCACTGTATACTTGTCAACTAAATGGAGGAATGTCCTTTCTTCTTCTGTTACCTCATATGAACTTGTGACTTTTAAGATATCATGCGTAGGAAGCTTTATTACCTTTCCAAAAGACTGTTTTGAGTAATTGACTTGTTAACACTTTGCATCTGTATGTAGATACTGAAAATATTGAATCACAAGAGTGTCAGAGGCCTTAGCATGGTTGCCTTTGAACTTGAAGTAATTGGGTATACAATAGCCTTGGCGTATTGTCTTCACAAGGGGCTTCCATTTTCAGCTTATGGTGAACTGGCGTTTCTTCTGGTTCAAGGTACATTCATGTCAAAAATCTATGGCAATTTCTTGAGCCATTACATAAATTGCTCTATTCTTTTATCAGCCAAAGGAGCTGATGGATGTCTAGGAGTCCTTTGCATCTAATTTTTTTCCCTTTTTTGTTGATAATCTTGGATGCAATTCAAAATTACCGTCTTTGTTGCCTCACATTTGCTGTATGGTGCTTTTCCTGAATATATATATGATAAGTTTAAGTGGCTCTAACATTTCATGTTTTTCTTTGTTACAGCTATTATATTAGTTGCAATAATCTACTACTTTTCTCAACCCATTAAAACGACAACATGGATTAGAGCATTGTTGTATCCTTTTGAACAAGATCTACCAATTGAATTTCTAATTGTACTTCTTTTTTTCACATCAAAAGGGGCTCCCTTGACTAAGTTCTCAACAGATATTGTGCCATTGCGCCGACTATTTTAGCTGGCCGAATTGATCCACTTCTTTTTGAGGCTCTATATGTGAGTAGCACCTTTTCTTATCTTAGATTTATATTTACTCTTGTTCACTTTTACCATCCCCCTTGTTGTTCCACTCACTCATTTTTTGTGGGAATATACTCTCATGTTCCTTGTTGAATTTAGAATCCTTTAAGATTTGAATCGATTCTTTTTCATTAAAATGTGGGCTTAATGAATGGTTTCAGGCATCTCAGCATGCAATTTTTTTCTTCGCAAGGGTTCCACAGATATGGGAGAACTTCAAGGTGAGCATTCATTTTCTAGTCTGTAGATGATTACACCTGGCATATTTTTGGAAGTCATTCAATGAATTTTTCTGATCATATTTCTGTATTACAATCTTGTATAGTACAGTACTTAATTGTTTTTCCTTGTGATTTTGTCCGCAATTCCATACTTCATGTTTAATGAGTAATAATATCATTGCAGAATAAGAGTACTGGGGAGCTTAGCTTTTTAACTTCTTTGATGAACTTTGCTGGTTCAATGGGTAAGTTTATACGGGGGTAATTATATCAGTATTAGTATCATCCATTGTCCAAAGATGAATATATATGTACTAATATTTCTTCCATTTTTGGCAGTGAGAGTTTTTACCAGTCTCCAAGAAAGGGCTCCAATGAGTGGTATCCTTGCTAAAAATTTATCAATCTGTCCTTTTTTTTCTTTTCCCAAATTAGCAATATTTACAGTAAAACTAATGTCTTGCAATGCTTCTCTGTGATTACTAGTTAGGTGGTACACTTGTTTCTTTCTCTTGATATATATATATAAAATGATCCAACTGTTTCTTTTCATTTATTACATACTAAACTTCATAGGCTCATCAGTCAAGACCTAGTTGATTAGCGATGCAATAGGATGTCATGTCTGGTTCCAAATATGATAATTATGGTACTTCGTTACTGTTTCCTCATGCTGTTAAATCCTGTCTAAATTCTATTTTTGTTTGTCCAAAAACTAGATACTTATTTTCTTTATAGTCATAATTGTTTGATTTTCTTAACTTCTGTGAAGTTGTTATGGGCTCAGTAATTGGTATTCTGACTAATGGAACCATCCTGAGTCAAATTATCATATATCAGAGGCCACAACCAAAGAAAGAGAAGAAAACAAATTAAGCTTTGGTTCTTTTGAAGTTGAGGTTTGGCATCGATTGGGCGCATTCAGGAGGCACGTTCTATTATCATATTTCTGTTCTCGTACTGCTTTCTTAGGAAATACAAAAATTACTTTGATCCTTTTCAGGTTTCAAAGACGAAACACTTAAAACAGGAGCAACAAACAAGGAATAGTTGTAGAAAACTTTTGTTTTCCTCCTGTTTTTCATTTCTTCATTTTTCTGTCTGTCGTGTAATGAAAATAGGAAATTCCATCATGTCTTTTCTCTTTTAAGATCATTCCATCAACAGGTTGATTCTAAATTAGTCAGAAATTTAAATGGTCTAACACAAATATATATATATATATATATATATATATATATATCATGATCAGTATATTTCCAACGAACTTTGGAAGTTCTGAAAATCAAGAATAGTTTTTTCTTCTATTTTATTTGTCTGCATAAAATAATCAAGACAATGACAAGAGATCAATCTGAACTAACTTATCCGAAGGATTAGAAAACTGATGACAACTGCTTACCGTGTGCACTGAACCTTTCTTATCCGATTACTACTAACAACCTCAATCATGATGAAGATAACAAGTATGACCTAATTCATAAGAAGGCTCATCATGATCAAACTCCAGGATACCACGTAGTTTCGTGCAATTATACAGCACATGATGTGTCAAGAGCTGACCTTATTGAGGCGACCATGAATAAAATAATGTGCTGTAAGTGTCCAATACAGAGAAAAGTACACCTCAAACACTTGCCAGAGGAGAGAATCAACAAATCAAGGCTAAACAACCCCAGCAAGGATTTCATTGATTCAATAGTTTTTAGAGTATTGTCATCAAAGATCAAGAACATGAAAATTCACAGGTAAAAAACAGATCATGTGATCAGAATGGTTCATTTAACAGCAGCAACAAACATCAAATTCACAATGGAAACAAACAATGCTCTACTGGGAGAATACATAAAGCATGTCAGATTCTTACAGAAGTTAAATTGCTATCCTATGTTAAACAACCTGTGCAAGTTATGTCCTTATGCAGGGTGCAAAGTACTCAACACTGCACTCAAATATGAATCTTTCTCATGCACAAAAGAGCAAAAATAAGACAACATCAAGAAACAGTTATATAATAATAATTAAAACCCTAGGAGATACTGCAAATTGAAGACCTGATATGCTTAACACCTTTGATCAAAGAATTAAACCATAACCAACTATCGATACAAAACTAATAAGACAACATCAAGAAACAGTTATATAATAATAATTAAAAACCTAGGAGACACTGCAAATTGAAGACCTGATATGCTTAACACCTTTGATCAAAGAATTAAACCATAACCAACTATCGATACAAAACTAAGCTCCATTGAAAGTTTTTAATATGAAACAGGAAAAATCTATAACTATTCAACAGCTACTCATTCAACAAAGAGGAGCCAGATGTTGAGACAAGTATCAGTAACCAGTATAGTAGATTCAGAAGGTACGGAAAACATTGATCCAATAATGAAGATTAGTAATCTGAAATCACACATTTAAATACAGAGAAAAACAGAAGCCCAACTAGTTACAAAGGAAACTAATGTAAACAGACCACGAATGTTCTCTTTTTTCACTCACAATCCAGTAAATTCATTGTCTAATTATTTCGAGAACTACCACCAAAGCTTGACCACCTTCTAAATGTGCAAGCCACTAGTCTTTTCCCTGTCAAAAGACCTAACCTTGCCTTAAATGAGGTTGATCTCCCGGTGCCGGAAGTGATATTAGCACCCCCAACTTGTCCACCCACCTGTTGATTCTCAGCACCACCTTCTTGAGCCCCACCATCACTAGCACTTGCAACCATGTTTTCCTGTTCTGTTGTATCCAAATTCACAGCAACTGATCCACGACTTGCCCTCAACCAATCTGCGCCTTCAGAAGTGACTGCCCTGCATTTCTTAACCTTCACCTTCACCAAATTGGGACACCCACCAGCTAATGCTTCCATACCATGGTCCGACACAGGGCAACTTTTTATGCAAAGCTTCTTCAATGCATTACACTTTTCGGCAATGCAAGAAATCTCTGAATCCCCAACCGTCTCACTCCCACACAGAGCCAACCTCTCCAAGTTCGGACATCCTGTAGCCAATTTTTCCAGACTAATGCGCGTAGGGTTCACACCAATAAGAACCAATTCTTGCACATTAGGGCAATTCTTAGCGACAGCAATTAAACCTTCATCACCTATCCTATTAGTTTTCCACCCATCAATATGGAGTTTCCTCAAAAGCTTACAATGCTCTGCCACTGCCTTTAGCCCATCATTAGTACATTCAGGTGTTTTCACCAAATGCAATATTTCAAGATTCAAACAACTGGATATAGCCCTAAGTCCGACATCACTGACCTGAAGCCTTTCCAAGTGCAACTCCACTAATCCAGTTGCCCGATCTGCAATAACTTCAAGCACCCTATCCCAATCACCTGAGCATCTAAAGAGTTTCAAAGTCCTCAAATTTTTGGCCCCAATAATCATTGGCCCGAAACATAGCCCATTAAAGAGATCCTTCAAAAAGATAACCTTTAATGACGACGCAGCCACCCCAGGACCGATGGGCTCCACCGCAGCCCCGTCGGTGATACCCCTCAGGCGTTTCACGGACAATTCTTCTAGGGTTGGACAATTATTTAACAGAGCATTCAAGCCCTTAGACCCAAAATTACAAGAGCCACATGAAAGTTTCTTTAGATTCTTACAATTTTTTGTGAACTCCGAAATTCCCACGTCTGTAATCTCACGGCACGCTCGAATCTTCAAACGGGTAAGCTGACGGCAAAGCAAAGAGATAGAAATTAGCGCGGCATCATTAATACTCGTAGATCTGCGGTCACATTTGAGGGCAAGCTTCGTCATGGCATCAAATCGGGTAAAGATCGAAGGGACAACCTCAAACAGATCGGCTTGAGCATTAAGAGAGAGCCGGTGTCGGCTCTGCCCCTCAACCAATAGCCAACGTCGGCAAACCAACGAACATCGTTTCCTGTCCCCAGAGTTCAAGTACTGGAAAATGCACGCCAAACACTCGTCAGGAAGATTGGAAATGTAGTCAGAGAATTCCCCGTTGATAACGTCATCGGGGTCGACCCCTTCCATACCGATGTAACTCGTATTCATGACGGTTGTTGTGATGAAAGGCGCGGATCTAGCCTTGACGGAGCGAAGGTTTTGATGGGCCTCTGCTCCAGCGATAGTGGATGGTGATTGGCCCATCAATCCGCAGCGACGGCGGTGATGAGGTGGTGGAGGAGGCGGAGGAGAACTAGACCTGCAACAGCCTGCAAAACCAAAAAAAATGGATAGCCTGCTCAAGCTATACCATAAATCAGGTGGTTTTGGTTTTATGGTTTTGGTTCTTTTTTTTTTTTCTTTTAATTTATTTTGCGATGAGGAGAGCCATATTTTTTCTGAGCGGACGGACTTGAAATTAGATTTAATTCAGGCAGTTTATAAATTGAGAAAAATCGTTATCCACTTAAAAAGGAGGTAGTATCTGGTACAACAGATCCATGGATGTTCCGTGAGGAACTGTTGGCTTTTTGCTGCATCACAATCCGTTTTCAATATATGACTGGTGAGATTCTGTCCGAGAGAGTTAGTTGGATAAGAAAAATTGGAGTTTAGTCCCTCAATTATGAAAGTTCTTCAACATTTTCCCATCTGAATTTTCAAAGTATGAATTCTTAACAAAATAAAAATTAAAAAATAAAAATTATGAAGAGTTTGGATTAATTCAAACTCCTCATAGTTGTCCAAAAGTCAACTTAACACATGTAATGATCTTTAGTTTCTCCTCATTAATGATCGAAAATGATAATATTAAATACAAACAATAATTTTAATTCCATGTAATTATTTTATTCATAATAATGATAAGACTTTGATAATTAATTTAACGCGTAAAATTATTATAGTAAAATGACAAGACTAATTTTCAAGTAGAAAGAGTTTGATTCTTTTAAGGTAAAATTTCAAGTTCGAACTTTGTGTATGTTAAAATGAGTTATAAAAAGAATTTTGACAAAAAAAAAAAAAAAAAGTCTGACATAACTCAAATTGGATCGGGGGACGTGAAACCAAAAAATACTTTACAATAATTAATGAAATGTAGTGTGGGCATTGGACAAGGCATTAATATGATGAGCAGGAACGGAAGGGAAGGGGTTTTCTTTTTTTTTTTTTTTTGGGGGGAGGGGGGAGGGGGGAGGGGTTAGGGCATGATGTGTCATAGATGAGTTTTAAAATATGAGAAGATATATTTAAATCAATTCACATCCGGACTAATACTCATTTCATTCAATTGAGTTAGTCCATTGCGAAAAGAAATTATGATCACAAATTTTGAACAGCTGCATATATGAGTTAGGATTTGTGACTAGAGCCTGTATCGTCAATAATGGGATTGTTTATGGGCAATAATGGGAGATACCCACGTTTGTGAACAGAGCCTGCATGGTCTTATAATTGGTATTACCAGCCATTCCTAGCATGCATAGGAAAGAGGATCCATCACATGGGATACTAACCCTTGGTAGGCAGGAAATTTTTTTTTTTTTTTTTTTTTTTTTTTTTTTCAGAGAGAAATTTGGAGGATGATGGGAAAATTCAAAGTTGATGATGATCATTCCAATTTCTTACTGTTTTCCAATTATTTTTTTAATCACTAAAAACAAATAGAATGGTGGAATAAATAAAGGAGTCATAGTTGAACTTTCTCTGTTAAGTTTGCCAAATGTGTTTTTAAGTTTGGAATAAGATAAGGAGGTGGCAAAATTGGTTATCATTTTTTTGGGCTAATAGAAAAGGCAAAGATGATGTCTTTTTTTATGTGTTTCTAATAGATGACTAATTCTAAAGGGGAAGAGATGATGATAATAGGATAATTTAATTAAAAGCCCTCATGTGGCCAATTTTTTCTTTAAAGAACAAGGTAAATAATATTTGATTATAATGCATCTTCTTTGATATATAAAAATAGAAAAACGAGTTTTTGATATTTGATATTTGATATTTGATATTTGAAGAGAATATAAATTTTAGGAATAAAAGATCGAGTCTAGTATTTAATATTATTCCATTATGATAAATATTGCTCCTCTTCTCGATGCTTAGAAGACTCGGGGCATCTATAACAGCACGCCTAACGAACTAACTTTTGTTTACTATAATGTATAAACGACTTTAAATAGTAGAAACAGTAGAGTTATGAATATATTAGAACATTCCTATCTTTTCTAATTTGATTTTTTGACATGATATAAGAAATGAGTGGAAGACCTTATTTGTATAAACCCTATATAAAACTCTTTATAAATGATGCAATTATTTTTTATTAGTAAAACAGTACCCTCGACATTCATTCATTCTTTATATAAAAGAATATATGTGAATGAAAAAGTTACAAATTGTAACTCTTAACTCAATTAAGAGTTACGAATTTTAACCGAAATTAAAATTCACATAAAATATATCCAATAATTTCAACATTAATATCTCACAATAAGGAACCTTTTTTATCCAACAAGATTTAAATTATTATTTGTTCTCAACAATATCCCTCCTAAATTCCACACCATTTCAACTAGATAGTTATTTATTATATGGTAAAGTTTTAAAACCAAATTAGGAAAATTTCTTGGTTAGCAACTTATATAGAAGAGTGGATGAGATTAGTTGAGTGGAAGGATATACCATATTACATTATTTGAGCATGTGCTGTTTGGTGATAACTAGACAAGAAATCTTGAGGGAGAGAACCCTTCTGTCCCCCTTGTTTTCTTCACTTTACATTTGCACAAATTAGCCAATCTCAATTTGAAAATATATATTTTAATATATATATATATATATATATATATAAAAGATTACAAGAGTCTGATAGCATATGAAGTAGTTTTGATATTTTCTTAAAGGTATTATTGTAATTTTATTCTTCATTAAAAAGGAATTTATATAATCACTACAAATCATCAATCTTCTTCCGTTTCTTTCTCTCAATTAATTGTCAATATATATATAAACATTAATGCAAAGTTCAAAATATCCATAAATATTTATTAATTTTTTATATATCAAATAATATATAAAAATTAATAAAATGCACAAGTTATTAGATGTTAAAAATTCTCTCTCTAAGAGAAAACCCTAAAACGTTCCTCTCCTTCTCCTCCGGCGCCATCTCCAAGTTTTGTCTCTCCGTCAAGGGAGAGTTTAGCTCTCTCTATATTTTATCCTAAATGTTTAGTTCCTTATCTAGTTTTAGGTTGATGTTTTGTTCTATTATCATGAATAATTTTAGTTATTTATTTATGTAATATTTTCTTTTAATGAAATTTTACTTTAAGTATATAAAAATTAGTCTAGATATTCATTATGAATTTGAGACATTTTATTGTAGTAAAGATAATGTCAAATAAAATCGGAGATCATGGGGGCACCAAAAAAAAAATTATCTCTCTAAACTCTAACCCTCCTTCTCTCTTCTCTTCTTCTTCCCTTTGCAGCCGCCCAACTCTCCCTCTTCTCTTCTTCTTCTTCTCTTTACTACTAGCCGCCAACACTCTTTCCCCCTGGCCAAGGGAGAATTTTAGCTTCAGCTAAAACTTTTCCCTTGGCCGTAATAATTTTATTTACTGTTTTTTGTATTTTTTATTATATTTTTTGTTTTTTTTTGTTTTTTTGTTTTTCCTTTCCTTGCTGATGTAGTTTTTAGCTTGTTTTTTTTTCTTTTGTTTTGTTTATTTATCTATTTATTTATTTGGTATTATTGTTATCTTTTACATCTCATATACATTGTTTCCTACTGATATTTAAATATCAGATTTTTCTTCTTCTGTTAAAAGAAAAAAAATTTAAACCCGGACTAAATCCGAGTCATTTGTTCGTATTATGTTTTTTTTAGATATTCTATGAAATTTTTGATACGCCCGGGATGTATTAGACTATGTTGAAGAAAGAAGACAAAATCAAACTCTCTTTGCGAATGAGGTTTGAAATTGACAGCATGAAGACAAAAAATTTAGATAAGATTTTTGTAGTTTTTCTATTTTATATATTTTTTGAATTTATTTACCGCTTTCTCTGACTCACCTAAATTTTTTAGGTTGTGTATGTGCGCCACTTAATTTTAGGTTGATGTTTTTTTATATTACCGTGAATGACTTTAATCATTCATTTGTGTAATATTTTTATTTTAATAAATATTCATTTATAAAAAATAAATAAATAATGTCAAATAGATTACCACATAAATCTGTAAAAAATATATATTTTTAAAAATAAATAAATAAATTGGACCATTAAAAAAAATTGAAAAGAAAAGAAAAAGAACCGGAAATACCCGCTAGATTAATGGAATTTCTTGTTTTTCCTTCAGAAAACTACCGTTAATCCCTAATCCCGGAGTTGTCAAAAGTACAGATAATGGCTGTACCAATTATCCGGGGCTTATCGCTCCTTCGCCACCGCCTCCAACTCCACCTCTACCCGTATCACCACCGCGTCGCCACCACTATATTGACTTATCGTCTATGGTCCACTTTGACCGGACCTGCTCGGCTGAGCGACCACTTTGCTGCTGCTTCCTTATCTGCAGGACAGACTATCAGTGTACTCAACAATGGAGACCCCTCCAAGATACCCAAATGTGATGATACAGATGCGATAAAGTGGAAGAATGAAGAAGCTGAAATGCTTAAAGATATCGAGCCTATAATCTGTGCTACAAAAAGAATACTTCATTCTGATAGGTTTTTTTTATTCTCTCTACTATATCACTTAAAAATTATTGTTCTGCTGGTTCCTAGTTATGTTGTGGTAGTAAACAATTTGGACTTCTTCAGTAAAAATTCTTGTCCTTTTTTGTTTTGGCAGTTGCTCATGTTCATGTTCATGATTATCACCTTAACCATTTCTATGCCTCTGCTCCCTTTAAATTGACAAATATTCACTGTAAGTGAGTGGAATTGAGTCTTGCAGCTATTAGTTAAAAGGGTTTTACTTCTCTTTATTAGGTCATTTATTGGGATTTTGCTAGTCAATCAGGCAATTTCGGTTGTAGCAAAGTAAAAAGTTTGTAACTTGTTTTGGAAAAAAAAAAAAAAAAAAAAAAAAAAAAAAAGTCACTTGACAAGGTAGACTGGTAGAAAACTGGAAAGTTTGAACTCATGATCATGGTATTCTTTTGGGTTATTTAAGGTGAAGTCCAGTTGGTGCTTGCTGGTCTGTTGTCAGTGATATAATCTCTGTGTGACATTGATCATTTACAGGCTTTCATGCTTGCATCGGTTATTTGGCATTAATGCCTGACATAGTTGTTCATAGATGCTTGATTACCATTTACATGACAGAGATAATGATCTAAGTATGTGTATGAGTTGATATGTACTGCAATATGCTGGCTGTGGGACATTTCAGTTTCAGTTCTGATATAATCCTGGAAACATATGAGCCTTGAGCTAAAGATGGAAGTTGAGGACTTTTTGACTTATATATGAGAGTTGAGGACTTTTTGATATTTTTAGTAGATAAACATTACGCTAACGAATCTGTTTTTGCCTGTTAGATTATCTTAGCATATGCAAAGATGGAGCACAACTAATAAATATTGAGTTGACAGTAAGAAGGGAAATTATAAGTTCAAAATCTACATAATTTTGTTATTTGGGGGCTTTATAACAGATTTAGTGCATTGAGATACTTCTATTTGAGAATCATTTTTGCCATAGTGACTGTCATGGTTTTAAAGGTGTGGTGAATATGTTAGATTTTGATGATGTCTCTTGAAAATTTTCAATGTGCTTGGAAACATCCTTATCCATGTATGAGAAATAACACAAGAATTGGTAAAGACTGGGCATGATACTGAAGAATGCTGAATGTATCAAAGGTCTTTGGTCCATTTGCTAAGTTTGAAGTACTGTGTAGTTTGGGGGGGAGGGGGGACACAAATGAAACCTCTAAATACGACCATATAAATTGTTGAAATATGACCTGGAAAGAAGTAAGATAATTTGGTTCATTTTAAAGTTGGAGTAGAATATAGGAAGTGCATTAGGTTGATAGACAATTAGGAGTTTGAAACTTTGTCTGAATTTCTAGGGCACAATTGAAACTTGTAAACAAGATTTGGACCAGTCATGCAGAATTAGTTAACAGGAGCATGTAGGTCTTGGTGAGTGAACTAACCTTCTGTAACTGAACATACTCAAAGTTGGAAAGTTTAGTCCAGGAAAGAGGACATTATCAGATGTGGCCAATAGAATTCGAATATTTCCATGGAAGAATTATATTTCTGACCTCAAACTTAATAAAGTTGTTGAATGGGTTAGGTTGGATTCAGTTTTCAGGAAAGGTGAGAAAGGAAAAGAGTGATGGCCAAAAACATCTCAGGTTTTGGGAGTGACTAAGGGTATTTATGATGAAAAGAAGACTGGTATCTGAAAATACTACTACTTGAGAAAAAAAAAATGCATTGATGGTTATAGGCATGGTTCAAGAGCAAAAGTTTGGATACAGTTAATGAGAGAATTGATCTTGAGTTTGTTACAAGCCTAGAAGAGTCAGGTTATTTCATTTTCTCAGTCTGAGGAATACTCTGATCTTATATATAATACTGGATTCCTCGTGAATTTTCTACTCCTAGATATTTTTAGCATTAAGGTTATTTGTGGAATATTACTTTCTTTAAGAAAAATTCTTTGGGGTAAGCAAGTGGAATTTTACCTTTTGTATCCCAATCCACTTTTTGGAGGTTGAGATTTAAATCATTTTTCTCTACTTAAAAAATGGGGTGAAACTGTATGTGTTTCTCTATCTGTGTCGGGAATGGTGGATTATAAACCTATTTGGACTTGGCACTTTAACCATTTTTGTTCTCTTTGATTTCTTATTATTCTTCTTTTTGATGTACTTGAGAGAACCTTTACATAGGACTTCCTTTTGGCTTCCAGCAATATTGTTCCATTGTTTGCTAAAGATACATCCTCCACCATGGTTATTGAAGGTTCTATTTACTATGCTGATTTGATTGGCTCTTGAGTCTTTTGATTGCTGGATCCTTTCAGGTACTTGGATGGAGAATGTCTTACTGCAGAAGATGAGAAACTTGTGCTAGAGAGGCTTCTTGCTTATCACCCACATTCTGAAGATAAAATTGGATGTGGTATCGATTCAATTATGGTGAGTTAAATGATTTTTAGTAGTTTTATTTATACTATGCTTAGATGCATCCATTCATAAAATTCTTCTACCTGAGAATGAAAATATCAACTCAGGGTGCCATTGAATGAAAATATCAACTCAGAGCACTTCACCTAGATATAGTCAATTCATTAAATGACACCCCCTTAGAATGAAAATTCACAATTTAGAAAATGGGTGCTATTATCCAGTTCATCATTTTTTTATATTCCGGTGCCACTTTCTAGGAGAATATGCATATACCAGGTTTCTCATTTGTTCAGACTGGAGATGGATTATTTGCTTCCAGATTTCCTGAATTTGGTGTTACAAGATGTTCTTGGTCATACTTTACAATTAGTCTTTTACTTTTGAAGATAGTTATACTGAATGATCTTACCTGCTTATGATTTGTTGTATTTTTAACTGCAGTTACAAATAAGCATAAAATGTTTCTTAATTATTTGACTTAAGAGTGGATAATACTTCTGCCCAAACTGGATAACCATTTTCTTGAATGAACATACTTTTCTTGAATGCATATATTTTAGGGGATCTGCATATTGTCCCGTTACCAAGTAACAACAGTCTCAGTTATTAGGATAACGTAGTATCTTAGTCACGATCTAAGCTCCTTAATTTTTATACTTAGTCAAAAGTGGACAATTGATTTCAGAAGGTGGGAGTATATCTTTCATCTTCCTTTCTCGTTTCTTTTCTCTCTAACTTCCTATTTGTTTTATCTAGCTTATGCCTGTATGTTTAGCAACTAAAACTGGATCTTCATTACATTCTAGTCTAAATGGGGTGTTGCTGTTTTCTCTTGCCTCCAAGCATACTCATTGAAACAGATAACCTCACTACATGTTTTTTAATGTATAATTTTTATTTGAAAGAAACATATTTGGACTTCATGATCATTATTCTTCTTGGCCATGATTCAAATGATTGAACCATTACAAAGAATTTATCTTGACTCGTATTATAAAGTGCATTCAGTTTATGGCTTGGTATTTAAAAATAAATCCTTAATTGCATATCCAAGTTGCACCTTTTTTTTAAATCTAAGTTACTCTGTAGATTTTTTGGGGAACTGATATTGAATATCATGCCATTCTATTCTTGACAACCTTCAACATTTGAGACATAGAGAAAGACCTCAAGAATTCTTCAGTCATTGTTATGGAATATTTACTATAACTATACGTTTATTACTTTCTTGATCAAATAACCCTGATGTCACAATGACTCCATATTCATCCTCGCGAGCTTACTATTTATTGTATTTTCCTTTCAATACATGTTTTCCCGCTTTGGGGGTTTGGATGAGAGGTCCCCCTGGTACTGGGACAAGGAGTATGTGCTGGTTGTTCCCTACATTCTTAATTTCTGGATTTTCTTATTAATGAGATGTTGGGTAAAATTTGTCTTAAAATGGAAGTTGAGTTCTACTACTTGATTTTTCCTGGTTTGTTTACATGACCTTTGTCTTGGGGGACCAGTTTCTACAGTGTCCATACTTGCAGGATGTGAGCTGTTATAGATATTATTATTAGAAATTAGAATTTCTTGTGAACAAGGTTCACACCTCGCTCGCTTAGAAAATGTATGAGCAATCATTAAGTAGAGTCTAAAGTTCTTTACTTCATGACGTAATTTAAACTCGTGAGATGTACTTGAAGTGTGCAAGGGTGGTTATTAAGTAAGTGTGTCAGGACAGACAATATCAGTTATTTATAACAAAATTATTATTATTATTATTCATCACTATTGTTACTTTTGGTGACTTTTGCTCTCATATTTCACATACTAATACTAATACTACTCATTTTGAAGGTGGACAAGCATCCTCAATATAGATGTTCAAGATGCCTCTTCGTTGTAAGAACAGATGGTGCATGGATTGATTTCTCATATCAGAAGTGCCTAAGAGCTTATATTCGGGAACAATACCCTTCTTATGCCGAAAGATTTATCAAAAAACACTTCAAACGAGGTTGCAGCTGAGGTTTCTAACTTCAAACTAAAAAAAATCTTTGAAATTTTTGGCATTTTCTTGTGGTGGTAATCCTTTTTTTGCTTATTAGGGGGGAGACTTTGCTCCCATTCTCCCCCTGCAATTGTCAATATGGTAGTAGATGTTAGTTGGCTGACTTCTTCTTCGTGTTTGTTTAGTCTGTGGGACGAAGTGAAAATGATTGGAAGTTAATGATAATAATGCTAATTTCTTGACTTATTTGTCTTCTTCTTGCACTTTCTTCCTTTTATATTCATGGCCGCAGTCATTATTAATTGATGCTGTGTGTTTACTTCTGCACTTTCTTTGAGTAGCATCAACAACTTGTCACTGTAATGGATAAGATTTCTTTTGCTGCAAAATTATTTTAAATAGAATTTTGTGATGGAATATATATATATATATATAAGAGACAATGTTCTGCCCTTTCCTTCTCCCTTGCTGAGGGGTTTGGTAAATCTTGACACGGTCCCTATTATGGATGATTACTCTCAATTATGGACACGGCATTTTGAATCATGTTTATATTTAAATTAATATGTCTGATATTTATTTCATACAGAGTAGATTTTGTACAGGAGATAATTGTATATGTGAGTATAAATTTAATC
The DNA here is from genome assembly GCA_025388415.1 of Cynanchum wilfordii. NCBI lineage: Eukaryota > Viridiplantae > Streptophyta > Magnoliopsida > Gentianales > Apocynaceae > Cynanchum > Cynanchum wilfordii. The sequence continues at coordinate 248,544 of JAHSUH010000178.1, forward strand.
TCGTAACTTTCCCATATCACTTTTTTTTTAAAGAATTACACTTATATGAGTATTTAGAGCTTATTGTTGTATAATAATTAATTGAGACACCAACACTTGTTGGCTCAAGTGGAAGAAGTTTCGTTTCTCATTTGTAAAGTCTCGAGTTTGAAGAAATAAGTGTAGAGAGAGCTTCTCCAGACGCAGCTCGAATTCGATTTAGTTGGGGCATAAATGGCTACCAAACACAGATAAATTACTAACATAAAAAAAAAAAAATGATTTGAGACATTTCTCCCTTTTCATTCATGTGTAAAAACAAAAGAATAGGTTTGGAAATGTGCGGCTGATTTCTTTGTCCAATTCTTTGTTGGGATCTAAGAACAAACAATTAATTACTACAAAACTTTGGAAATATGAGTCCAGAAAAGCAAAAAAAAAAAAAAAAAAATGTCTGCAGATGGGACCACGGAGAGAGGAGGGTACGACCTCACTCTAAGGCCTATTTAGACCATTTCAAGACTTCCCAAGATTTAAAATCCATCTTTTGCAGGTAATGATAATGATGATGCTGATCATGATCAAAGGCATGCTTGCTTCAGTAAAAATTCCAAAAGAGTCAAAAAATGCTGATCATGATAGAAATGCAAATAGATGCCACGTATGAAGAATAGTTTGAGGTGGATGCCACCTGGTCCCTCGCTTCCCTAATTCGATCATGACTAGCGATCGGAGAGATAATAAGGAGGGTGTAATCTTTGAAACAAAGATATGTCTTAGTATAGGAGTAACATACATTATTGGAGTCACTAAATTCAAGTGTGATTCTACAATTGGTTAAGACCAAAATATAATCGGTTACATGCACTATACAAGACAAGATATCATAATTTATTCTAAATATTTTGATTGCATACCACTTTCAGTGAGAGAATTAAAATTATATTCTTTATTTATTGATTCCTCAGGAAGTACCCATATTCTGTTACTAAATTAAGTATTGGAGAGCCAACGCTAGAACATACCCTCGACACTTGACTTTTTGTAGGTCACTTCACAATGAGTGAAACCCTTTAAATCTATCTACATAACATGCACAATAAAACGATTCACGGTCAATAATATATAATAATCTATGAAAATTGAACCATACATACATAAACATTTGGTGACCGCCCAGAAAACAAAGTCATATCACAGCTAGACATTTGATTTGAATTCTGAAAAAAGGTTTGTCCGTTCTATTATTTTTACTTACTCTACTTTATACATGGGCGAAGAATATTGGGAATCAATTGACTTCTTGATCTTGACAAAAAGATTGGTCCAGGATCTTGCCGCAGTAAGTAATTCAAAAAAGTCAAAGAGGTAAATTAAAAAGTGAAATAAATAGTGATGTATAGATACATACATATATATATTATATATATATATATATATATATATATATTGTTCCTTACTTACCATGCAATGCCTATAAGTACGAATGAATGCCATGCTCTATACACTACACAAACACAAAAGACTTCGTTAGAATTTAATTTTCTTACAATGCAAATAGGAGAAAAAAAAGGGCTGTTGTGAAACTTATCTGTTCCAAGAATGTATACATTTTTATTGCAAACAGGAAGAATTCATTGCAATGTCTCCTTAGTTACTCACCTTGGACAAATTTTCTGCACAATACTATAACTATCTAAGCACACTGACAATTAATTCTTTCTTATCATGTCGAATAAATCTTCCATCGTTTTCTACATGTTATAATGTCATCTTTTGCTTTTGCCAATTGAGGAAGAGACTGCAGAGAAACGATGGTATGACAGAGCTTTGTACTGTTATTGAGCAACACAGGATACATGTATGCATATTTCTTGTTTGCCATAATTGATCACATTCATTTATAGCTTCTGGAGCTATAAGGTAAAGGAAGAAACCGCTATATAGTGAGGGTTTTTATTATTATGATTATTATTATTATTATTAAGCTAATAATAATTCTGCATAACTGGTCGTAATTATTAGTAAGTATTATTGGAATACTGCCCCAAAAGTAATTAAAATCTCTAGACAATGATAAAAAAATATCGGTGCATTGACTACTAAAACAAGGTACATAAATATATACATGCATGCACGTAAAAATTTTAAATACAAAATCTTGAATGGAAGAAAAACTAAACAAAAGTCAGATATTTAGAGTTTTTTTATTTTTTTATTTTTTTTGATACATTGGGGAGGGGGTGTCCAACCTTGAAAGGGCCGGTTGGTAGGGTGACAACATGCCACTCGGCCAACCAATCTTTGATACTTGAATTTTTTTATTAGTCGATAAAGATATTGGCTAATGATATTGGAGATGGAGATATTAGATGGAAGATGAGAAAAAATGGTGGTATTGTAAGAAATAGTACTGTGTGTGGGGGGGGGGGGGAGGGGGGTAAAAGTGAAAACAACAGAAGACTTCTGTTAATGAAAAACCCTTCCCAGCAAAGCAAAGATTATGTTGTACGTATATGATAAAAGGATCCCTTGACCTTAAATATGGGGTGTGAATGGTCCCATCCAAAAACCAAAAAAAAAAAAGCATTAGCTGAACTCAGTAGTAGTAGTAGCAGTACAAGATGCCGTGTATCTATATCTATCTATATATATGAATAACCCCATCCACCATCCATCTATCCATCCATGCATATTTATTTAAGGTAGAGGCATGGGGATGAGAATAATATTGTACTATGGAGAATGGAGATGATCGATCCATCCTTGAGTTCCAATAAAAGGGTTCTCTTTTTTTTTTTTTTTTTCCGTTTGGTTTGGTTTCCTTTTGTTTACTTAGATTCCTCATTTGACAAGAGGTTATAAGTTCAACTCACATCATCGAAACTGTTTTATGGTGCAATTTTAGCTATTAAAAAAAAAAAAAAAAAAAGTAGTGGTGGTGGTGGACTGATCAAAGACTTTTTGACCATAATGAAGAAACAAAAAAGAAAACTGATCGATCATATCAGAGCTTTGATATAATGTATGTTGGAATTAGGTGATAGTGTGTGTATACATTCACACACAAACACATACACACATATATATATATATAGAAACAGAAATGATCGTATTCGTATGTCTCTAAAAAAGATGTCAAAAAAGTGAGTATGGTGGCATCATTGCCATAACGCCACACTTTCTATAACAACAAAAACAAACAGCACCTAGCAGCAGCAGCAACCATTGACCACTTTCACCTCTTTCTGAAACTCATCAACACCACATATATATATTGTTTCCTCTTCTTAATGACTTTATAATTAAGTTTTCACACACACAAAAACTGGATCATCCCATTATTTTTTTTTTTTTTTTCTTCAAGAATTCATAACTAAAAAAAAATGAAAAAGAAAAGAAAGAGAGATATGATAAACCCATGAATTGGTCGACAGTGGTTTCATTCTTTTGTCCCTCTCTTACTTTCTAGGTAGCCTCTCAGTCCTCGAAGATTGAGCTTTAAAGAAAAAAGAGAAGAGAGAAGAGTGAGATCGAGGGAGAAGAAAAAGAAAAGGAGAAAGCAACAGATCATAGCAGAAACCCTACAAGCATCTATCTAACTATATTGGCAATGAAACAACTTGTACAGCTATCATTCATAATTTCACTGTATGTATAATTCTGGTAAAATTAATGCACTTAGAGTTATATATATATATATATATGTTCGTCTCTTTCTCTTAAATTTACAGGAAAACCACTGTAAATATATTATATATATTCAGTCCCACACTCTCGTACTACAAAACTACTGCACACACACACACACCTCTCTTGAAAGTGAAAAAATATTAAAGAGACTGGAAAATGTGCTGACTGCTGGCTGCTACATATATATATATATATATATTATTTGTCTGTTTTACTGGTAAAATGGGGTGGGTTGTCAGCTCTTAACAATTAAGTTCCATTATACAGCTTCACATTAAAGGAAACGCCATTAATGGGAAACTGTTCTCAACTAGCTCTACCAAGGACCAAAATCCTAACCAAATCTTACCAAAGTTTTTCTTTTTTTTTCTCATGAAATTTCATTGGTATTAAAAGAATTGAAGGAATAATAATAATAAAAAAAAACACTTTTCTCATTGTAGTTAAATAAGAACTACATTCAAATGAAATCTTTTTTGTACTATGAGGTAGCAGCGGTATAGTATTGTATATATATATATATATATGTATGTATATAATTAAGAAGGCATGCAGTGTAACTTTTGGTTGCTCTCTTTTTCTTTTTGTTAGTTGTTGGGAGAGTCTTTGTATGCTTTATTTGTATCCTTTGTTGGTAAAGAAAGAAATTAATATTTCATCTCCATATACCATACTGCATGATAAAAAGTTAAGGTTTCTGCAAATGTCTTTTTTATTAATATAATATATATATATATATATATATATATATATATATGTATATGTATGATCACGAGTGTATTAATGGAACTAAGGATAAAATTAATTATACACAAAGTGATAGAGAATAACATTTCGGGATATGAAATCAAGAATAAACAAATTAAAGGAAAGCAGAGAGATAGATCATAACATTGTTGCCAGAAAACATGATGATCGATCCAGCTCTTTTTTTCTTTCTTTTTTTTTTTCTTTGTATGGTCTAACGTTGAAACTTGAAAATTCAAAGGTAAAAAGAGAAGAAGATGCAGCAAGTTGTCTGCAAAGGATCTGAATTTTATGGGCTAATCTCTCACTGCCGACTTTTATTTTATCACACCATTTTCTCATTTCCTAATTTTCTGTCTTTTCTCTTTTTCCAGTTTGGATCTTTTGTTATATTCTTTCAGTCCCATTAGCTTTGTCTTCACTGTACTAAAAGTATACTCTGAATTGATTATGAATATTTAAATTCATTCTTATATATTATGGACATTTAACCTTTAGGTTGAGAGCATGCATGCTGACCACTCGGCCACAACTCATTTGACTACTATTACACATTCACTTATTATTTCAATGTGAGACGGAATATCTATCACATTCACCTCCTTAAGACCTATCGTCCTTGCTAGGATCCAACCGAACTGGCTTCAACTCAAGATCAGCCAAACCAATGAACGCAAATGATTTTTGATGTGGTTCCTACCCCTCGGGTGTAACACTTAATTATCATAGTTCGGACTGATTATGTGATACCTCGTCCCATATCGATACGTGATATGAATGTGTAATGATATATAAGAACGGGCCTAAATACTCATAGTCAATTCAAGATATCCATTTTGCAGTAAAGATAATATCCAAATAGTTGACTATGAATATTTATTTATTTAAGAGGTTATTCCAAAAATAGAGTTGGAAATTTTGTCTTTTCTGTATACACTATTATTTTATTGGTCCTCTCTCTATCTATATATATATATATATATATATGGACCATTTTTCTTCCTTCTTTAACGTTATGTCGGTAAATAAATAATAAACTTTTTACAACCACAATTTTATTTATTTATTTTTTGGTAAAAATTACTACCTCAATTTTATTCAATTATTTTTGAGACATAATTTTTTTTTCTTGAACTCATAAGCACGTGTCGTGACTATATATCCGATATTACTCAAGATTAATTACTTAATATTATCTTTACTATAATAAAAGAATACTTTAAATTAATTATAAGTAATTAAATCATTATTATATATCATTATACATTGACTATAACTTTTAAATTGGAGATGAGGATGCTAATAAAAAGAGAATTGAGATTCAGTGGAGAAGTCTTCATGTAATAAAGAAACAATGTCGCATAACCTACTCTGGCCCTACGATTCCGGCCTATCAAGAGAGGAAAAACAGGCGTCTTATTGGCTGTCAAAAACTATTCAGATCCAACCCCTCTATTATCTATTTATATTATATTTAGTACCAATTTTATATTTTAGATCTTAATTATGTGCCACCTTTAATTTAGGTCTAATTATTTTACTTTATTTATGATATAAAAAATTGCTTAAATAAACTATATTTAAATTTATTTTTATTAGAAGTAAATTCTAATTTTAGATAATTACATATTAAAAATATAAATTAAATTTTGCAATTTTATTTAAATTAGAATTTGGGCTTCCTCCCGCTTCTCTTCCTTAAATGGGCCCACAAATATATGTAACACGTACAAATGATACGTGTCGAGTTGTTGTGAAGCATAACCCAATAGAACAACATTAGGTTAAAAAATATTAGATGAAAAAGAAATAAAATAAAATAAAATAAAAAGAAAAGAAAAATGTTTCAGAGCACTCAAAAGTCCAAAGAAACCAAATAAAACCACCACACCATTAAGCAGCCATTCTTCACTCCCTCCAACTTCATTCAAAGAGAGAGAAGAGTGAGAGAGAGAGAGAGAGAGAGAAAGGAGATGGCTATAGGTCTGCATTTGGGCCTGTCCTCCTCCTTCTACAAAATCTTATCTTGAATGCAACAATATTGAGTGCTCAGTGCTCTTTTCTTTGAAGAGATGGCTCATCATCAGCATCAAAATGAACAAAAGCTTCCATCTTTAATGTTGGATGCTTTGTACTGTGAAGAAGAGAATTGGGAAGATGTGGATGCAGAAGACTGTTTCATTGAAGAACAGAGTTACAGTACTAATAATAATAATAATAACAACAACAACAGTAATGACAATGTTGTGAACATGACTAAATCTCCATTGTTGTTGGAACAAGATTTGTTCTGGGAGGAAGAAGAGTTATGCTCTCTTTTGAGTAAAGAAAGGGTAGTGAATGATTTGTGTGATAATGGGAACCCATCTTTGGCTGATGCTAGAAGTGAGGCTGTGGAGTGGATACTGAAGGTCTGTGGCTATTACTCTTTCTCTGCTGCAACTGCCCTGCTTGCACTCAACTATTTAGATAGGTTTCTTTTTAGCTGCTGCTTTCAGTCCCACAGAGAGAAGAAGCCATGGATGACTCAACTTGCTAGTGTTGCCTGTCTTTCTCTTGCTGCTAAAGTTGAGGAGACTCAAGTTCCTCTGCTTTTAGATCTCCAAGTATGATTTTTTTTTTTTGTTGTAAAGATTGGATCTTTACTTGTTCTCTGTTTTCTTACTCTGTACATTACAAATCCTCTTTATCTATGGAGATGGTGTATATATATATATATATATATATTAATTAATCAGTGGACTGATTTCTGGGTTGCTTTTGATATTATTTCTTTAGGTGGAGGATTCTAAATTTGTGTTTGAGGCAAAAACAATACAGAGAATGGAGATACTGATTCTTTCCACTTTACAATGGAAAATGAACCCTGTGACTCCACTTTCATTCATCGACTATGTTACGAGGAGACTAGGTTTAAAGAACCATTCTTGCTGGGAATTCCTCAGGAGATGCGAACGTCTTCTTCTCTCTGTCATTTCTGGTATAGCCATCATTCATCATATCGTATCGTGCATCATTTGAATAGGGAAAGAAAAAAAAAAAAAAAAAGGTGGGGTCTTGATTTCTTGAATTAAAATTATTTCTACAATATGCAGACTGCAGATTCATGTGCTATCTTCCTTCGGTAATTGCAACTGCCACAATGCTGCACATTTTCAATAGCGTGGAGCCCTGTCTTGGAGTAGAATACCGAGAACAGCTTTTGGGAATTCTCGGAATCAACGAGGTTGGTTAAGGTTTTCTACCTATTAATTCATTAATTAATGCTAATTAGTGTCCGTAAACATTCTTGTAATAATAATAATTCTATATATGAATTATGAAAAAGCAGGAAAAAGTGGAAGAATGCTATAGGCTAATGCTGGTGGTGGCATCCACCGCGGCGGTCTACTTCCAATCATCCAATAATAATAAACGTAAGTTCGGAGCAACAACACTGCCGGTAAGTCCCAGAGGTGTGATGGATATGTCATTCAGCTACGATACCTCCTCCTCTAACGATTCATGGTCGGTGGCGGCGGCATCGGTCTCTTCCTCGCCAGAGCCGTTGTTTAAGAGGAGCAGAGCACCATCAACAAGGCTGGCCGAGGACTGATTGATTACATGACAATTGACTAAGTTTGGACGACCAAATCACCAAAAAAAAAAAAAAAAAAAATTTAAAAATCTTTAAGTTTCCAAGTACAAACCACCACCACCACTACCACCGCCGTCGTCGCCTTACCCCCCATGCAACAATATATATATATGAGGAATAACGTCCTCAACAGGGAAGGCTCTCCAAAAAAGAATTGCTCTCAGCCTACGGCGCAGGGCAAATTTCCTTCGGGACTAGTTTAATATGTTCAATAATTCTTTTTTTTAATGTTAAATTGCTCACCATCTCTGCATATTTATTTGACAAGAACTTCCCTTGTGAGAACCATGGTAGAGATGGTTTGCATTTTATCCGGAAGATAAAAGAAAGAAAGAGGAAAAAAAAAAAAAAAAAATTGAAGGCAGTTTTATTTAAATTCCCACCTCTTTCTTCTTTCTTTATTTCTTTCTTTCTTTATTTCTTTCTTTTTAGTGTAAAAAGATTCTTAGATAAGAGAGACAGCAATGGGGTTGTTGTATATACAACGTTGTTGTTGTCGTCCAAATATAAACGTAATAAAAGAGCAAATTAATAATTTATTTTGCCATTTAAGCCAAAATTCAAACCTTTCATTTTCTTAAGGGTGAGAAACGGTGAGGTGAAGGTATTTGTTGTTTTTCTTGATTTTCTGCTTCGGTTTTCAACATAGAAAGGGACGGATGTGGCCAAAAATATCAAAGCGACGAAGGGTTGGTTTTGTATGCTTGTGGAACGAGGAACATATTGTCGGCCATTCTTTGCTCCTATTAGATTTTGTTTATTTGACCTCGTTGCTTGAGCTCACTTCATGTTTTTTTTTTTTTTTTTCCTTTAGAACCCCATCTCAAATTATGGGATGATACTTTAAAATTAATTTACATTTAAATTAATTTTGGTCGAGTTGGGTTGATTCTTTGTAGAAGAAAGTTCTCGCCCCAAATATTAAATAGTTATATAGTCAGTCACCGGTATCTCATAATACTCTCAATAATTAACAAAGTTTTACTCCTCAGTGACACTCAAATCCTGAATATTCATGTGAAACCTGGGTGGTTCACCACCCGACCACCATGTTGGTGGTAAAATTTATCCTACTTACTATTACCTTAAATAAGACACAAAAATCAAGATTTGAAAAATTCAACCTTGTAAGTGATTGAAATGACACACAAGAAAAAAAAAATTAAATAAAATTAATCATTGTAAATTTTTTTTTTTTTAAATTAATCATTGTAATAAACCATAATGAATTGGCAATTTGAATTAGCTGTTACCAGAAAAGATTTCCAATAAAGGACTTGTACATTTGCTTTTTTTTTTTTTTCCCAAAATCACTTCAAAAAAAAAAAAAAAAAAAAATAGTGAATCAAGATTTGGCAATTAAATCATCATTCCAAGTAAGAAAACAAAAAATTAAAACATTATTCCTAATTAATCATTTAAGTATTACTTACTACTATTAGATTTTTATTTCTATTTTTATTTTTTAAAATATGTTTCGACATACTGAATCCACTTATATAATTATTCAATCTCTATTGCTCAATGCCGTGAATGCCGGAGATTCTTAATCTATATATATATATATATATATATATATATAATAATTTAATAATTTATGTAACACTTTAAATGTCTTTAAAATTTACTTTAAGTCTAACTCCAAAGCGTAGATGAACTTGTAAGAAATTTAAAATTTGATATCAAAACTTATTTTTCTCAAAAGAAACTATTTGATTGGGAGGTTTTAAAACTGATTTAAATTTATAAAGGAAAAACGCTCATTGAAAAAAAGGATAGATTTGGAGGTAGCTAGCTGTAAATTGGGGATGGGAGAGAGGTTAAAGTTGATGGAAGTTCTAAAGTGTAAAAGAAGATTTAGCAGTGTTTAAAAGGTGGATTAAGAAAAGATTAAAAGACAATTTGGATGCGAATAGATTCATTAGGATACAACTTACATACACCAAAAAAAAAAAAAAAAAAAAAAAAGGGTAAAAGATGAGAATATTGAAATTCGGAGGAAGGGGTTGGGGTAGGTGTGTGGTGTGGGGGGGGGGGGGGGGGGAGGGGAGGGGACAAATGTCTTTTGATTTTTGTTTCTTCCCCTTTTTCCTTTTTTTTTTTTAGAAAAAAAAAAAAATTGTTCTCCCTCACTGCTTTTGGTAGGTTAGAGATTTTACTATTATTTCAACTCATAAAGGAAAAGATGAAAAAAATGAATAAGTAAATAAGGAAGATATATATATATATATATATATATATGATATTTTGTGTACCATTATAAATATATAAAAATATGATATAAGTATAAACATATGTATTTATTATTAATTTGATATATGTGTTTTGATATTATAAAAACGGTATCAAATAATTAATTTTAAGTAAGTCTTGACACAAGTTTATATCTGGGGTTGTCACAATATATATATATATATAACATATAAGATAGGTGATCAGGAAAAGAAAGAAAGAAAGAAAAGAGTTGGTTCCAGTTAGCAAATTTCTATTCTTTTAGTAGATAGTGCCTATATTCTTTACTCCTATTGTCTCTCTTTTGACCCTTTTTGGCTAACACCATTTTCTTGAGAAGTTCTTTATGCCACTAAAGGTTTTTTTTTTTTTTTTTTTTTTTTCCTAGATTTATCTAGAATTCAACTTTTATTTGGAGGAAGGTTTCACTTTTAACTCTTATATGATGCTTACAACGAGTGTTGAACTTTCGAATTTATATAATATTTCAGAATACGTTTTCCTATTGTCTAAAATGAAGAGTAATTTAGAATAATGTAATCAATTACTGCTAACATGTGGTAAGTTTACAAAAAGATTTGAATTGAATTAGTTATGTAGAAAAATAGTGATGTTTTTGCTACTTTCTTGACTTTACTTGTACCGTATTTTGTTTTATACAGTGAAGTTATTTCAATTTGCAGAAGAAACAAAAGGAAAAGAGAAGAAGACTTTTATGTGGTGAAGGAAGTTTCAAAAACAAAGATATATATATATATATATATATATATATATATATATATATAATATACGACAAGCTATATATATAGCTAAGACTTAAGAGCCCTTTTTTTTTTTTTACCAAAGGGCAGAAGTTTCTTCATGGAAGAATAAAGTTTGAAAATGAAGTTAAATACAGTGGACTAAAGCTAGCTACTGAAACATATCAAACTCATCTTTGTTCTTTTGTTTTTAGATTCAAAAAATACTTATTTTAATTCAAGATAACTTAATTACACGAATTCGACACGATTGTAACCTCATATATTATTTTTAACCTTACATTTAGTGAACCCATCCCGGGATTTAAGACGGTCAATTCTCTCGCTGCAGCAGCAGAAGTGTGGGTTGCACATGTTGGATTTGAATTATATATCACTTGGTACTTAGCTGTACTATCCAACATTAATACCACTTATTGTTTCACTTTCTCCAAACTTAGCCATTCTCCTCTTTACACTTTTTATACTCACTTGAAACGTTCGGTGTCCCCAATTTATTTGGTGAGACTAATTCGGACTCGGCCTCTGGAACGCTCGCAGAGTTCAACTCTTACTCGAGGGTAAGGGTCTGACCCATTTTTTTTAACATGGCGTTAACCACTTCAGGGGATTCGAAACCTCGATCATCCGCCCTGGAGGAAGCATTAGGAGTTCGCGCACCAATTCCCCCAAGCTATCGGGTTCTCCTCTTTAAACTTTACTACACCCTCTAACTACTCTCCCCCTTAAACAACAACCAATCCCCCTCAAGTCCCAAGTTGGGAAATAAAGATTTTAAGTTACAATGTAGAGATCATGATCCGAATTTTGTTATTAATTGATGCGAAAAGTTTAATTGATAAAAACTTATTTCAAGAGTAATATTGGGGATCAGCCGTGGGCTGCAGTCTTAGGCTTGGTCACCCAACTCATTATGTTCGTCTACATATATATATATATATATATATATATATATATATATGTGTATTTTAGGGTTTTCAATTATTTTTGGTCTTGATGTAGAATTTCAAAATTCCTAGTAAAATTTTGACTATAATGAATATTTTTCTCCTTTGACTATATTTTTTTTTTTCATTTAAAGTTTCTACGTAAAATCCGTGTGTTTCATCTTATATCATAATATATCATAATCTTTCTTATTTAAGACACAAGCAAGCTGATAATGAATGAATTTTCTTTCACTTAAGTGAGATTGCGAGTTTGAACTTGCACACACTCGTGTATGCAACCGTGAAATTTGAAACCAGAGCATACTTCTCTAATAAACCTATTCAACTCAAACAATGATTAATTTAAATGTGAATATGATTTAAATACACTGTTATCTTTTATATAGACATGATTTATTTTAGAGAGAAGGAATAATAAATTAGGTTCTCCACCTTGAGTTCCATGTCTTTCATTAACTCCACACATAACAATGTAGTAGTATCATCCACCTAATACTCAATCAATTTGGACCGCCCCATAATAATTTCTAAGTCTTCAACACAATTCTTACCTAATGTTCATACTACTCAAGTCTTGCCCAACCATTTATTTTTTTATTTTTTGTTTATATATTTTTTTAATTTATCCCGCATAAAAATAATGGTCTAATCTTATCAAAACAACAATATATATAAGTTGATCTACCAAATCTTGATGGAGAAGAGCTAGAAAATATCTAATGTTTTGTCCATAAATTCGGTTAAATATCCATAAAATATGTCTATCGTTATAATTAATACATTATTTAATATATCTAAAGTGAAAATTTACACATTTAAAAGAATATGATATAGGTATAAGCTATTTTGAGGCTAATAACAAAACTAAAAAAAAAAAAAAAAGGAAAGAAATGTTAACATCAAACGTTGTAACATTGATTCCTCTGTGCAAAAACAGCATGTAGGTTGCAAGAGAATTTATGTAAGGGCCCATTCTTATTGATGGTGGAGATGATTTGACAATAACTAGACTTAGACCAACAACTTTTTTTTTTTTTTTTTTTTTTTTTGTCTTTCGGAAAAGAGTTTGATTTCTCTTAATCAAGATTTTAAACTCGAACTTTATAAATAAAAAAATAAGCATTAGATAATTTTCTTTTGAAAAGAAGTTTAACATAACTCAAATTTAGATTAATTAAAGTTCAAAGTAGCTAGAGAGGTTTTATACTTCTCTCACAAAAAAAAAAAATATCTTGTGAGATTGATGGTTCGAACCTCGACTTATGTATCTAATTGTTTAAAATTTGGGGTCAGAGCTTCCTCCCACAATGGACCAACCCGGTGCTCCCGGCACTACATGATTAGTCCGGATATGCATTGACTTAAATATGTCCTCTCATAGTTTGTAATCCAATATCTATGATACCTCGTCCCCTAAGAAAGAAAAAAAATCTTAAACATTACATGAGTTCTGTAACACTCCATCCCACCTCGAAAAGTGAATATGTAATAATATATAAGTTCATTGTCAATTTGAGTATCCTTTTAGTATAGTAAGTATAATATCAAGTAGTTGATATTATCAAAACAATTACAATTCAAATCAAATCTATAATAATCAAACCAATGAAATAGATACTTGATAATCTAAACAAAAATAGAGTTACAAAACGCAAAACTTGAAATCCTTTTTTTCCCCTCAAACAACACAAGTTTTTTACACATACAATGCGTGGTTGGCATAATTGTAAAGGACCCTTTATATATAATTTTTTCCCCTTCGATCTCGTGAATTTTTATTTTTTTTTTTCTTGAAAAATAAATATTACAAGGTGTGTTTGGCTGGCATGGGGTAAAAAGACGGAGAGTATCCAATGATGTAGGGCTGTGAGGCAGAGAGGTGTCTCAATCCCAGGTAAATTCCAAATGCAACATTCAATTTAATAAGAAGAAGAACGAGAAAGACAGAGAACCAAGCATTCTTGTTGTTTCCTCAAGTTTATTTATATACATATATATATATACATACATATTGTCATGAACCGGATCCGTAAGCTCATGCCACAATTATAGGTTTGACAACATTCACAGTCAACTACTTTGTTTTGTCATCACTTTATCAAAAGGATACTAGAATTAACTATGAGTATCTAGACACATTCTTATATATCATTACACATTCACTTATCATTTTGATATAAGACATATATATATATATATATATAATGTATATATATATATAGATAATGTAGGACTTGTTAAAAATCTTTGTAGTAAAAACTAGCTTATCTATTATATCTGGCAAATGCAGATAAGCAAGTGTATGAGTGTGTACTCATGATCATCATACACGTGGTCCAATCAGCAGCTGTCCGAAAATTCGTGGATTCTCTTTAGATCCTTTTGCTTCTATTGCAGGTCCCCCTTTATTGTCCCGTCTCCATCACCTCTTTTTCTTTTTCTTTTTTTTTCCTATAAAATTCCAAATATTTCTTTTTGAGATATTTTAAACCGGATTTCTTAAAAAAAAATATATAAACTCTATACTTAATTTTTAAAAGTATGTAAGTAAATACAAGTTTGATCTTACAATCTCACTTAATTCAAAGAGAGTGCGTTATCAGCTTCGAGTTTTGATGTATTATCGTCTTGTTCGTACTGTCACGGACTAATGTTTGGGATTTTGATTTTTTTTTTTTTTTTTTTTTTGAGAGAAAAAAAAGACAATGGATTTTTTGTATGAGTATAATGATTAGGGATATGAATTTCTGGGGACAGGGATATATATGTATATTTTTGGCCTAAGGTGACAAAAGGAAATTAATAAGAAAGTATAAAAGGGGTGGTGGGTTATAGTACGAAATGGGCAATAGTGGTCCGAATAATCCCAGTGTGTCAGGATGAATAAGGGCAATAGCAAAGGGCCTAAAAGCCCTTTAAGTCCCATACAAAAGAACAAAACTAACAATCTTTTTTTTTTTTTTTTTTTAAAGGCAGTACAAATATGGCCCATTTTTTGTTTTTTTTTTTTTCCTTTCTAAAAGCACAATCTATTCAAACTATAGAAAGACACATTTAAGTCAATTCATATTTTGATTAATCTCCGTTTTTTCCGGGTTAGTCTTTTGCAGAAGGAAATACATTTAAGTTAATTCATATTTAGATTAATCTCCATTTTTTCCGGATTAGTCTTTTGCAGGAGGAAACTCCGGGTCTCCGTTGTATTAAATTTTTTTTTATATATAATACTGCTACCATTTTTTTTTTTTCTGTTTTGGTTTCAAATTTAAAATTAAGTAAAATTTTAATTCAATTAAAGAGACTTAAACCTATTTGAGTAAAATAATTAATTTTATAATATTTATAATTCTTTTTGAAGGAAAATTTGAAAATTAAAAATATGGAACTAAGGCTTGGTCCCAACTCCCAAGCCTTGTTCTTGGTGATCTATAAAACTATGATGAGATTGGGTAAGAGGGGAAAAAAAATTCCATATTGGGCTGGTTGAGTATCAGGAGGCCCAGATATTTTAGGAATATAGACAAAGTATTTATTGAAGAAGGCCCAAAATGGCCCAAATAATATAAGTTTATTTATTTATTGTTGGGTTCAGAACCCATTTATAAAATCTAACTCAATCACATATTACCTAATACATTATATCTTTATTTTTTATTTGAAGACTTAATAATAGATATAATTTTGATAATTATAAATTAATAATATTTTTTATTATATTTAGCATTAAAAAGAAAAATTATATTATTAGAAATTATAAAAAATTAAAATTTTTTATTTATGATGTATAAGTTTAAATTTTTTGTTTTTCTTTTAGAGTTTATTTTGGTAAAAAGATCTTGAATTAATCCGGTAGCTTGAGGGAGTTGGTGTGCGGACTCCTAATGCTTCATTCAGGGCGGATGGTCGAGGTTTCGAATCCCTTTGAGGTGGTTAGCGTCATGTTAAAAAAGCTCTGGGCCAAACCCTCATCCTCGAGTAAGAGTTGAACTCTGTGAGCGCTCCGCAGGCCGAGTCCGGATTAGTCTCACCAAATAAGGTGGGGACACCGAGCGCCCCAAGTGGGGTATAAAAAAAGATCTTGAATTAAACTTGATGCCGCCCCTGAACTTGATGGAACTACCTCAACATTAGAGTCTGTAAACGAGCCGAGCCGAACCGAACATCGAAATTTGAGCTCGTTCGATTAAGTGTTCGAACATTGTTCGAGTTCGCTAAAAAAAATTAATAATATGTTTGCGAACAGTGTTCGAGTAAGTTCGAAAATTAATCGAGCCTAAAAATTTGTTCGAGTTTGATTCAATTAATAATCGAACGAGCTTTGTTCGCGAACATCCTACGAAGAGACAGAAGAAGAGTTAAGCACCAATCAAGGAGAGCCAAATGCTGCAGTTCCAGACTTGGGGAATATCAACTTGCATTCTATTATTCTTCCGCTGTTTTTCTTTCTCTCTGGCATGGCTAGTGAAACATGAAAAGTCATATGATAGTTTGGGTGAAAACATATAAGAGATTTCAGATTTTTAGGTACATAGATGAACAAAACGTGCTACTTAATTGGTCTAAGTGGAAGGAATAATTTTACTTATAAAGAAATAGGCATAGGAAGAATTATGGACCTTGAAAACTATCGAATCAGTCAAAATTTAAAATAATTATGACTAATAAAGAAAATTTAAATCCACATATAATAAAATATTTTTAAAAAATAAATAATAATAATATCTTTTTGAAATATATAATAATTTATTCATCAGAATTTTTAAATAATGCATTGAATGAAACGGCACATGCTGTTTATTTTGTAATTTAGTGAAAAAGGAGAGTGAGTAAATTAGGTGCAGATACGGCCCATGTCGTTGGGACAAAGATCTTCACGTGTTTACTTCAACTTGGAATCTTCATTTTAGATTCCACTTTCTCCAGATTTTTTGCGTGATTCCAAATCTATGGTAGGCCCCACTGTTTTTTTCCCCTTTTTACCCATAAAAAAATTTGAACCAAATATTGCATTTATTTAAAATTTATATTTTATAAGAAATTTACTTTATTCGAATCAAAATTAATTTATTTGTAAATATAGTTTATATTTGTTTCAACATTTTTAAAATATTAGAACGGTAACTTTGATAACAATTCTCGTAGTTGAATGAATTAAGATTTAGAAGAGTTTGATTCTAAAAAAATATTTATTAAAGATAATATATTATATGAGTATATTATTAAAAGATACGTATCTATCATAAAATTTTTAGTCATTTTTCAAGTTTATAAATATTTTTAATATTAATTTTGAAAAATCAATATCAATAATAGGATGCACGTCATCTAAAGTTCTCGAAATTCTATAAATTATCAAAATTTGTATAAGATAAATATTGCTTTTAGAAAAGTATAATTTGATACAGGCTTTAAAGACAGTCACCATTATTGTTCTCATTTTTTTTTTATTCTATTTTCTCCGATAATATCCGACTTGAACAAAAATTAATTTAATTTTTTAAATATAATTTTAAAATATCGTACATAATTAAAATCTATCTTATAACACTTATTGAGAAAAACATACCTAAAATTAAGTTATATATTTTCATACAAAATAAATATAAATATTATAATGATAAAACCATATCAATATGTATCTATATTGGATGAATTACATATATTATATTATTATATATATATATATATATATTATAAGCTGAACATATCGGAAAGCAAAAGTACGTAGGCCAAGTAATTAGAATAAAAAAAAAAAAAGACAAATTAAAACCGAATGGAAATGAAGGTGGTGACGATGATCAAAGACGGTAAAAAGGCTTGCTCAAAGAAAGAAAAGTCTACCCACCAAAAAATAAAATCAGAAAGAAAAGTCAAAATTGAAGACCAAAATCAATTTGCTGATCTCAAAACCGAGCCACCGTTAAAAAGGTTTTCAAACAAAAACAAATTTATGAATTAATATTATATGTTTTAACCCATTTTAGATGAGATTGAAGTGTTTAAAACACGTTAATTGAGTAAAATATTTAAAATTCTACTTAATAAACTTTCTAAAAAATCTCTTAAAGAAGACGTGTCACATTAAATTACAAAAAATATATATAAATATATATATATATATATATATATTAAATTTAAGACTTTTTCACTAAAAATCTAATAAACATCATACCTAATTTGTTTGTCCTTAAATACCTAATTTGTTTGGAGTTTTGTTAAAATATAATTATAATAAGACAATATCAATTAATCCCATAAGTAATCTTAAGCTTCAATTAGAAATATATTTAGAGAGAGAGAAACCAATGGAATCTTAACATTAGCATGCATGCGAAATCAAGCATAAATATATATATATATATATAATATATATATATATATATATATATATATATATATATATATATATAGAGAGAGAGAGAGAGAGAGACAAGCTAACATGTAATTTTTGTATAGATTGTCTTGTGAAAAAAAAAACAAGGCTCCCATAGTTGGTGGATGGATGTGACATAACTTCATTAAACTTTTCCAAGAATTTTGGCCTCATTAAATTTGTCTTTGGGATCCTTTGATTTAGATTGGACTCAAAAAAGATACCGCTGCAAATATAAGGCTCAAATCTTGGATGATGTAACATATACGCATTTATTCTTCATAGCATTCTTACTCGGATGAATGTCATATTCTAACTCTTATATGTAACGCTTATAGTTAGTATACATTGAATCTTCAATCTCGTATAGTATTTACAGTGCGTTTTCTTATTATGTCATGCTCGAACTATTTAGTTATATTATAGAATAACTTTTATACTCTATAGCAATGAAAAATTAAAATTGATATTTTTAGTTAAGTGAAAATCAAATTAAGAATATAATATACATTACTTTAATTAAAATATATAAATTATTACATAATTTGATATACTTTATGCTCAAAATGTTTAATTTTTTTTAAAAAAAAAAAAAAAAAAAGTGGATCAAATTACAATTTAATGAAATTATATATACAATTCTAATTAAGTCACTCGGTAGTAATATATTAATTATATAATTGATTTATTGAGATTAGTTAAATAAACTGAATTAAAAAAAAATTCCAAAAATTATTATTAGCATTTATTTTTATAAAAAAAGAGATATCTCATATTAGGGTTTCCAATATATATTAAAAAAGAGTTGTCTTTTTTCTTGAACACTTCTAAGGAAAGTCGTCTTTGACTTTCCCATGCATGTTTTATTTATCAAGCAATAAAAATTCCATTTGAAAAAAAAAAGGTATATCTTGTCATTTCTTTGTCATGAACAAAATCCATGGCTTCTAAAATCTATAATAATGGAAGAATAATATATTTTCTATATATATATATATATATATATGTTGCAAAACACAAAGGATAAGAATTTTGGACTATCATACTATACCTTTTAATTATTCTCAATTTTTCTCATTTTGACATTTTACAACTCTTCTTGAATAGTATTCTAAATATGAAGTCAATCAATATCCATTCCTTCATTGTGCAAGATAATATATATATATATATATATATATATATATATATATATTTGATTTAGGGTCTATAACACGACTATAAATTTGATTATATCTATAATCAATTACTTGATATCATCATAATTGTATCAAAAAATATATATTATAAATTAACTATAAGTATCTAAACTTATTTTTGATATATTAGATAATTCATGAAAATCTAATGGAAACATCCACGTGAAATCATATCATATCAAGACTTTTAGTGAAAAGATGATAGTCTAGTTGGTCCGATTTTCCTTACTTAGGTGTCTCACCCGACCTGCCAAATGAGGGACCCGAGTTCGACATGTGATTTTTGCTGCAATTTTAGCTATATATTGTAGTATTGATAGTCTTCTTCCATGAATCTCTTCCAAATTATTCAATGATGATATTAGGTCACCAAATATCAAGACTCCTAAAGGGCGATACATAAATAAAGGAAGGGCAAACGTAAGAACGACGTGTTTCATGTAATGTACTGTTTTAGTGTTCAATTTGTTATCAAAATTGTGGGAATTAATAATTTTAATTGAAAATTTGTCTGCTAAGCAATTAGGCTAATCTCAACGTCAATCGTGTTCCTTAGTCATCAATAATAACCAATCATAATCATAATCCTTGTCATCATTTATTTATTTTAAAAAATACGACTAAAAACACATGCAAATTTCAGTTCTAAGTGTAAGAAATTTAATTTGTGTTTTCGATAATAATTTTAAATTCAAATTTCATAAACAGACAATATGAGTATTAAAATAATTTTTTCTAAAATAAAATTTGACCCATTTTAATTCTAAATTTATGAGAATGTTTGGTTGCATGGCCGAGTTGGATACAGCAAGATCTAATGTACATTACTTTTTTTAAAAAAAAAAAAAAAAAAGGGAATCTAAATTAAAAAGTGCGGTCACTTTCCCAATCAACTTGGACGTGCACATAATTTTTTACCTTTTTCGTTTTCCATATTTTTTTTTTAAGATCATTTATTATTTAGAGTCATTATGATTTCGATTAATACAAATTTGTCTCAGGTTGTGCTTACAGAGTTTAACTCTTATTCGGATGAAAACCTTACTCTGCTCTCACGGTGAGTGTTGAACTCTCAATCTCTTGTAGCATTCACAATGCGCTTTCTTATTGTGTCAAACTAAACAGCTTCTTGTTTTCCTTATTTGAGACTCGAATAAAGAGGGCTATTCGTAGAAAATTATTTAATAAAAATAGGAAATTTTATCCAAATTACTCTTGTAATAATCTTAAATTACACCAAATATGAAAATAATATAGTACTATTAATTTTAAGTGCATGAAGAAGGCTTAAGCACATTCACTTATAACATGGGAGGTCATGAATTCGAGACATGATAAAAATTATGATTTAAAAAAAATAAAAAATAAATTTAAGTGCATAAAAAAATCTCTTTTTTTAATTAAGAAGATATAATTAAATTAATAGGATTTAAAATTAATTATTTTAAGTTTTTGATTGTAAATATTTATTTTTATTTCATTTTATTTTATTTTGCCTTCTATTTTGTGATAGATGAAATCACTTAATAAAAAAAAAAAAAAAAAAAAAAAAAAATCTAAAATAGTTTAATTTTATTTAGATACTTAATTAAAACACACCATAAAATTCAAAGTGAAAAATGAGTAAGTCTGTTTACTTTCTATGGATTCTACATTTTTAAATACATATTTTATTCTTACTATCTATTATTAATTTACTTTTATGGTTTTTTTTTTTATAAGTGATATATTATTAAGCATCAATAAATATGAATTATAAAAATATAAAATAATAATAATAATAATAAATGCACATTTAATATTTGGTAATTGTAATTAAAAAAAAAAATGGGCCAAATATATTAGAACATACGGAATAGTTAAAAACTGCGTTACAGCTTGCAAAATAAAATAAAATTGATGATTTATTTAAAGTCCGAAAATGCCTATAAATTCAGCAGTCCAGAGAAGCGTTAACTCCCGTGCTCAGCAATTTATTTTTTAGAGTAAGAGAAGGAGAAAGATTAGTTCTCCCCCGGTGCTATATACTTCCGGCAAGCCTAATACTGTTATCTAACAGAGAGAGCGAGCGCGATCATCAGAGATGGGCGGTTGGGCTATTGCGGTGCATGGCGGCGCTGGTGTCGATCCCAACCTCCCATCTGAACGTCAAGATCAAGCAAAACAACTCCTCGCTCGCTGCCTCAATCTCGGCATCTCTGCTCTTCGCTCCTCTCGCTCTGCCGTCGATGTCGTTGAACTCGTCGTACGTTTGTTAATTTTCCCGCCATTTTCTCCGATTTTTTTTACCTGCTCACCGCTTCGTTCTTTTCTTTTTTTAATTTGTTCCTAAATCGAATTCGAATGCATGTTCATTCGCAAATCAATGTTTTTTATTTCTTAGTGATTTTTCCATTTACATGAATGATCGGCAATTTTTGCCTTTTTTTTTTTTTTTTCCGTTTCCCGAATATATTTTATTTATTGCTGGTGCGGCGGCGTTGCAGGTGAGGGAATTGGAATCTGATCCCCTGTTCAATTCTGGCCGTGGATCTGCACTAACTGAAAAAGGAACCGTCGAGATGGAAGCCAGCATCATGGATGGCACCGGTAGGCGATGCGGCGCCGTTTCTGGAGTCACCACCGTTAAGAACCCCATCTCACTCGCCCGACTCGTCATGGATAAATCGCCCCATTCCTATTTAGCCTTCTCTGGCGCCGAAGATTTCGCTAAACAGCAGGTTAATTAATTTAATTAAATATTCTCTCTCGTATTCATGAAAAAAAAAAAAAAATTCCCAAAAACTAATATTATTGTAATAAATAATCTCTCTCGCTCTCTCTCCCAGATTCCTGGGTGAGGCAGAGTTTCAAGAAGATCAGAAAAACAATGTTGAATTCAGTTTTGGTGTCCTTACTTTATTATTAAAAATTCAATTAAAATTTGTCTTGATTTCCTTAGGGGGTGGAATTGGTGGACAATGACTATTTTATTACAGAGGACAATGTCGGAATGCTCAAATTGGCAAAGGAAGCTAACACCATCCTCGTAAGAATATCTTTTCAGTATTATCAGTATATTATATATTATTAAATAATAATATTACTCTGTTAATTATACATTTTTTTTCTTTTGGAACAGTTCGATTATAGGATTCCTCTAACTGGAATAGAGTCCTGTGGCTCAGCTGTCGAAAGCCCAATCATAATGAACGGTTTACCAATTCAAATATATGCGCCGGAGACGGTGGGGTGCGTGGTGGTGGACGCCCAAGGTAGATGTGCAGCAGCGACGTCGACGGGTGGGCTAATGAACAAAATGACAGGTCGGATCGGCGATTCCCCACTCATCGGTTCCGGAACCTACGCGTGCGACTTGTGCGCGGTGTCCTGTACCGGAGAAGGGGAAGCCATTATCAGGTCGACACTCGCACGGGACGTGGCGGCCGTGATGGAGTACAAGGAATTAGGGCTTCAGGAAGCGGTGGATTATGTAATCAAGAAGAGACTAGATCAAGGGCTTGCTGGACTCATTGCTGTGTCCAAGAACGGACAAGTTGCTTATGGTTTTAATACTAATGGCATGTTCAGAGGATGCGCTACCGAGGATGGTTTTATGGAAGTTGGCATTTGGGAGTAGTAGAGTAGACAAAAAAAAAAAAATTGTAGTCTTCAGATTTAAAATTAGTAATTTTGTGGTACTTTTGTTTAGCAGGAAGGAAAGTACACCAAAGTGGTAATGATGTTTGAATCTATTATGGTTAACCAAAGTGTATTAAATTATTTTCCAAACACAAAGTTATACAAAGCCAACAACCCACCACGAAAAGGAAAAAAAAAAAAAAAAGGTGATTGCTTTTTTCACTTTGACGACTTCTGATCATGAGAACCAGAGATGGCTTCTTTTGCGGGTTGAATTTTTTTAGCCACCTTAGCAGCAGTCTGAGCAATTACACCGGGAGTTTCATCCTTGGGATCGTCAATACGGTGGATAATTTCCACGTTCTCTTTCTTGGCTCCCTGTTCTTCTTGCCCTGCCGGTGATCTATAATCCACTGTGTTCACCTTCACCTCTTTTGCTCCCTCTTCGTTTCTCCCTTCTGTTTCCTGCAGTTTGCAAAAATAATCAGGAATTAGTCGAAATTTTTTACCTATGTTGTTAACAAGGTTGAAGACATGCAGAAATTTGAACCTTTGTAGTGGACATTTTTTTGGATTGAAGTAGTTGTAGTTGCTCTGCTTTTCTCCCGTCTTGATTTTCTGTCTGTTTACATGTATATAATCTCTGTCTATACATATATATGCTTCAGCTTGGCTTTATTTTTTTGTGTGGAGAAGTGGACAAGTTTATCCTAACGGAGAAGGTGAGTAGTGCATTTGACAGCTCAATGGATGTCGTGGTGAGCATTGAGAGGTGGCAGCCAACAAAATCTTACTGGGATAGAACACGTATTAATTCCACAGGAAGTTGTATGAATCCTCCACGGCTCTTCGGGGATTTGGATTGTTACTTAACAACTTTTCACGCCAACACACCCTTGTTTTGAAGAAACAATATGTTCTTAATTTGATCATATATATCTACATATATGTGCATTACCAAGATATTGGTAAGTAGTTTGGTTTCTCTTACATAAATTTTCGAGTTTGAATCATGTTCGAGAAGAAATAAAAATTCTAAGAGGCTTAAATCGCAGAAAATTAACCGTATATGTATCAAGATTTATAATATGTTTGCTTACACAAAAAAAGAAAAGAAAAGAAAAAGGGTCCAACTAGAGAGTAAGAATACACAATATTTGGATTCTTGAAATCTTTGTTAGGGCTCAACACACGGCCCATTTCTATTTGCCTGATATGATGAGCTGGGGATCAGTGTGTCAAAATAGGATAGATCATGGAAAAGTTATATGAACTATTCAAAAACTACAATGTCATATTTAGATCACTCTAGATTAAATTAGAGAAGGCAGTGCATCCAATTGGGTAAGACTTTTTTCAAATAAGAGTTAGATTTTATGGCGGGCGTAATTCAAGTAGAATTTAGATTAATTGAAATCGTGATAACTTCGAATACTAGATGGTTTAGAGAAAGGTAGGAAGTTTTTGACATAATTTTGTAACATAGACTACATAGTAGTTATTGCCACCTTAGGTTCAGATTAATTTAGAATTAGCACATTAGGCCTTTTTTAAGACAAACTCTTTTTAATGCTTATGTTTTATATACTAGATTCAAACTTTTTAAGATGTATATTATAATCTCTCTCTGAAACCCTAGCTGCTCCCTCCTTCTTTTTTCCTCTAGCCGCCTCCCTTTAGTTTCCCTTCCCTCTCCTGCCAAGGGAGAGCTTTTAGCTCCGGTTAGAACTCTTTCTTGGTCGGAGATCACCATTTTTTTTCTTATATTCCTCTTCTTCTTCTGTATTTTTTTGGGTTCTTTGTTGTTGGTGTTGTTGTTTGTGTTTTTTCTTTCTTCTTCTTTAGTTTTCTTGCTTCCTTTCACCTCTCAAATGCATAGTTCTTTACTGATATCTAGATATCGGTTCTTTTTTCTTCTTTTAAAAGAAAAATTTGTCAAACCCGGTCGTTTAGATCCGAGTCCTTTGTTCGTTTTTTATCTTCCTTTCGGGCATCTTTGATACGCCCGGGATGGATTAGGTTGCTTTGTTGAAGGAAGAAGGTGAAATCGAACCCTCAATGCAACCGGGTTTCGTGTTTTAAAGTTGGAATTTTGAAAATCTAGATAGAAGTTCTTTTGTGTTTTTTTGTTGTTTAATTTTATGTTTTTTGTTTTGAGTTACCTATTATTTTTATGTATAGTTTTTGTCTCTCCGCTTATTGTTACGGTTGGTGTTATTGTTCGGTTGTGTAATATTTTATTTTTATTTAATGAAATTTCACTTATAAAAAAAAAATGTATATTATAATTTTGGTAATCTTTTCTATAAATTTTTTTCAAATTAGTCAATGTGATTTTTCTTTTTTCTTCTTCTCCCTTGACAAATATTTACAAGGAAAACTTTCCCAAAAATTGAATATTGAAAGAAAGGTTATGTGCAACTAATGTGTATGATACTAGACTTTTTTGTTGGTGAGATTGGTCAAATGTCGTTGTGATTCAATATTTTTTTTGGTCTTGACACCAACCCGGGCACGAGAATAGAAGAAAAGGCAGAAAAAAGAAAATTTTCTTACCAATCCTACTCAAAAATTGCTCCTTTTTTTTTTTTTTTCCTCCTCCAATTACTCCCTTCCTATTGACAAAAGCTAGTAACGTGCTACCAAAGGCATCATCAACCTTAAATTGACCCTTTAGCAACTTCACATACATAAAAAATTTATATACCATATAATATATATATATATAAAAAATAACAAAATACATTAGAGAATGGTAATCTTTTATATATATATATATTATTACTTATCTAAAAAAGATCGGATCTTTTGAAAAACAGTGTGCAAGAAGAAGATATTATTCTGTAACCTTCGGCTGGCGGCACTACTAGTACTACCACTTTGAGCAGCAGGAAGTGGCAAAGATTGAAGAAAGGTATCAGCAAACATGACACCAAGCTGAAGTTGAGCCGAAGTTGTAAGGTGCAAGTTATCTGGCTCCAAAGACAATCCCTTTCCATCTATACACTTCACATTTGGAATTTGATAAATTATTTCCATCTGGGATTCCCTCACTGTTTCTATGTAATGCCCTTGTCCCGATGCCAATGCTACCTGCACCATAACAAAGGCATAAATTAAAATCGTTAACTCAATTAATAACAGTTTCAGTTTTAACTTATAATATATATATATACCTGGATAATGGGAAGTGATGATAAATGTAGATCAGATCGAATGTGGGTGAAAAACCTTTCCAATCTGATCTTATACAATTTGGCTTCCTCGTGAGTGACTGTATCACTTTCCCCTTGATACCATAACAGTGCTCGGATTGTCCCACCAGTACTCTGCTGCGCGGCCTCCGCCCGCCTCATAAGTTGGCCGTAGAGGGCGGAGCCCCGGGCCCACTCGCTTATTCTTGTTCCTCCAATGGCACAAGGGACTAAACCAATCACACCGAAACTTGGGTCCCTTTCCAGCATTGCCTTGGCAAATGCCATCCCGGGTCCGACACCACATGTGGCGTTTACATCTATATCTTTGTGCAGAGGATCTTGAGCTTCAACCCATGTTAGTTCAGCATTTAGCCGGAGAATCGACGAGTTCCGGTGGGAATATTGATTCGGAATGACGCCGTCCCATGTCTCGTTAACTACACCTCCACGACCGGACATGTTGCTTTGGCCTGCTAATAAGAATATGTTCTGCACTTGGGATTGGGATGAGAAGATGCCATTGTTGTAATTTTCTTGATCTGCTGCTGATGAACAACTCACTTGCAGAACCAATCCAAGAATGAACCAAAGAAATGTTAGCATTCTTTTTTTTTTTTTTTTTCTTTTGGCAAATCAGAGGAAGCCCAGTATGGATCTTGTAAGAGAAAAAGGGGGGAAAAACAAGAAGATTCCTGCGGTGGTCAAGATAATTTATTGAACAAAACTTCCTCTTTTCTAAAATCTTAAATTAGATTTAGGATGGTTGTACATGTATAATTATTATTAGGGATGATGACATTCCGCCTTATTATTTATACCATGTACTTAGAAGCTTCTTTCTAACTAATGTATATCCTTACAAGTTACACTGAGGAAAAAAAAAATAGGATATGTGAATTATCGACTAATTTAGAAATATTATAATATATATAGTTAAAATTGTAATATAAAGTTATTTATATCATGTATCGAACTAGACTATCACCTTTCACAATAATTGGATATGTATATATTTGTGACCAAATGTAGTTATATATGTAGATTATTAATAGTACATGGAGTTTAATGTATTTCGATTAAGGTAACTTTTTGGACCTAGGAAGACATAAAATAAATATTTTAAGAAATTGGATCCCTCGTGGATCTACCGCCAACAACTTTTCCTCTTCCTTCCTGTACATATTCATTCTTTTTTTTTTTTTTTTTTTTTTTTATACCCACTTGGGCCGTCCGGTGTCCAAACCTTATTTAGTGAGATTAATCCGGACTCGGTCTGCACAGCTCTCGTAAAGTTCAACTCTTACTCGAGGGTGAAGATCTAGCCCAGAGCTTTTTTAACATGACGCTAACCACCCCAGGGGATTCGAAACCTCGATCATCCGTCCTAAAGGAAGCATTATGAGTTCGCACACCAAATCCCTCAAGCTATCGGGTTCCTATACATATTCTTTAATCGGTTGAAAAGAAAGAATATTTTACCATAGACTTCAATTCATAATAATTTATTTTTTATAAATATAAATTTAAGTAGTTTTTGAGGTAAAAATTTTAAATTTTTTTTAAAAAGGTAAAAAGATCCTACTTTTATTAATTATGGGGGTATTTCTACAATTCTTTTTAACTTATATCACATCTATATGTTTTTATCTTTTTGTATAAAAATTCAACTTAAATTTATAGTAAATAATAACATAATATAGGCAAATTGGCCAATTTTGTCCCTAACTTATATAATTTTTACGATTTCATCCTTTTTTAAAATTTTTAGATAATTTCATCTTTTATCTTTATAATTTTGACAAATTTCATCCTTCCGTTAATTTTATTATTGGTCAATGGTTAGTCAACGTTTATGTTTAATAAAAATAATTATTTCAAATGGAAAAAATGTCAATTCACTTAAAAAAAAAAAAACTAAATTCTTTACTTTCCCTAATTCCATAAAATTCCCTCTCTTTCCACCATCTTCCTCCTCATTCCTTACTTTCTAGTTTCCACCATCTTCCTCCCCCTTCCTTAAACAGAATTTTCCACAATCTTCCTCATCCTTCCTTCTCGTTCTTCTACCCTTTTCATTTGATCAGCAAGCTGAAGGAGAAGATGTCATCTACCCTGCAAGTATGTCATCTGCATGGAAAGGAAGATTGTGAAAAATTTTGTTTAAGGAAGGGGGAGGAAGATGGTGGAAATTGAAAAGTAAGGAAGGAGGAGGAAGATGGTGGAAAGGGAGGGAATCGTATGGAATTAGGGAAAGTAAGAAATTTAGTTGTTTTTTTTAAAAAAAGTGAATTGACATTTTTACCCATTTAGATAATTATTTTTATTAAACATAAACGTTGACTAACCGTTGACCAATAATAAAATTAACAGAATGATGAAATTTGCCAAAATTATAAAGATAAGGGATGAAATTATCCAAAAATTTTAAAAAGTGATGAAATCGCAAAAATTATATAAGTTTGAGAATGAAATTGACCAATTTACCTCATAATATACAAACGATTACAAAAAAAAATTAATTATACTAAAAAATATATATAAATATAGGCAAATTGGCTAAAAATGTCCCTTAAATTATAATTTTTTTACGATTTCATCCCTTATTTTTTTTTTGAAAAATTTCATCCCTTATATTATAAATTTTGGCCAATTTCATCCTTTCCGTTAATTTTTTTTGTCAACAGTTAGTCAACTGTTATATTAAAAAAAAAAAAATTCAGGGGCAAAAATGTCATTTCACTATTTAAAAAAAAAAAAACTCAAAAATACCACTTCCCCTCCTCCGATTATCCAATTCAAATTCCATTTGATTTCCACCGACAAGGAAGCTGTTTCTCAACAACTTGCTTCTCACTTGAGTACCATCACCGAATTATCAGAACATAATGCTAGAGCCTCCCAACTTCAGTCTGCTGCTGAATCCCGAATTTCAGAAGTTGAAGCACAGTTGCAAGAAGCAATCTAGAAATTTGCATCCAGTGATTCGGAAGCTAAGGAATTAATGGAGAAGTTAACTGCTCTTCCAATTCCCCCAATTCCACTTCCCCTCATTTTCAATCTATCCAGATCCAATTCCAATTCCAATTCCAAAATCAACCACACTTCCACAAATCAACCATGTATATATATATATGTATGTATATATATGTGCGTCTCTCTCTATACATATATATATATATATATATATATATATATATATATATTCTCTCTCTCTCTATATATATATATATATATATATATATATATATATATATTGGTGGCTTTTCTGGGATACTGCCAGGTGGAGGTGGTATTGGAACTACTGGTGGCCTAGGTAACCTTGGTGGTTTTGGTGGACTCGGTGGTGGCGTTGGTGTTGGAGGTGGTGTTGTGGTGGAGTTGGAGGAGCTGTTGGTGGCGGTAGCGACGGCGGTGTACTTCCGTTACCCTGAACAAATGGAATTTGAATTGGATAATCGGAGGAGGGGAAGTGGTATTTTTGGGTTTTTTTTTTTTTAAAAACAGTGAAATGACATTTTTGTCCCTAAAAATATTTTTTTTTTTAATATAACAGTTGACTAACTGTTGATAAAAAAAAATTAACGGAAAGGATGAAATTGGCCAAAATTTATAATATAAGAGATGAAAAATTTTCCAAAAAAAAAATAAAGGATGAAATCGTAAAAAAATTATAATGTAAAGAACCTTTTTGACTAATTTACCTATAAATATATTATAATAATTTATCCGATAATTTATCTTTATTTAATATATTATTGTCTGTCGATATCAAATTCATAAACTATTTCTACTAAAATATAAGGGTCGGATTTATTTTATAAGTTTTTAAATAAACTATCAAATTGATTTAAAAACCATGTTTAATGACAAAATTACCCTTCAATAGGCACTCATGATAGCCAAACCAATTATTATATACATGAATGTACGTATAGTAGAAATTTTGGAGCACTTTTTGGCTGGCTATTAATGATGACAAACACAGCTGATGCAGCATACATAAAATCAATTTGAAAAAATATATATATAATAACAACTTGCACTATAAAAAATATTTGCAGTTGGAAACCAAAAAGCAGGGTAGTTAGTGCATGAATAACATATATATACACACATATATATATATATATATATATTATATCCCATATGTATTGTTTATTGTGTCATTCTCTTGGCCGTGTTTCAAGAAATGCATGCGCAAACATTTCACCTAGCCGGACTTCTGCTCGTGCAGTCAGGTGCAGATTATCCGGCTCCATCTCTAGTCCCTTTGCATCGATACATTTCACCCCCGGCAGCTTAATTCCCAACTGAGCCCTTCTTACTTCCTCTACATATGGCCCTTCTCCTGATGCCAATGCCACCTACAATCCCCAACCACCAAAACAATTGTTGCATTAAATCGAGAAATCGAAACTAAAGTTAAATAATATTTTAATATTTTAAAGACGAAACCTGAATGATAGGTAGTGTAGGTGAATTCATGTCACGTCGAACATTAGTGAAAAACTGAATTAATCTGTTCTTGTAAAGTTGGGCATCTTCAAGATTTTTTGTGTCACTCTCCCCTTGGTACCAAAGTAGTGCCCTCAAAGACCTTCCTCCTCCTCTTCCGCCGTCGCCGCTGCCTTTCAGGGCAGCCGTCGTTCGAGTCAACAGCTGGTTGTAAAGATATGTGCCGCGAACCCATTGGCTGATATTTGTTCCTCCGATAGCACAAGGGACAAGACCAATGATTCCGAGGTTCGATTTAGAAAACAGTAGTGAATTTGCAAAAGCCAATCCGGGGCTAATCCCACAAGTTTTGTTGACGTCGATGTCTTTGTGCAAGGGCTCGTCTGCTTCAACCCAACTAAGCGTTCCGCTGAATCGGAGAACGGAAGGGTTCCGTCGACATTGGGGCGGAACGACACCGTCCCAGGTTCCGTTAACCACGCCACCTCTGCCCGACATGTTACTTTGTCCAGCTAGAATGAAGATGTTAATGGCGTTTGGACGGCGGAAGCGGTGGTGGGGATAGGCTGCTGCACTCAAACACCAGCCCTGAGAAAGAAACAACATCGAACAGAGGAAAGCAATCGTCATTTTCCAACGGAAAAAATTGACGAAACTCTGTTTCTGTTGTCTCTGTCTCTTTGTACGTACTTATAGGACTTCTTCACTCATTTAACGAACCTACTTCTTCTCCTTTTTATAATTCAAAATTACATTAATATAATTTTCTTACGTGTTCTAATCATATATGATATATATATAAAAATATGTAATAGTATATAAGAATAAATCTAAAAATTTATCCAGGTTAAGTAATTGATGAATTTATTTCAAAACAAATTAATATTTGGTCTAAATTTTTTTTTTTTTTAACTTTTAAAGTCCAAACTTTTTTAACTAAGACAACTAATATCTTTTTTCACAAATTTCATCCGAATATTTTAAAATTTAACAATTTGTATGATTTTAGTCGATTAAATAAAGGATAATTAAGTCGCTTAATATAAAATATCTACAAAATTAGAATAAAAAGAGTTGCAACACTCATTTACAAAATATTTTCAAAATAGTAAAACGATATATATAAAAATATATTTAATGTAAAATGACTTGATTATCCTTTTCTTTTATTCAATAAATCACACAAATTGCTAAATTTTAAAAAAAAAAATTGATGAAATTTGTGAAAAATGACCTTAGTTTTCATAAGATAAAAAAGTTCGAGACTTTAAAAAAAAATTTAAAAAAATTAGGACTAAATTTCTCAAATATAAATTTGATTAGGATCAAATTCACCAATTACTTTTATACGATCTATAGTCGGATTTACAGGCCCACGTGGTGCATATATTTCTTAATGAGTAAAAAGATGGAGGAATCCACATGAGGTGGTTAGCGTCACGTTAAAAAAGCTCTGGGTCAGGCCCTCATCCGTGAGTAAGAGTTGGACTCTACGCGCGCACCCCAGGTCGAATCCGGATTAGTCGACCCGTGTGGGTTCGGATACCGGATGCTTAAGAAAAAAAAAGAAAAGATGGAGGAATAAGGGTTGAAAAACTGGAAAATCAAGAAGAAAGATGATTTTCCTTTTTTGGACAAAAAGATTAAAAGATTAGTGGATAATAAAGCTAAACCAAATTAAGGTATTGGACAACCTATACAACATTGGATACTTAGGCCTGTGTAAGAAGGTCCAATCCAACGTTACCCAAATTAGAAACTTTCCTTTCCATTAACAACCAAAGCCCGATTTATTTTAACTAACCCAGTTTAATAATACCCACACCAATTTAGATTATTACCGTAACATTCATTAAAATATTTATAAACCCGGTAGCTTTTGGGAGTTGGTGTACGGACTTTTAATGTTTTCTTCATGACGGATGGTCGAGGTTTCGAATCCCTCTATGGTGGTTAGCAGCGTCATGTTATATATATAATATAACTTAAAGATACTGTTCATAGTTGAAATTTTTTTTAAAAAAATATATATATATATATATATATATATGTAAGTTTTTAGTTGAATTTGACAATTAAGTGTTGAAGTTCTAACAAAGTTTCTTTAATTTGACTCATTACCTACTGCATGTTTGTACTTTAGTCTATATATATTTTATATATATATATATATATATATATATATATATATAAAAGACTTCTCTTGAGTCTTTCTTCTCCTCCTCGCAAGTCTTGGATTTTATTTATGATTAATTTTAATATTAAATATTCTAAACAAAAAATAAAGTTGGAAAAGATAAGATTAAATCAAAGTTATTTTTGTTTAATGTCAAGAAGGTGTAGCTCATGTTAACAAAAGTTAAATTTACATACGCAACTCAAATTAATTTTAATAAAAAAAAAATTATAAGTGAATATTTATTAATAAAAGAAATATTACACATAAATGAATGAATAATCATTATTCATGGTAAAATAAACAACATCCATCCTAAAAAGTGTAGACAAGAAAACTTAACCTAAAAAAATTAGGTGAGCCGAAAACAATTACAAAAACAAACAACAACAACAACAACAAAACTATTTTATCTATATTCATAGCATTTTGAGCACGATCATTGACATCATCTGCAAAGAGAGCTTGAGTTCATCTTCTATCATAGGCATCAAAGACAGTCTATGAAAATTGAGAAGATAGCCCAAATAGAGACCGAGTTTAAATGGTAATTCTTCTAAAAGAAGAAAAAAAAAGCTTGATCTATAGAGATCAAAGAAACTCTTTGCATTTGAGAGTGAAAGGTAATAAAAATACCAAGAAATAGACAATAAGTAACAAAAAAATAAAAATGCAAACAAAAACATAAATAAAAGAGGAGAAAAATAAATCTGGCCAGGAGAGATGCTTAGCCGAAGCTAAGCTTCTCTCTTAGCTGGATAGATTGGATGATAAGAAAGGAAAGGATGCCGCGGTAGATGGGAGAGGGAATTCTCAATACATAATTTTGAACATCAACTATATATATATATATATTATATGTATATATATATATTTTATAACAGACAATACCTTTTCTTAAATAAAAATTAAATTTTACAAGTAAAATTTGAATTGAATTTAGATTAGTTAAAATAAGTGATGATAGTTTAACTAAAAAATAATATATATATATATATATATATATATATATATATATATATAATATATTAAAGGAAGAAGAAAATATCATGATAAAAATCCAATAATGCATGGCTATCATCATCAAGTGAATGCTGTATTTACCCATAAATGACTGTCGATGACTCTCGCAACTACTTTTGTGGATTGTAATCACATACACAAAATTGTTTCAAAACAATCTCAACGCTCAAGCGAGCTAATAATAAATTCTTCTAATTTAATAGGTTAGAGTTCAAACTTTTACTCATGCATGTACAATCGTTTAAAATCTTTTATCCGAACGAGAATTAATCTAGATGTATAAAAATTCAAATAAAACCTATAATATTTATTGTCCACCCACACATTAAAAATAAAAAATAAAATAAAAATAGAGGAGTGAGATTGAGATAAGTGGTGTAGTAAACCCAGGTAATGGAACAGAATTTACCGTGACATGTATATAATATATATATATATATATATATATATCGAAAACCAAAATTTTGGCCACCAAATTCTACAAAGTAGATTAGATTTTCTGGACCCAAGCTCAGATTGCTAGAAAATGACAATCTTGTTGTAATATGCCAACAAAGGCCATTAAGAATGACTCCAAAACAAAAATACCTTATGGTCCATTCTTTAGATTTTTTTTTTTTCCCCACTTGTGTTTTAAAACTTGGATTGAATCAATCCATGATTTATAATTATTGAGATGAAAATACAATAGAACCACCGATTTGATTGGACCTTATAATCATATTTCCTCAAAAACTATTGTTGATCTTTCAAATCACTTCAATAGAGTGTACATCAATTAGTAGAATTCACAATGCGTTCTGCACAAAATTTAGAGTTCGACACTTTCTATGAACACTGTGTAAGAGTCACGATGAGACGCAACCTTGACTGAGTCGAACCAAATCATGAGTTTAATTACTGTAGGGTCAAAAATATTGACTTTTTAAACTTTGTAAATATTGAGTTCAAATCTATACTCAAATATGCAACAATTTAAAATTTAGATTCGGATTTTATCTTCCGCAAGAGACTTACTCAACTCAAACAAGAATTGTTCTAAAAAGACCTTACTTATACATAAAAGTCATAAATTCAAGACACGTTAAATCTCAAAAATACCTAAAAATAAAAAAATAATAATAATTAAAAAAAAAATCCACTCTTGTTTTTATCATTTTGGAAGAGGATAAGGAGGAGGAAGTAGCGAGTACAAAAGTATATAGTAGTACAAAGTAAGTAGAGGGGAGTATTATAATTTTTATGGTCCGGCAAGGAGTAAATCGACGTTGACCGAGTCAAACTTACGTACAACAATCCATAATTGAACACGTTTACTTTACTTGGTCACGAAGGCTTATTTTTTTTGGTGAATGGTACGAAGGCTTATTTTAGATGTTACAATATCTTTAATTTAATGCGTCAATCAAAATAATCCTAAAAGTCATATCCCATTTCTTCCTTGTGCGCCTTACTCCTCACTCATTTTGACATGACTTTTTTTTTTAAAAAATTTATTTTTCAAAACTTTGAATATTTGAAGTTAATATTTCAATTAATTTATATTCGATTCAAATTGTATTCGTAGTGTATAATTCTTGTTAAGAAAAAAATTTCACTCTGATTTTTGTATAACTTATAATAAATGTTTAACTTGTAATTTTATGCAATACATATCCACTTGTGTAAGAAATGATTGTTGAAAAAATCTTTTGTGGGTACAAACTATGTGATACAAAGCTTTTATATTTATTCAAGTCATTCGCTTGACATAATGCTATAAGAGATCGAGAGTTTAATAATCATTGTGAGTGTCCTTTAAGAGTTATGGTGAAGGCCTTCCCAGAGTTGGACTCTGCAGGTGCAACTCGAGTCGAATCTGAATTAATCAAAGTCGTGATGACTTCAAATACTAAATGATCTAATAAAAAGATTTATATTTATATATATGCATATATATTTATATGAGAGTTGGGATGGGATAAGAAAGAAGTAAAACGAGATTGCACGGACTCCTAATGCTTCATTCAGGGCGTATGGTCGAGGTTTCGAATCCCCCTGGGGTGGTTAGTGTCATGTTAAAAAAGCTTTGAGTCGGACCCTCACCCTCAAGTAAGAGTTGAACTCTGCGAGCGCTCCGCAGGCTGAGTTCGGATTAGTCTCACCAAATAAGG
Organism: Cynanchum wilfordii; assembly: GCA_025388415.1. Classification (NCBI taxonomy): domain Eukaryota; kingdom Viridiplantae; phylum Streptophyta; class Magnoliopsida; order Gentianales; family Apocynaceae; genus Cynanchum; species Cynanchum wilfordii. The sequence goes on from JAHSUH010000178.1 coordinate 284,740, forward strand.
TGGGGACACAGGGCGCCCCAAGTGGGTATAAAAAAAATTTTTAAAAAAATAGAGAATTCTAGAAGGGTTTTTCTTTGGTTACTAATAATGGAGAAAAACAGTAATCAACATGGGATGGGACTGAAGATGTCATATAAAAATTTTGTTTGGTTTTTGGCGAAATCATTAACTTTAAAAAAAAAATTAAAAAACAATAAATAAATAAACCGATTTGAACACTTTCTCATATAGTTGTAATCCACTTATTGACTTCTCTAAGTGTATAAACAAATATTGTTTTTCTTTTCTTCAAGTTTTTGGAAGATATATATATATATATATATAAAGATGGACGGATAGACAAAAACCAACAAGTTGGGTTGAGTGTTGAGATTAAAGAAAAAGAGAACAACGACAGCTTTACGGCCCCTCCAACGGCGGATCCTTTTTTTTTAACCTTTCTTCATTCGGCCGTTTATTTTATTAGTAAGATTAGTGTTTTATTCTAACTACTTAGTTTTACATAATGAGAAAACGTATTGTAAATATTATAAAAGATTGATGATTTGACATTTATTGTGAGCGTCATTTAAAAGTCGGGATGAAGCTTTGCCCCGAGTAAGAATTAGACTTTGCGAGCACAATCTTGGCCAAATCTAGATTAGTCCAGTTCAGATTTTGATATTCTTGATGTGTTACTAAAATAGTTTACATTTTCTTTATTCAAAATATAAGAGATTTTGGATAAATTTCGATTATGAGTGACGTCTTTAAATAATATTTGAGTATAGTAAGTTTTAGTGAAAGGTAAATTATAATCTAAAGTTTTAAGTGGTGCATATCTGCTTGCGAATTCAAACTCACTATTTCATCAAAAGAGATTTTTATCTGCTCACATATACCGTAACGTTAACTTAAAACCCAAAAACTTTATTTTGGAAAAATCAAAATTTTTGTCACGCAAATCAAAAAATTATATATATATATATTTAATTAGTCGGATAGAGAATTGGTGGGATTTATTATTTTAAAGAATAAAGAAAGAAAGGAAAATGGAAATGGGAATTAGACCACGAGAAGCACGACATAAACCTAGTTTTCTCTGTCTTGTCCTTTCTAAGAAGACGATCTTTCTCACATTTAAAGATTTTCCAGTGAAAAGAAAAGTGGGGGAGGAAGCAAGAATGTAATAACCTCTAACCACCCCTTTTTGGCTGATTATATATACATATATATCGTCGTGTCCATTCATCTTCCACCTTCTGATTTCTGCCCTACCCACGTTATATACTTCCCTGCCTTAGAATTTTGTATTAGGTGTTATCTAAATTCTAATTACTATAGATTTTGAATTGCTACACTTAATATAACACGATGATGAATGTTGAAGAATCAACGTAAACACAGATCTCGTGAGAATAGTAATATTAAATTAAGATTTAAATTTTATGATTTTGAATCTATTAAATCATTTGAAAGTAAATTTGAAACTACTCAACTATCACTCTTAGCAACAAATTCATAAATACTCTTATTTATGTTACTTCTAAGAAGAGTCAAGCTCAAATTAAGTAAAAGTCTTTAAATAAGAAAAATTATTATGTTAGCCGGACTTATTCTATTAATCGGGGACGCGAATCTCCAGTCTTGCCACTCTCGCTTGGTGGGCTTTGCTTCCCGCCGACATGTCTTGCAAGGGAGCCCAAATGTTGGGGGTGTGTTCTCGGCGTTAGCTCTCCGACAGTCAAAACTAGTAACGAGTATCGGATGAAGTCTTAGAGGACCGCTCGGGGGAAAATATATTCCCAACTATTTTTCTTGAGAAGAGAGTGTCAAAGAGTAAACCGAACACTTAGAGTATATTTTGTATATCCGACTTTCATTTTTATGTGTGTGAGTGTGTGTTATCGTTTTTATAGAGAGAGAGCAAACTGGGAGGTGGCAACTAGATTGGGTACCTTTTCTGACAGTCTCAAATGGTGGTTCCAAACAGTGTCTATCGGGCCGGATGTATTTAATGTTGAGTTTAGATGGAATCTCTTTGTCAAAGATCATGTCTTCCGTGTGATAACTCTAGTCGCATGCAAAACCTTGCAAAAATTCTATCCGGGACCTAATCAGTCTTGTGGAGTCCAATTCAGATCATCCGGCCTATATGGACTTTTATGAGACTTGGTTGTTAGTAATCCAAAATAATGTATGTAAACAATGGACCGAGTCTTTAAAGACTCCCCCGGGTAGAAAAAAGGAAATGAATTCTTTCATGCGTTTTTCTTTCCTTTCCGTAACTAACCAATAAGTGGAGCAATTATGGTGCAAAAATCGGATTTGATTTTGACTAGTTCTACAAATATTATTGCTTCGGTAATATGACCATTTTTAACAAATATATATATATATATATATATTTAATATATATTTAAAGAAGATTCACTTTCCTCTATGAAAATATTAAATTAAACAAAATTAGATGAAATAAGGTACTTAATCAAAGAATACTAATTTTTTTTCTTGGAGCATGTCTTAATGGTTCAATGTACTCTAACTATTTAAGTCGTTGTCTTTTTACCTCTCTTTTTTTTTTATGTACGTTTAAAGACGTGTTCATCCAACCAAAAAAAAAAAAAAAAAAACATTGTACGTCTTAAATCTTTTTACCTTACAAAGATTTCTTTTGGAAAATATAATATGAATGCAATATATAAATATATATATATATATATATATATATATATATATATATATTCAAAAAGCAAACTTGAACAGTTATGAAAGAAAAATGAAGTGTATATAAAAAAAAAAAAAAAAAAAAAAAAAAAAAAAAAAAAAAGGAGGAATTTATCCTTTGGGTGTAGTAGTACTATTTTGCTACCAAAAGTTGTAAGGAACAATATATAATAATAATAATGTCAGCTTTATTATTTGGAACAGAAAGTAAAAGTTGGAGTGTCCTTCCTTTGGTACGTTTTGCTTTGTTATTTGTATGACCACCATTTTCTTTTTAGCCTCCCAAATACAATCTTATTAATTTTTTTTTTAAAAAAATACTAATAAAAATTTAAAAAGATATTTACATCAATAAACATAAATATGAATCTTAGCGAAAAAGTGATAATTTAGTTAGTTTGACTTGTCTTACTTTGTTATTCATTGTCACGGTATTGGAGGCCTTTATTTTACATCGAACTTATAGTATCGATCAAATATTAGATAATACGGAAATATATATCGATCAAATATATATTCCATATAAAACAATATGTATATATAATATAATGTATAGTTGAATTTTACCCTTTTTTTTCAAATGTTTTTCATTATTTTATCAACTTTTTCTTTTTCTACTTCTTTCAATATATATATATATTTAATTTGTCATGTAGTGATTTTTATCCTGAAATATCGGTTATATCGGCCATATCAGTTGTCTTGGTATGATATATCATTGATATAAAATTTTGTCTCGTTTTCGTAATGGAGGGCCATTCCAGATACGAATCGACCAATTTGTCTCAAAATTGGTCAATATTATGAAGCATGCTTTGTCAAGTGAAAGACTTGAGTTCGACACATGACATATATAGTTTTATACCACAATTTCAATTGTATATTATAGTTTTAAGAGTTTCTTGCAAATTAATCGATAAAAATATGGAATCGGAAGTGTATAGTGTAGATCAAGATTCAAAAAAAAAAAGGAAAAAAAAATCAGTTAAAAGATTTTTACTTTTTTATTTTTTCTCTTTATTTATCGAGACTCGTGAAAGGAAGAACAAAGAAAGTGGGTTATAGCTGGCAACTAAGTAATGAATAATGACAATCACACACACAGACACATAGCGGGTGGTGCTGGTGCTTCAAATATATATATATATATATATATATATATATATGTCAAAAGTTGCAGTTAGGCCCGTTAAAGGGTAGCGCACGTCACCACGCAAACGGACAATTTGACTTATTCTGTATAGGTCCCATAGTCTAACAAACTTCTTACGTGGACGGATAGAGGTCATGATTGATCTGTCATATGTCGGGCGTTTAGTCATCAGCTTTCCCGTCTACGTGGCCATTTCTTGACCCCACATCCCCCCTTCACAAAATGTCCTTTCCCACGCCAAATTCGGCGCCTGATATTTCAATTGCTTCCAGCCATGCACCCAAACAAATTACTCCTCTCCTTTTTCTTTCCCTTTTTTTCACTCTCTCTTTTACTTTTACCATTTTAAAATATTTTTATTTATTATCATTATTATTGTATTTATATTTTGAGGAAATTGTGAAAAAATTACTGTTTTAGAAAAAAAAAAAAATTAGCAAGAAATAGAGTAATGGATAAAATGATGATAAGGCAGAGAAATATTAGTTGTCTACGACTTTGAAGAGTGGACAGTAACGGGTGGCCGAGGTGGCAGCCTTACTACGTGTAGTTTTGATTGATGATGTAGTAAGTAACGAAGTAGTAGGTTGTCATTGTACTACTACTACTAATTCAATAATTCAAGAGAGAGAAACCTAACTCCCATCACCAAAATTATATCAATACTAACCCCACGGATAAAAAATGTATGCGGTTGTTTAAAATTTGATATAAGAGTTTTCTCTTGTAAGAGACTAATCCAATTAGAATAGGGATTTGTTTGAATATAGATTGACTTAAAGGTGTCCTCTCATAGTTTAAAATCTATCTAGGACATCTCGTGCCAAAAACAAAAAAAGATTATATCAATACTCTTCACAAATACACCTAATTAATTAACTACAATATGTTCATTGTTCATTTCATTTTTTAATCATAAGATTAACAGTTCAATTAGTTGTTATTTCCATTAAAAGAGTACATATAATGAAAGAGATCAATAACATTCATAATAAATTATTGTAATTAAGATATATATATATATATATCAATATGAATATAAAAAAAGAAATGGTAAAGAGTATAAATAGAAGCTGTTAGTTTGGTATAATGAAAAAAGATATTATAAATATTACACGAGGTATAAATAAAAGGTAGACTCTCTTAATATAACTCGAATCAAATTCAAATTAATTGAAATAGTAATTTTACTTATACAACTCAAACTAAATCTAAATGAATAGCTAAAAAAAAAAAAAAAAAAAAAAGGACAGAAAGAAAAAGACTAAATAGTCTAGTGGTAGTACTACCACTTCTAGCATTACACTATTTGCTCGACTTACATTAATAATTACTTTCCCGTGTTTTAAATTTTGGTCACTGATTCTCAAGCATGCACGTTTTCTAAACTTTTACTCACTCTTTTTCTTTTTCTTTAATACCTTTTTTTTAAAAAAAAAGAATATATATATATATATATATAAATATAAATATTATGTATTTATATTTTTTAAAATAATAATAATAATAAGTATTAGTAATATAAAATAAATCTAAGTCTAGCGTTTTTTTCCTATGTAATGATAATAATCACTTGCCAAAAAGTAGGTTTGGGGGGTTTTTAAAAAAAACCACGTTTACAAAAATCTAAGTTCCGATCCCTCATCGTGGCTAATGAACAATAACATTATAATTAATCCATCGATTTTTTAAAATTTTATTTTGTTTTGTTCAAATAATATTTACAAATTCAAAAAAAAAAAAAAAAAAAAAAGGATTACTTTAAACTGAATTGTCCGAATCAAATGAAAAACATCACAATAAAACATTTTCATGTTTTGTGCCACTTTTCTGACATTTCCACGTTGATTGGAATCATGATGTCTCCAAGAAAGCAAAAAATATATACATATCCATGTCTCAATTTCTTCTCATTTTTCAGATCATTAAATGGTAGCAGTACAATAATATATATATATATATATATACCTCTGTGTGTGTGTAATCTTCAATTTCATCGAAATGGTTGTATATATATTTCATCACTTTCACTAAAATTGAGTTACGTACGTTTAAGTTTTTAAAGCATATATATTTTAGACGACGAGAATCATTAAAAAAAAGCATTTTCAAAACGTATAAAATAATTATTTAAATCCGGTAGCTTGGGGAGTTAGTAAGTGGACTCATAATGCTTCATCCATGGCGAATGATCGAGATTTCGAATCCTCTGGACTGGTTAGTGTCATGTTAAAAGTTCTGAGTCGGGACCTAACCCTCTAGTAATAGTTGAATTTTGTGAGCGCTCCGCAAACCGAATCCGGATTAGTCTCACCGAAAAGGTGATGACACCGGGCATCCCAAGTGGGTATAAAAAAAAAATAATAATAATTATCCAAGATAAAAAGAAAATTTAAGTGAATTAGTAATAGTAAATTAATAATACTAATCTATCATAATTATACATCATATAAAGTATTATTGTCCACATATGCTTTTATAGTATAATAAAAAAGAATGCCACTAAATGCATGATTATTATCATCACCACGTTGTTTAATCTGGTCAAGATTTCAGACCAAAGGGAAGTGTCGCGGTTGTTTCCACACCATGTGGAATTTGGTACAAAAAAAAAAGTGGATAATAAATTATACACTCAAATATATATATATATATATATATATAACCAAACCTCCCCCTATAAAAGAATCAATCTACAAATACAAAATACATTCTAACAATGTTGTTTATTATTTGTGTACTTTGCTTAAAAGTAAGAAAAAGAATATAATACAATATGGATGGATTGTAGGGGGCATATTTAAATATTAAAAAATAAAAGCCCCTCCCCCAAAAGGGTCAAGACATCTAATAATTTATCATGTAAACATATATGTACATATATGTATATACAATTAACTGTTAGACGAAATGGAAAGAGTTTGATTATTTTTCAAAACAAATGTCTTGAATTTGAACGTTGGTCAATTACTTGGTAGTTTGAACTCAAGATCAACTAGTAAATGTTTGAATTTGTCACAACATAGAACAATAAGCCCGTGTTACGAGTATGAGCATTACCAAACTCCATAGTTAACTATGTTGAAAAGTGAATACAAATACAAATATATATATATATATATATATGTATGTATGTATGAAAGAGAGGAGGGAATGAGGGTATTAAGAACACAAGATTTGTTGTGAAAAGTCACACATGAAATGAAATGAGTTTCAATTCCTTTTCATCATTTTTCCTTTTGGCACTATACTTTTTAAAGAAGCTTAAATCACACTACCCTTATAAAGAGGGAAAAAGGAAAGTGTCTTGTAGACCAAGTAGATAAACATAACCAAAGTTGTATCTTTTTTATTACTTTTCTTTCCTTTATTTATTTTCTTCTTCTTCTTTTACATCATATTCAAAACTATAATATATATCTAATTAGTATATATATATATATATATATTTTTTTTTTTAAAAAAAGTTTAGTTTCTAATTTATATATTAGTATAAATGACGTAGAAGATTTTGACTTGGTATAATGGGAAAAAACATTGTGAATGTTACACAAGATTGATGGTTCTACACTCGCTGTGAGCACCTTATGAACCGGGGTGTGAGGCCTTCATCCGAGTAAGAGTTAGACTTTACGAGTGCAATTCAAGCCAAATATGAATTAGTCGGAATCGTGATCAGCTATATTAATTATCAACTTGAGATAACTACCAATGGTCACGTGCCAAAAAAATACCAAATATTAACGAATTTTGATCTTAAGGACCAATTTGAAAAAGTCAAAGATCGATAAATTGTCAATGTGTTTGAAATAAAAGATGTATGACAAATCAAAAAACATATAAATAATTAGAGGGGTTGAATTAGAAATTTTTTGAAGAAAAAAAAAAAAGAATAAATTCACGTGACAGGTTGGCGGGGTAAGAGCGTAAACGTGCGGGTACGGCGAAAGGACAGAAGTTGGTGAGACGCTCTCCTTAATTCATAATATTATAATATTTTTTCATACAGCTGTCTCCCGCCTAACGATTAACGGCTTCCTTATTTTCTTTACTCAAATTACGGGACTGTAACACTATTTAAATATTATTATTATTTATAGTGCAGTGTGGAACGCAGAGGGATCAAACTGCAATTCTTCAGAGAACATGGAATTTTTTGGAAACTCAAAGTTAAAGGCATTGCCGTTTAGCCGCTAACGGGCTGCACACACTTCCCGGTTATCTTTTTTTATTATCATTTTAAATATATATATATATATATATATATGAAAATGCATTTTTCTCTTCTTCTATCTATTTTTTTTTACACTATTTGGTATATAAAATTATCACGACTTCGATTATTCTAGATTTGACTCAAGTTGTGTTCGTAGAATGCAGCTCTTACTCCAGTAAAGGCTTCACCCCGACTTTTAAATGTCTCTCTTGTAACATTCATAATACTTATAATATTCTTTCTCATTGTACCAAACTAAAACTTCCTTTTTTTATCTATTAATGTGATATGAAACAATATTATATTTTTTTTTCACGTCAGTATAAATTACTACCTCTACTCTGCTTATGCATGCTTGCCTAGGAGTTCAACTCTTACTCAGAGAAGGACCTCACCCTAGCTCATAAATGGCGTTCACAGTGAGTGTTAAACATTCGACCTCTTGTAGCATTCACAATGCACTTTCTCATTGTGCCAAGCCAAGTGCTTCATGCTTGCCTACTTAGATTTATCATTTTTTCTCTTATTTTACTTCTTACAAATACGTTTTTATATTTAGCATATATGCATATAAATATATATTTAGTACACTTCATTGGTGCATCTTACGACTTTAAAATGATCATTCAAGTAAATAGCTTCACGTCTTACTTAATAACAATTCATAATTTCTATGACAAGTGATGTATAAGTCTTATTCATAATACACCCTCTCGTGAAAAATATTCACTTTAGAGTATGTTACATAATTAAATAAAAAAATTCTGATAGTATTTAATAACTATTTTAATAACTATTTAAAAATCAGAACGGAGTATAATTATTGTTGATCTAAGGAGTTAGTAGTTGGTGATACGTATTTAGATATTTACAAACAAGTGTAGATTAAATTTAAAAATCTGTCAGTAGTCGACAATTCCCGAGCTGGAAAAACGAGTGTCAACCATTACTTATTTCTTGAATTTTCTCGAACTTCCCTTATTTAATTCTATGTCTGGTACAGCTATTTATTGGCCTTTGATGTTAACATAACATATACTACTACTAGTATTCTATTTATTTATTTCCATTTATCATAAATTAAAAATTCTAACTAACACCAATAATACAAACATGATCATAATTTAAATATATAAGAGTCGGGATGAAACATTATCTAAACAATAGTCAAATTCTGGAGGGGCACGAGATTGAATGACGTCGAATACCTAATCACATGAATTTAAGAAAATTGCGGGTTTATTACTCAGTTTGTCTAGAGTTTAATGTTTGATTAGACAAATGTTTAATGTATATACACACACATACATATAATATATATATATATATATATATATATATGTATGTATGTATGTAAGAAATGTGTAGAAGTTTTTATATAAAAAGAGATGAAGTTAAACAAAGATATGTTGACAAGCATGACGGAATTAATTAAAATAAGTTATTGAATGCAACTGAAACATAGAAAATAATTAATGAACTGTATATTGATTACATGAACATAATGTCATATAAATACTGATTAAATGTCATCCTTTATTTATTTATTTTTTGTTAATTTGCCGTTACGCATTATGCCAAAGATTACTTGAGAAAAATTCCAAGACGTAGGTGAGCTGATAAGGAGCTCTATTGACTTAAAGTGAGGTTGAGAGTTCAAATCTCAACTCATGTATGCAATTGTTTAAAATTTAGGGTTAGAACTTCATCCTGCAAGGGATCAATTCGACCCAAACGAAATTAATCTTAATGTGTATTGATTTAAATGTATAATCTTATAATTTAGACACCTTGTACCTTAAAAAAAAAAAAAAAAAAAAAATTTGAGAAAAAGTGTCCATCTTTGTCTTTTACTCCCGTACCATATTGGACACATATCTAGATTTATTAATGGAGGGATTTTTTATTTGAATTTAATATATAAGTTTCTAAAATAAAAAATAAAAAAAAAAAAAATTTAATTATCCCAAGTTGGGTAATATTATATTAGATGAATTTTCGTCACGTAAATTTAAAATTTATGTGATAAGTATTAAAAGTTGAAATTAGAATATAAAATAAAATAATTGTTGGTATAATTTTGTGGTAATCTTTGATTGATTGATATTTTATGTAACGGCAATAATAAAGAAAGAAAGAAAATGAAAAAACATCAGTATCACAATACTTATCACTAAGCAAGAAAAACGTTAAAGTCGGTTTTGGCGGTTCAAAAAAAGGAGTTGAGGAAACCACGTGTGACTGGCACGTGGAGGTAGATACCAAAAGCCAAAAGGGCCGTTAGCATGGGTTGGTCAGTTTCATATTTTACAGCCTGTCTTCCTCCCCCTATTTCTGTTCTCCATTTTGTCCTTTTTTGCCACCTCCCCCACTTTTCAATTTCAAACTAAAACCCATTTATTTTCTTTTAATTAAAATATTCCATAATTTTATTCAAATTATTATACTAAAAATTTCTAAGCTATAAAAGGACTTAATCTGTAAATATCACCACTTTATATTATTACATATTTATATAAAATAAAAATGAGAATAGTGTTATAAATAACCTATAATGATATTATCCAGGGTTTTACGATTTTAGATTCTATTTAATAATTATTTAGTAATCGCTTGTGGGATGTTTAAATTTGAATTTAAAAATAGTAATGATTTAATTTGGCTACAAGAAATGAAAAAAAACAAAAAAGAAAAGTTGAAAATGGGAATGGTGTCCAGGCTGTCTCTGGTCAAAGTCATCCCAGCCACTTAACCGTACACCCACGCCACCCACTGTGATTTAACTTCCAAAACGGTCGGTGATTTGAATTTAAATTCCATAATCCGAAGGAAAAAAACCCGAGATTTTAGTAAGTGTGATTCACATAGGTGTCCATCTTAGTCTCTCATTCCGCGACGCGTGTCCCCATGCCAGCTGTGTTTTTATAGTAACTGCCTTTTAACCGGTAAATCCTTACCGTCTCTAACCGGTCATCCATATCCTATTTCTGGAGTATAAAATCCCTCCATTCCTTCTTCACTCTCTTTCTCAATTCTAAGGCGAGGCTCCGCCTCTCCGTTCAAGTTTGTGTACAGTTTTGTAGATTTCGTTTTTTTTTTTTTTTTCTTTTTTGACCATTTTTTCCTGCCAATTTACGTTCTAGGGTTTTCTTCCATTTCCGATTTCCGATTTCAGATAATTTTGAGTTATTCTCATGGGGACGATTTCACAGAGGAAAGAAACTGATCGGATCAAGGGTCCATGGAGTCCTGAAGAGGATGAACTCTTGCAGAGATTAGTTGAGAAGCATGGGCCAAGGAATTGGTCTCTGATTAGCAAATCGATTCCTGGTCGATCAGGCAAGTCATGTAGGCTTCGGTGGTGTAATCAGCTCTCACCTCAGGTTGAGCATCGGGCTTTCACGCCTGAAGAGGATGATACTATCATCCGGGCTCATGCTAAGTTTGGGAATAAATGGGCTACGATAGCTCGTTTGCTAACCGGTCGGACCGATAACGCTATAAAGAACCACTGGAATTCTACTCTCAAAAGAAGGTGCTCTTCTATGTCTGATGATTTCAATTTTGAAATCCCTCAACAGCCTCTCAAGAGATCCAACAGTGTTGGCCCGGGTACGAATGTTTCTGGTTTGCACCTTAATCCCAGTAGTCCATCCGGGTCGGATTTAAGTGATTCGAGTTTGTCGGGTTTCGGATCTGCTCATATTTTCCGACCCGTTGCACGTACTGGCGGGATCTCCCCTCCGATTCACCAGATCGATGCTCCCCCCTCGTCTTTTGACCCGCCTACATCTCTCACTTTATCTTTACCCGGATCTGCTTCTGGCAAAAGCCCTGCCCATCATCCAACCGTTGGCTCGGTTGATGAACCTACGGGAGTATTCAGTCCTGCCTCAACCCTCCAGCAACCTGCTCCTTTGTTGCTTCAAAATCCTTCGGTGACGTCTGCAGCAGTAGCCCCTTCCTCCCCACCGCAAGCCCCAGCTGTGCAACCCCAGGAAGTACCCTTGCCTGCGCCTGCTCAGACCCCACAATGGCCTCAAGGATTTGGGTTTGCCATTCCACCTTCCGGGAAAGCTCCTCTGCAGGAGAAGCAGTTCTTCACTCAGCAATTTTTGGCGGTTTTGCAAGATATGATAAGGAAAGAAGTGAGGAGCTATATGTCTGGAGTAGAACAGAATGGGCTGTGCATGCAGGCTGATGCAATCAGGAATGCTGTGGTTAAACGTATTGGAATCAGCAAAGTTGAATGAAATTAAAAAAAAAAAAAAAAAATTATTATGGAGAACTTCAAGCTTGAGGTTATGGGCTCTGGGGATTCTTGAACTTAAGTATATGGCCATATCTAAGTATTTACATAAATGTGACCAAAAGAGTTTGGTGACGAGAGGAAAGGAGAGGGGAAAAAAAAAGCTATTTTCTTTTATTTTGTTTCTTTTTTTTTCTTCTTTTGGCTCCTCCACGAGGTGGAAGAAATTTCCATTTCGGTTCTATACAGAAATAATTTTGGAGGTACTGTACATATTTAGAAAGACGATGGGCAGAGTTGAGGGGAAGGAAGGAAGGAAGGAGAACTGGGAAAGAAGTTTCATGGTTGAAAATGCAAAACTTAAGCAAATCCATAATGAGAAAATGAAAAAAAGAAAAGAAAAAGGAATAATGAGTTGTGTCTAAATTTTTATTTTGAGATATGTTTTAATCTACTTTCTTCCTAATTAACCTTTATATATATTCATCTTAGCCATCCGACATTAATCTTTTCTGGGTTGTAGTTTTGAGTCTTATATGGTTTCACTTAATTTGGTAAATCTTGAAACATTTATAAGGCTTTTATTGTTGCCGTGTAATAAAGGGCAAGATTTGCAGACAATGAATGTCTGTTTTGAAACATTGTAGTTGGAAAATTTGGACAGAAAACTCGGGACCGAACCGATTTGAAACCGAACCGATTTGAACAAGAATTTCCATCTTTTCCAGAATTAAATAAGACTTCGAAAACAGTAATTCCAGTAAAGATTGTTCTTTGCAAAAATCTATAAAATGGTGGTTATTTGTCGATGTCATGGAGTTGCAGCATATCAACAACTTGACTCATTGTAGGTCTTGAATCTTTATCTTCCTCAGAGCATTGGAGAGCCACTTCAATTAAAGTTGCCATCTTTTCCACATCGCATTCGTCATTCACGTTCATGGCAGGGTCTAAAAGATACTGAATTTGTGACAATTTTGTGTCACTCGCCGTGTGGTGGCGCCAGTTCTCTCTTACCCAATTGACAAGTCCTCTTGGTTCCATTCCACCACTACTATGACGACTACCACCACCACCACTGTTGTTGTTGTTGTTTACCGGACCGCCACTGGCACTCCTCCCGGTTACCATTTCCAGTACAACTATTCCATAGCTATAGACATCAACTTTAGATGTAATTGGAAGATTGAAAACCCATTCAGGTGCCATGTATCCTCTGGTTCCCCTGATCCTAGAGAAATCTTGATTGCTGCCAATGCCACCATCCCGGATCAACAATTTTGACAGGCCAAAATCTGCTACCTTTGGCTGATAATTGTCGCTCAAGAGTATGTTTTCAGGCTTGACATCGCAGTGGAGAACCCATTCCAAGCATTCCTCGTGCAAATAGGCCAGCCCTCTTGCTGTTCCAAGAGCAATTTCGTATCTTTTCTTCCAATCAAGATTGCCACTTTCCTGCCCCTGCAAATTCTTTCTTAAAGAACCATGTTCCATGTACTCATAGACCAAAAGTCTATGCTTCCCTTCTGCACAATATCCCCAAATCTCTATCAAATTCATGTGGTTTAGCCTCCCAATTATGCTAACCTCTGCAAGGAATTCAGCTTCTCCTTGATTGGCTTCCTTGAGGCACTTCATCGCAGCAACACGATTATCTGTCAACACGCCTTTGTACACAATCCCTCCACCACCTCTTCCTATTTCTTTGCTGAAGTTACCTGTAGCTTTCTTCAGCTCAGAATAAGTGAATTTTCTAAATCCAGCAGCTACCTGAAGATGGTAACCTTGAATCGAAGATGAATTTGATTGCATTCTGGTTCTAATGAAGTAAGCAAGCAAACAGGTGATCTCAAATACACCAACTGCACAAGTGGACCAGAAGATGGACTTGAGTGATCCGTGCTGATGCTTTCTTCCATAACTCCCCACCTCCAATGGAGTGACTAGGTGGCCTCTGCACTGCAAACTGAAATCTTGAACAAGAGGGGTTTTTTCCAATGGGATTGATGAATCTTTAGGCAATCTTACATAGATTGGATAGTCAAATCCAATTGAGCTGTATCCATTGAACATGATAGTCTTAGGGTAGCAATTATATGAGCCACTTCCGGGGTCGAATTTGTACTGGAAACCTTTGCAATCACAGTACTGCAAGCATAAACTTTCACATCTTTCCAATGTATAATTCTGAAAGAAGCCAAAATCAAACCCATAGAATTCAACATTAGGAAGTTGAAGAAAAACTGAGGTGATTCCACCACTGCAAGAGTGCTGAAAATCAGGCACACACCCGTCTGTCCAGTCAGTCAAATTTTTCAGCTTGTAACCAGGTAAACAGGTGCATTTCCTGCCTGTATAAGGAGAGTAAGTACAGAGACTGTTCTCTCCACAAATTCCATGAATATTGCAAGGATTAGCCACTGCTTGCCATGAAACTTCCCAAGTTTTGCTTGCAATGTTCAGACTGTGAATCCGGAGATTTCCATCAACATCAAGAGTTAATCTTCTTTGAATTGGAATACCACTACCACCACTATAGTCAGAAGTATTGAATTTTAATTCATCCGAAGAAAAGAATCTACCAGAGGAATCAAACATGGCAACCTTACTATTGTTGTATGTAGACCTACCACCTTCCCAGCTATTTAACCAGGGATCAGGCCAGAAAACACTGGTAATTTTAGGACCTTTATACATAAGACGAAGAAGGTTATCATTGTCAAAGAAGAGCTTGTAAAATCCAGAAGAATGATTTGTTGAGCTTCTGGATGATACAAGACTCGCACTTTCAGTTAACAATTGATGAGGAAGAAGGGTATCTGTGGGATAGTCAAAACTTTGCCAAATGATCTTGTCATCATTAGAGTTTTGAAGGATAAGATTACCATTATCCTGGAGTTGTAAATGTAATTGAGCATTTGAATCTGATATGGTATTGCTTGCCCAAACAGTGATCTGCCCTGCATCAGTGAGCACAAGATTGCCTGATTTTGTCAGGGAAAGTTTTGTGTATCTTTTGTTCACTGGTCGGTCACGGTTTACCATCCAAACAATAGTGGTGCTTGGATCGTATTGCTTAGTGTACCGTATACCGAAGCAGTAAGCATTGTCACCAATGCTGAAAAACCCAGCTTCAAAAACACCTTTTGGTGTTGAAAGTAAAAAATCTCCAACAGTGAGATATGAATCTTTTGATAGTTTGGTGGAAGATGAAAGTGGTAATAAACATAGAGCTAAAGTTGAAACCAGGAGGAGGAGGAGGAGGATAGTGGCCATGGCATTCAGAAAATTCACTGTACTTGTTTCTCACTGGTTCAGAATGCAATGGACAATATGTTTAAATAGTATCAATGGATGGACAGTAAGATTCATCAAATTATTGGTCTTGTTGGGGACAAGTGGTCCTCTATCTTGAAAATGGAAGTCATAATAGAAAAGGAATGAATGCAAGGGCAACAGGACAAGACCTAACCAACTAGAAGTGGCGTTGGGCAGAATTTGAGATGAACATTTACTGCAGCCACTGAACTAATATGGGGGGTTCCCATATGAACCAAAAATTCAAGGTCTTGAACAGGAAGATGATTGAGAAACTTGGAGACAGCCACTTCAAGATTTTCAAGTGGTAATCAATTTGGACATAAATAAAAGAAAATTCCCACCAATCACAAATTTTCTTAACAAATACTTAGAGTTGAAACAAGAACACAAAAGAGGAAACACTATGGGCAGATATGACATCCATCAGGAAACAATTTTCTACGTTGATCTAAGTTGGCTTTTGTGAACCACATGTTTAATAACAGTAACCATGAAAATGATGGTCTTGCTTAAAATATATCTTTCAGACAAGTCTTCTTGGTCTTTTTGGGGGATCTTGGACAAAAGAAGAAGAAGAAGAAATGGGAAACACAGCTGTATTCAGTGCCATAGTCCAAATTCAAAAAGCATTGTCGGGTTGCAATTATGGTTTCCACAATCCTGACTAAGACTACTGGTCTTAGCCGTCTTCCACACGCAGATGACTTCCCCGCTGGTTCCATTAATTCTTAAAACGTGCCTCTCCAATTCCCATCCAATTTACCATTTTTTTTTATTTGTCACTAAACAAAATTTTACAATCTTGAAATATATATTTTATATATATATATATATAATATATATATATATATATATTTATTGTAATGAACATGTCTTAGTAAAATTTTCCATCTTGAATCCAAGACAAACTCCATAACTAGATAATCATTAAAGCAGATTTGCTTCCTTACTAAAGTTTATGAGAAGTGATCTGTTATTCATCAGTTTATCCCATGCACAATTTTTTTTTTTTTACAATATTATGAGTAGAGAGATCAGATTCCATCAAACCAGACGAGGAGAAAAAACAAACAGTACAGGGGGGCCTTAGGATGGATGAGGTACATCAGATCAGATACTAATAGTCCTAAAATTTTCAATCCTCAATATTCCATGACTAGCTATGTACAAGAATATCTCAAAAATGTGTTCAACTCACTTCACTTGCCATATTTCTTCGGCTTTCCATCAAGAACATCTCCCATTCCATAAGCAGAGTGAAAGAAACTATTTCGGTTTTTCTTCAGAAATCTGCACCATGTGTGTGAATCTCTGAGTATTACTGTGTGATATATGAATAGCCAAAACAATAAAATTTTCTTGCATATGGTGACAACATTAGTTCAGTAGACAATTTTATGAATGTGGAGGAGGCATCATAACATTGCTATGAAAGGTCAAAAGAATGAATATGCCCACAGTAATAATAAAATGAAATAGTTAAAACAGTTACTTGAGAAAGTCCACCAAGTTCTGCTGAAGCTCCGACAAGGTTGCCTCCTCAATATTTGCATAATATAATATCTTGGGCAATTTAACTGCAAATACAAAAATGTTAATTGTTGTACTGAAAGAATCATATGCAGTATGCACCCTAGAGATATGTAGATATACAACTATACCAAAAAGCCTCAGCAAATGTTCAGCTCCATATATAGATGAAGGGGTGACATCATCAGAAATTGCTGCTTCATATTGTTGACGCTCGTTCTTGTATAGAAGCATTGCTGGCAACGCTTTATCAAAGTAACCACGTAACCCATTTATAATTTCTCCAATAGAATCATCGGTCCTGCATCAGTAAGAACAAGTCATGAGGTACAGTAAACTGTAGAACTGCTAGATTAGCTGTGCACGCAAAAAAAAAAAGGTCCAAGCCCATGAAAGCTAGTAGCATAATGTATTGATTTTGGAGACCACATGCTTTAGATCACTACATGATAAGGTTATTCATTCCACATGCTAGATTACCAGCAGTACTCGTGCTTATTGTTATTAACCCCAGGGTCATTGAACTAAAGATTCCCTTGCGTCATTAGTTATAAAACTGCTGGTATATCCTACCTGATTCAATGGAGTACCTTATTTTTGATTCAAAATAATCTAAGAAAGGGGCAGATATTCCATCATCAGTTTAGACCCCATGTTCCATAAGAAAATGGACAGGGAAATTTTGTATTAATAAGTCATCAACAAGAAGGATACTGAAAATGTACAACAAAATACTTTGATCAATGGAGTAAAGTATATACTTGAATATGTGAGCTTAAAAGAATTTTTTAGTTATGCATTAGGTACTGCAAAAGAATTGCAAGTTTCAATCTTAAAGGGCTACTAACTACTAGAGTCATTACCCATTATCAGTCATTTGTACATAAAAAAATATGAGGTTTTTATATCGTTAATTTAATCTCCATGCGGACATAAGTACCTCAAGTAAAATGTTTAGGAACACAAGATTTCCAGGTTAGAAAAAAAAATGAGGGACACAAGGTCCACTTTATCTAGGGCCACAATAACTACAAATGAGAATATGTTCTGAATAGATGGTATGAAGAAATCTTACTGTGCATCTCTCTTGAGCCGATAATCTTGATATTCACCCAAAATTTCAGCTACATTGGGTGAGCGTGGCAGTTTGACAAGCTGTAAAAAAGAAATAAATACACAAAGGAAACCAAAAATTAGCTATGGTGATTTCAAGAAGCATCGGACATGAAAATAAATTAAGAAAGGCAACAAGACTGGCAATGATGTTTCAACATCAAACTTTATCATATAAATGCATAAGAAAGAAAGTAGAAAAAGGTTCCTCAAAGTCTGCACCAGATTTCAGTTTCTATGCAGGAATATGCCTTTTTCCAAATCTGAATGCTGTATAGTCTTTGGCAAATAACATGCCACAACACTCACTGACCAATTTGACTACCCTATGGCCAACATGATGATCATTATCTATTCAGAATCAATTGTACATGAATAGAACACACTATAAATAAATAAAATGTGAACAGGTAATAACTCATTTATAAGTACCTTACCACGTGATAGATCCTAAACTCAACCTATATCAATCACAGGCAATATTTACATAGCTAAGAACAGAAAATAACTATTAGCATACATTTTTATTGATAAATATTAATTATGTGAATTGAAAGTCTGAAACCTTCATTGTTCCACTCACAGGTTGAATTGAGAAAGGCCTTATGCATTGCAACCTAAGTAAGAGGGAAATATATTTCATGCATAGCAAGGGAACTACTGTTTTTTCAGGTAAATTCTTTGAACACCTAATACAATTTTATTGGAGGTGGTTTAAAAAAGGGAGAATTAGTTTCTAGCATAATTGGGATAAGATTGATAGTTGAGGTGGCTTATTTTAAGAGGTTAATACTATATAGCAGTGATGAAGCAGGTAACCCCATAAATCAGGGAAGAGCTGGAATCCACAAAGCATTCCTTGAAAAGTCATAAATAAAGCAAGGGATTAAACTTGGTCCTTGTACAGGATAGGAACTATCATCTATTCATACCATTGCTATGGAATCCAGAAGTCTTACTTTTTCTATAACTCTAATTTCCGAAGATGATATATACAGACTTTAAGAACTAATTTTAGTTCCTTTTAACATCTGAAAATCTAGCACAGGCAGGACATGTATAATATAGAAATCTAAGGCCAGTGACTCTTAGATTCCATCACCATGATTAAATCATGGGTGCTATATCTACTCTTTGATCAGCTTGATTCTCCAGGTCACATGAGACATGCATGCTATAAGAATATCCTGCTTCATTTATCTAAATGGTGGAGTGGGTATGAGTGATGTAGCATCAGAACTGCCCCTATGATCAAATTGCTAATGTTTGAATTGTATTTGGGACTTGTGATGGGTGTAAGATCAACAGTTTGGCCTTAAAAAATTTTGGACTAGAGATTCTGGTTCAAATATACTGGTGGTTAGTGCTCTACTGAAAACATTGTGATATTTCTTGATAGATATTCTTCAAGAATTAGAAGTACAAGTTAATTAGGAGATTGAAGCTCCTAGGGGTAACTGAACTTCACTGTAGCATCTGAAAAATGTTCGGCATAGCAATTGATGCTAAGTTTTGGAGGGAAATACTAGCAACTTTAGCTGAAGCATTTAAGCTGTAATTCCAGTTCCAACATCTTCTTGGACCAATGCCACTTGAGGTGTTACAACAATGGGTAGCAGATGCACTCTACAGTCTCAATTTTCATTGATGTATCAGCAATGAGAGTTCAGTAACTCAAAAGCAAATATCATAAAAAGAGCCGTACAATATCTGAAAAATACAGGGATAACAGAGTCATATTGTGAAATTGCAAAAATAGGCATCTGAAGACATGTTATGTAATGAATTCCAATGTGTGTTATGTTTCTGAACTGAGTGGTTAAAAAATGCAAGTACTTGAAGAGTTAAGTCAAGTTGAGTAAAACTACACTAAAGGTTCACCGACCCAGAAATCATCAAAATTTCATAACTTACCTTGCCCAAATGTGTAGTAGATTCACAATCATCAATTAGCTGCTTTTTCAACACCGAAGAGATATGGATATTAACATGTTTTCCAAACAGATGCACACCTTTCTCCTAAGAAAGCAAAAAGTTATAATAAACATTATAGATATACAATGAAAAATATACACCAAGCTTGCTCTTGATCTCCAACAGTACTAGTATACAATAGGACTACTTTAAAATTCAAACCTTATGATGTGTAATATCGATAGCAAGGGCATAGTAGGTTAAATGACTGGTAAGACACTTTAACCTCCACTACCCAAAGGAGAGTTTTTGTTGAAAAAGTTTTTAATCCATTTGAAGATATACCAAGTATTGAATTCTAGCGTTTATGTGAATTGTGTGTTTGTATGGTAGCAGGGGAAGAAATTGAGATGAGAATAGTAACATGGATCTCAAGCAACAGTACAGTTTTGAGAGTAAGAGTGTACCTTTTGGACTGACTCAGTCTTTCGTTTCCTACTTCTTACCACTGCAAGGACAAGCCATTCAAAGATTAGTTTTTGCATACCAGAGTAAAAATATATTGAAAAGAAACTATAAAGATCCAGCAAGTATAAGTCAGTGCAAGTCAGAAAATGCATGATTAGTAGATACTGGGAACCAATTAGAAGAGGAACAGTATTAATATGAACTATTAGTCCTCTAATGAAAAATGTACATAATTGTGATTTGGTGAGAAAAGCCAGTCACAACTGGCATTTACTTCTTAGTACCAGTGTCTACTAAGGAAAAGTTCAATTTCACTTCTTTTTGAAGTACCTAAGGAATACATTAAATAGACAATTAATTATCCTCCAAATGGCTGCATCTGTTAGGGAAAAAAACAAAACAAAAAGGGAAATGCCTGATTCTGCAGCATAACCACTTTTAATATCAACTCTCTCCTTACAAGCTCCAAGAAATGAAGGTACATAGCAAAGTTGATGACAATGATGGTAAGTACAATGGACATGCTGACGACAATTATGATAATGGTGATAAAGAAAACAGGTAAGTAAAAAAAAATTAAACAGATATAGGCAACAGAAGCTAAAATACAACTTATCTACCAATTGAACTTTTCGGTTTATTCTGAAGAGAGCGTCCAGTCTTTGCATTCATCTCCATCATTTGTTTCTCATTAATCTCCTTCTGTTTTTGCACATTCTCTTCAGTAAATTTCATCAGGCGATCATAGCCTACCCATTCATCCCAACTGACAAAAGATAGAAGTGTGAGTAACTTCCAAGTAACTTATAAGCATTCCATGGTGACTTAAATCAGTGATTCAAAGGTGAAGGTTGCAAACGTATTTGATTTCATATCAATTTACTCCTTTAAACAGGTAACACAAATATTAAGATCATATGCATTGAAGGGGCAAGGCTTGTGATTCTAAAGATACAAAAGATATCATATTACAGAAATAGAAAACCAAAGTCCTAGTCAAGTTCAATGACATCGATAATATAGGCATAATGTTCCTCCTTACCTCCACTGACCTCCAATCTAGAGCACGGAACAATAACTAGAAGAGGCCAAAACCATAAATAAAAATGTAAACAAAATGTCTAAAACTTCTACAAACCATTAATCTTCAGAATATTGACTTACTTTTTACTCCATCCCTGCAGAAACAAAATAAAGAAACATTCAATTAGCATATCATTTGAAGGATTTTTCTCCTAATGAGGTTAAGAAAACTTTAAAAACACATAAAGTGATCAAATACAAGAAAATTCACTGAAGGAAACAACACTTACATGATAGTGAACAAAATATCGCCACTCATTCAACCGGATTTCAGCTTTTTGCACCTTTAACAAAAGATTCAGTAGGAGTATTAAGAAGTTATATAGACAAGAAAGATAAAATATCAACTATACAATTAGTAAATTAATAAACAAAAATATAACTAGATATTTTAAAAGTTTAAAAAATTCCTTCACTGAGCCTGGACCTATAGCAGTTAATGGCAGAAATTTCTGTTTAGACTCTGATATAAAAGGGGGCAAAGAAAGCCAAATTACACCCTCAAGATTCTCGTATGAATGAATGTCCCCACTCTTCAACTAGACAAATACATGTGTCAGGGATAGATGGATAGATCAGTAATTTGTTCCTTCTGAAAAACACGCCGGACACATTCTCAATACCCTGATCGAATGCAGACATAACTTCGGTTCGCTCCACCAATTAACAACAGATTCACTTAGTCTCTTTTAATTATAAACCAAAATTACTTCAAATTCACTTTGGATGACTTCGTAATGCCAAAAGAGCGACTGCCTATTACTAGGAAACAAGAAATCCCCTGCACTGAAGAAACAAAAACGATCTCTAGGTCGTAATCGTGAAAGAACGGAAACAAAATTGTGATTATTCATTCACCTTGGCTTCGTAGAGGCACATGTTATGAAAAGCAAGGACCTTCTCTCCTTCCCGATAAGGGTTGGTTTCAGTAGTAGGAGGAGAAGGAGAATCAACATCATCTTCATCATCCTCTTTGTTGTCTTCTTCATTACCGGTATCAAAGTCCGTCGTGGCGACACAAGTTTCCGATACAGTATCACAATCATCCGAAACCGCAGTTTTTGAGTTTCCCATGATCAGGAAAAAGCTACTAAACAATACTAGCTAAAAAAATGAAGAATTAAAAAACTTCAATCAAGAATTCAGAAATCACATACTAAGGAAGAAGCTAAGAATTATGGAGCTAATTGGATTTATATATTACACAGAAATGTAAAAACTGTGGATTTCAGAAATGGGCTGTGGCGATAGTGGATTTTGCAGGAAGGGGATGATTGAGAATGGCACAATCGTTAGTGGTAACGGACTTTGGTCCTCGATTGCCCAACCTTACCTTATATGGTTTCTTCAATATAATTAAATAATTATTTTTAGTTTGACTAATTTAAAAAATATTTATTCTTCAATATGATTAAAAAATATTGCTCCAGATTTTTAAGCAAAAAAAAATTTAAATATTTGTTTGCTTAAAAATCTGGAGCAATATTTTTTAATCAAATTTGGTCATAAATTGTCACGATCTAAACCCAAAAGTGACATGTGATACGTGAAGTTAATTATAAGTATCTACTCTTATTTTTATATACCATTATACATATACATTTGCTATAACTTTTGACGTGAGACGAAATATTACATTAATATTTAAATTTTAAATACTTTTCAATTTTTATTTTTTTCCTTTAATTAAATTTACATTAATTTTTTTTTGAATTAATTGATGCAGCTTATATATATATAATATATATTTTCAAAATAAATTAAATTGGCTAATTTTAAAAAAGTCCCATATATATATATATATATATTATAATTTGAATTGTGAAGCACAAGAAAAGATAATGTCACAACTATCATTCTATAGGGTTAATGCCCACTTAATTGTGGTAATCAACAAATAAACATATCTTAAAGAAAATATTAAATTAATGAAAGAATATTCAGGTGAAGCAACTAGTTAGTCACGACGGCGCCGCCGAAGAGTCTATACATATATATATATATATATATATATATGTAATTAGTCAAGGTTTTGGTAAGATATTGTAGGGTAGAGCTAGCTAGTGGCCGTCACCGGGGCTCGGACCGGAGTTCATGATCCTCTGCACCGGCTGAACGTTAACAAAGTTGTGTCCTTCCCCGCCGTTGCTGGGTCCTCCGTTCTTAATGGCGTCGATGTACAGCTTATCAACCACCGTCTGGATAAGAAAATGATGATCAGCTTCAGCATCAGCATCAGCAGCAGTAGCAGTAGCAGTTTTCAGAAGACGAGCTTTACTATCTTGAACTGAAATCAGGAGAAAAAGAAGAAGAAGAAGATGAAGAACAGAGGAAGAATATCTAGAATTTGTTGACATAATTGGCTAATTAGTTATATTTTGTGTGTGTTTGAGCGTCGGTTCAACACTTTATATACATATATTTATAGAGAGAAAGGAAGGTTGGAAATTAATATATATATATATATATGACTTGTGATGCAAGCATGTAGGAGCTAGTTAGGACTAAGGAGACGAATTAATTTGACCTATGGAAGTCCACCATTCAAACACGTCAGTTGTGGTCTGGTAGAGGGCTTTGAATTTTGAGGGTGCCGGGCACCTTCCCTCTGTATAAATTCTTCTCCACGAACCTACTAGGGAACTTACCTGCAATAGTTCGCCCAAAAGTATGTGTAAATGTGTAATGATATATAAGAATGAGTTTATATAATCATTGTTAATTTAAAATATTTTTTTTGTATAGTAAGAATAATAATAAATATGGTCATGAGTGTCGTGTAAATCTATAATTGCGACGTGAGCTCGCATATATACCCGAGTTAAGACATTCATTCTTTGTAATTAATTGTGTAAAAAAATTAGTTAATAATTAATTTTTTACGTTTTACGAGTTTATGAGTTTATTTCTATTTTTAATTATGATCTTGTAAATAGTAACTTTAACTAAGTTATTACATATTATATTATTTTCTTATTTTCTTGTTGAAAATAATAACAATGAAAGTAATCAAGAGGAATTCATAGCTATGTATAAGAATATATAATAATCATCTTTATTATTTAGAAATTACGATTTCACGCTATAATTTTCATGTTGTTTTTCTCCATCTATCATCCTTATATATATATATATATATATATATATATATATATATATATGGTGCTAATGATTTCCTTGACTAGGACTAGGGCCTGATGGATTTATCTCCTTTAGCGTTTCATCCATGTTAGACAAACTAGGACTAGAGACAAATCGTTTATTCTCATCCATGTCACTTAATAGATTTCCAATACCGGGACTAGGTACTGATCGTTTATTTTCCTCCATGTCAGCAAATAGATTCCCTATACCGGAACTAGGTACTGATCGTTTATTTTCCTCCATGTTAGCAAATAGATTTCCTGTACCAAGATTAGAGACAGATCGTTTATTCTCCTCCATGTCAGCAAATCGATTTCCAACACCGGGACTAGGTACTGATCGTTTATTCTCCTCCATGTCATCAAATAGATTCCCTATACCAGGACTAGGAACCGATCACTTATTCTCCTCCAAGTCGGGTAATAAGTTCCCTGTACCAGGACTAGGCACCGATCGTTTATTCTCCTCCATGTCAGCAAATAGATTCCCTATACCAGGATTAGGAACCGATCGCTTATTCTCCTCCAAGTCGGGTAATAAGTTCCCTGTACCAGGACTAGGAACGGATCGCTTGTTTTCCTCCACTTCAGCTAATAAGTTCCCTATACAAGAATTAGGGACTGATCGTTTACTCTCCTCAAAAGCGACTAATAAATTTCCTATATCAGGCTCTATGGAGTTGAGAAGACGAGCATCGTTGATGAAGAATAAGGAACACATGAACAAAACAGTACTAATGATCAAAACAAAAGATTTGTAAGTTCCAGCCATTAGGACGGATAAACGAAATAGGAATAAGGGTTGAATTATTATGACAAATCTTATTGTTTTCTCGTACTCATACTAACCTTCTTGTTCATATATATATATATATATATGTGTATATATAAATATATAGTATTCACACGTAACAAGAAGGCAGTTACTTTGACCGGAGGAGTAAATGAAGCTTTTCCTTCTCTTTTTAAGTGAAAAGGAATACAGTGCATTGCAAGTGATAAAGATATGTGTAACCTCATCACAACATCGGCAAGAGTGGACCAAACTTAATTTAAGTGAATAAGACATTATTGAGCATCTTGTTCAACTTTCCATGAAGAAAACAAGGCAAAGAAAAATTTTCTCAATTAAAATTACAGTAATATTATTCAGAAAATGGGATTCATTTCCTCAAACAAAATATATAAAAGAAAAGAATGGCATAAATCCTTGAAGGGTGTAGCTTAAATTTTCATCCTTTAGTTATATAAAACATCGATCATTCAAAAAAATTGCTTGTCTGGAAATCGAGTGAATTCAGTTAATTTAGATCTTGTTTTGTCTTTTCGTTTTAATATTTGAGCAAAATAGATATTCATTTTTATTTGATACAAATACTTTCAAATTTTTTATCAAATCAAAATATTAATCATTCATATTTATTTTAATTTATAAAATTTTGGAATTTGCATAAATTGATTTTGAAATCATGGAAAATTAACTTTTCTTTTATTGGCTTACTAATTTATTTTATTTTGTTATAATTTATATTTTGGCTTAGTTTTGATAATTCACTAGTGGAAAAAATAATAATAATAAACACCAAAACCAATTTAGAGCTATTCGGAATAAGAAAAATACTTTATCATTTATGAATTAGGATTACACAAATTTTTTTTTTTTTTTGGGGCAAAAGTTACTTTCTTTCTTATAACACAAAACTACTAAATGTTTTTTCAAAATCACTTTGGTTACTAGATGTCCTACTTGTTTCCTTCCAAAACCACCGCGGCTATTGGATGTCCTATGCGCCAGACTAGGAGAAGATTTCTTGTTTCCTTCTAACACTATTGCGGCTCTTGGATGCCCTATACCGGACTAGGGGAAGATTTCTTGTTTCCCTTCTATAACCCACACTGCCCTGGATGCCCTATGCCAGGACTAGGGGAAGATTTCTTGTTTCCTTCTAACACTACTGCGGCTACTGGATGCCCTATACCGGGACTAGGGGAAGATTTCTTGTTTCCTTCTATAACCACTGCAGCTACTGGATGCCCTATGCCAGGACTAGGGGAAGATTTCTTGTTTCCTTCTATAACCACTGCAGCTACTGGATGCCCTATGCCAGGACTAGGGGAAGATTTCTTGTTTCCTTCTATAACCACTGCAGCTACTGGATGCCCTATGCCAGGACTTGGGGAAGATTTCTTGTTTCCTTCTAAAACTAATGCGGCTACTTTGGATGCCCTATGCCAGGACTAGGGGAAGAACGTTTGATCTCCTTCAACTCTACTGCAGCTACTGGATGTCCTACGCCAGGACTAGGGGAAGATTTCTTGTTTCCTTCTATAACTACTGCAGCTACTGGATGTCCTATGCCAGGACTAGGGGAAGAACGTTTGATCTCCTTCAACTCTACTGCAGCTATAGGATGTCCTATGCCAGGACTAGGGGAGGATTTCTTGTTTCCTTCTAAAACTACGCGGCTACTGGATGTCCTGGACCACTAGGACTAGGACCAGATCCCTTGTTTCCTTCAAAAACTTTTGCGGCTACATGATGTCCTATGTCGGGACTAGGGGAGGATTTCTTGTTTCCTTCTAAAACTACTGCGGCTACTGGATGTCCTGGACCACTAGGACTAGGACCGGATCCCTTGTTTCCTCTAAAAGCTTTTGCAGCTACAGGATGTCCTGGACCACTAGGACTAGGACCGGATCCCTTGTTTCCTTCAAAAACTTTTGCGGCTACTGGATGTCCTATGCCAGGACTAGGAGAGGACTTCTTGTTTCCTTCTAAAACCGATGCAGCTACAGGATGTCCTATGCCAGGACTAGGGGAGGATTTCTTGTTTCCTTCTAAAACTTTTGAGGCTACAGGATGTCCTGGACCACTAGGACTAGGACCAGATCCTTTGTTTCCTTCAAAAACTTTTGCGGCTACAGGATGTCCTATGCCAGGACTAGGAGAGGATTTCTTGTTTCCTTCAAAAACTTTTGCGGCTACAGGATGTCCTACGCCAGGACTAGGAGATGATTTCTTATTTCCTTCCAAAACTAATGCGGTTATTGGATGTCGTACATCAAGACTAGGAGAACAACGTGATCTCCATTGCAAATCTAATGCGGCTACTGGATGTCCTATATCGGGACTAGGAACACAACGTGATCTCCATTTTGAAGCTAATGAAGCTATTGGATGTCCTATTCCGGGACTAGGAGCAGATTGTTTGTTCTCTAGTTCTCCAAAACTAAGAGGACGAGCATTAGTAATGAAGAATAAATAGCAAGTTAATAGAATAGTAATGATCGGAGCAAAAGATTTTTTAATTGTAGCCATACTAATGAAATATGAACTACAACAAAGGCGCAAGAGAGTTGTGTGTTTTCTCTTTTCTTCACATGTCTCTATATATAGTGCTCACCCTGCAACAAAATGGCCCTTAGTGTGATTAATGGAACTTTTCCTTTCTTATTTTTGAGTAAGAAGACAAACTCTCCTAATAAATAAAATTTTCCTTTCATATATTTTTGAATTAAAAGGAATAGATTGTAAGTTGAAAAACCATGAACTATTTATTCCGATAACCAAAACTTGTTCCTATTGGTGAAAAGATGACAACCTAATTGGTTTGGTTTTTATTTTATTTAGGTGTCTCACTTGGCTTGCTAAGCGAAAGATTTGAGTTCGACACATATTAGCCGCAATTTCAGCTAAATATTGTAGGTTTAAGAGTCTTCTCTTATGAATTCCCCCTAAATTAGTCGATGAGTATAATGAGTCATAAAAAAAACTGTTCCTACTGGTTGAGGCTAATATTTACTGTTTTGAAGAGAAAGAAAAAAAAAAAGAAAAGAAAAAAAAAGATGTATGTAGTTATGGACATTAATTGAAGATGTTAACCAACATGAATGAAGTAAATGGGATGTGTGTTTTCTCACTTATAACGTTTCCCTTTAAACTAAAAGAGAAAATTTGTTCAACAACCTTTTGAAAATATATATACATTCGGACAAGAACAAACAGCCTTTTATTAAAACATCATTAAAAAAAAAAAGAAAAAGAAAAAAAGAAATTCATATGAATACAAAAGTTCTTTATAAGAAAAAAAAAATTGATGTATTCAAATATATATATATATATATATATATATATATATATATATATATATTTATATAATTACTTAAAATTTCATTAATAAAAATGAAACATTACACAATGAATAGTTAATAAAATAGAAAAAAAATTATGAGTTTGTGAAAATGACATAAATATTAATAAAATAGAAATAAATGGTTAACAAAATAGTAAAAATAAAAATTAAAGAAGAAAATAATATATAGATAATAAATTAATTGAAAGAAAAATGTAAGAATTTGTATAATTTGATCAATGTAACGTACTCAATGAGTAAAAAAGAAGTACATTCTAGCTTGTATAAAATAATTATGAGGAAAAAATGCTCCAAAATTTCATTGGAGATAGCCTTGTATCTATCGAGTATTTTTTTATTAAAGATAAATAGTTGACTACAAAATATTTCTCATAATAATATAAAAATAAACTTAATTCGATAGTATTAAGTAGTTGATCATAGATTACGCTAGAATTATAGTCGGGATGAAGTTCGTGACATTCTAACGTATATGTATATATGTGTGAGTATATAAATATATCTATACAGAAAGATGAAGAAGAAAAGATATTAAACTGCAAAAATTAAAGATTATACTTCATTAAAATCCGAAAAAATTACATAGGATAATAACTAAATAAAACAAATCGAATGAAATGTAGTTAAAACAATGAATACTGAAAATTAAACTCATCAACAAAAATAAAACAATATATAACTAAAATAATATCTCAAAAAAATTAATTAATTAATTTTCATCGCCAGGACTAGGACCAAATCTCTTGCTCTCTTCAAGTCAAGTAATAAGTTCCCAGTCCCAGGACTAGGTATTGATCGTTTATTCTCCTCCATGTCAGCAAATAGATTCCCTATTCTAGGACTAGAAACTCATCGCTTATTCTCCTCCAAGTCGGGTAATAAGTTCCCTGTATCAAGATTAGGAACGGATCGCTTATTCTCCTCCAAGTCGGGTAATAAGTTCCTTGTACCAGGACTAGGAACGGATCGCTTATTTTCCTCCACGTCAGCTAATAAGTTCCCTATACCAGAATTAGGGACTGATCGTTTACTCTCCTCAAAAGCCACTAATAAATTTCCTGTATCAGGCTCTATGGAGTTGGGAAGACGAGCATCGTTGATGAAGAATAAGGAACACATGAACAAAACAGTACTAATGATCAAAACAAAAGATTTGTAAGTTCCAGCCATTAGGACGGATAAACGAAATAGGAATAAGAGTTGGATTATTATGACAAATCTTATTGTTTTCTCGTACTCATACTAACCTTCTTGTTCATATATATATATATGTATATATAATTATATAGTATTCACACGTAACAAGAAGGCAGTTACTTTGACCGGAGGAGTAAATGAAGCTTTTCCTTTTCTCTTTTTAAGTGAAAAGGAATACAGTGCATTGCAAGTGATAAAGATATGTGTAACCTCATCACAACATCGGCAAGAGTGGACCAAACTTAATTTAAGTGAATAAGACATTATTGAGCATCTTGTTCAACTTTCCATGAAGAAAACAAGGCAAAGAAAAATTTTCTCAATTAAAATTACAGTAATATTATTCAGAAAATGGGATTCATTTCCTCAAACAAAATATATAAAAGAAAAGAATGGCATAAATCCTTGAAGGGTGTAGCTTAAATTTTCATCCTTTAGTTATATAAAACATCGATCATTCAAAAAAATTGCTTGTCCTGGAAATCGAGTGAATTCAATTAATTTAGATCTTGTTTTGTCTTTTCGTTTTAATATTTGAGCAAAATAGATATTAATTTTTATTTGATACAAATACTTTCAAATTTTTTATCAAATTAAAATATTAATCATTCATATTTATTTTAATTTTTGACTGGAAAAATAAAATTTTGGAATTTGCATAAATTGATTTTATAATCATGAAAAATTTAGTTTTCTTATATTGGCTTACTATTTTATTTTATTTTGTTATAATTTATATTTTGGCTTAGTTTTGATAATTCACTAGTGGAAAAAATAATAATAATAAACACCAAAAACAAATTTAGAGCTATTCGAATAAGAAAAATACTTTATCATTTATGAATTAGGATTACACAATTTTTTTTTTTTGGGGGCAAAAGTTACTTGCTTTCTTATAACACAAAACTACTAGATGTTTTTCAAAATCACTTTGGTTACTAGATGTCCTACTTGTTTCCTTCCAAAACCACCGCGGCTATTGGATGTCCTATGCCAGGACTAGGAGAAGATTTCTTGTTTCCTTCAAACACTACCATGACCCTTGGATGCCCTATACCGGGACTAGGGGAAGATTTCTTGTTTCCTTCTATAACCACCCGCTAATCTTCTGGATGCCCTATGCCAGGACTAGGGGAAGAACGTTTGATCTCCTTTCCTTCTCTAACCACGCGCATTTGGATGTCCTACGCCAGGACTAGGGGAAGATTTCTTGTTTCCTTCAAAAACTTTTGCGGCTACAGGATGTCCTATGCCAGGACTAGGGGAGGATTTCTTGTTTCCTTCTAAAACTCATGCGGCCCCTGGATGTCCCGGACCACTAGGACTAGGGACCAGATCCCTTCTTTCCTCTAAAAGCTTTTGCGGCTACAGGATGTCCTGGACCACTAGGACTAGGACCGGATCCCTTGTTTCCTTCAAAAACTTTTTGCGGCCACTGGATGTCCTATGCCAGGACTAGGAGAGGACTTCTTGTTTCCTTCTAAAACTGAACTCTGCTACATGATGTCCTATGCAAGGACTAGGGGAGGATTTCTCGTTTCCTTCTAAAACTACTCGAGCTCCTGGATGTCCCGGACCACTAGGACTAGGACCGGATCCCTTGTTTCCTTCAAAAACTTTTGCGGCTATTGGATGTCCTATGCCAGGGACTAGGAGAAGACTTCTTGTTTCCTTCTAAAACCGATGCGGCTACAGGATGTCCTATGCCAGGACTAGGGGAGGATTTCTTGTTTCCTTCTAAAACCTACTGGACTCTGTGGATGTCCCGGACCACTAGGACTAGGACCCAGATCCCTTGTTTCCTCTAAAAACTTTTTGGCACGACAGGATGTCCCGGTCCACTAGGACTAGGACCGGATCCTTTGTTTCCTTCAAAAGCTTTTTGCGACTACAAGGATGCCCTATGCCCGGACTAGGAGAGGATTTCTTGTTTCCTTCAAAAACTTTTGCGGCTACAGGATGTCCTACTCCAGGACTAGGAGAGGATTTCTTATTTCCTTCCAAAACTAATGCGGTTATTGGATGTCCTACATCGGACTAGGAGAAGAACGTGATCTCCATTGCAAATCTAATGCGGCTACTGGATGTCCTATATCGGGACTAGGAACACAACGTGATCTCCATTTTGAAGCTAATGAAGCTATTGGATGTCCTATTCCGGGACTAGGAGCAGATTGTTTGTTCTCTAGTTCTCCAAAACTAAGAGGACGAGCATTAGTAATGAAGAATAAATAACAAGTTAATAGAATAGTAATGATCGGAGCAAAAAATTTTTTTAATTGTAGCCATACTAATGAAATATGAACTACAACAAAGGCGTAAGAGAGTTGTGTGTTTTCTCTTTTCTTCACATGTCTCTATATATAGTGCTCACCCTGCAACAAAATGGCCCTTAGTGTGATTAATGGAACTTTTCCTTTCTTATTTTTGAGTAAGAAGACAAACTCTCCTAATAAATAAAATTTTCCTTTCATATGTTTTTTGAATTAAAAGGAATATATTGTAAGTTGAAAAACCATGAACTATT
>JAHSUH010000179.1:0-27249 GCA_025388415.1 Cynanchum wilfordii
TTTGCCATTACTTGAGTTGAATTTGCCATTATTTGTTCAAACATCTAGGATTGAATGGTTTACAATCTACCAATATGAGAGTGCAATGTGATAATAGAACAATTCATTTTCCTTTAGAAATTGCCACAAACTTGCTTGTGAAAATAAATTCTTCGATTCGTCCTATAGATTTTATTGTTCTAGATATGCATAATGATGCTCCTCTCATTTTTGGAAGTTCCTTTCTAGCTACTATCAAAGCATTGAATGAAGTTCTCAATGATCATATCAAAATGAGAATAGATGAGGAAAGCATGTCTTATAATTTGAATTCTATTCTTATGCAACCTATGGAATCAACACATCAATATAATTACTTTACATTATTTTATTGTATTGAAAATTCATCAACAATCCCCCGCTATTTTCAAAATAAGAAAATAGCTATAACATATCACAAATCTCAAGACAAGTCATATGCATAAGTATAGATATCTTGCGATTGAATCAATACATAATGAAAGTTCATTACATCAAATATGAATAATATGGTAGACAAGCTTTGAACCAACTATTCATTGTGATAAGTTGCATAAACAATCACACACATAACTTAAGATACAAATTATCTATTTATTTTATATAATAAACAACACTCTCATAGCCTTGTGTTCGTATCCTTTCATAGATGTTTCAAAAATCAAGCCCTTAGTTTCTTTGGAACGGCTGCATTCCACATCTATATAGGCAAACCAAAATACCCCCGATGTAAGGCATTTTCTCATGTTTGTTAAGTGTTTGAAGAACACAACCTCAACATGTAAATCTCATGGGTAACAAGCACTAATTATCTTCGGGATGTAGTTAAACTAACTATAGTGCTTCAATCACACGCCCCATGTAGGAAAAGTCTGTAACTAAACACTGCTGACGTCTGGTCACCCTAATGGTATCAGAGCCATCTTCCACATGATAAATGCTTGAAAGGTGTCGGGTTGGATCTCTCTCTTTCTCTCAACAGAATGTCTTCTTCCTCTAGCACAATTTCTCTTTCTCAGCCTCCTGTTTCTAAATCAACCTCTGCTCGGATTCCTAATGTCTATGAAATCGACTATCTTTCCGAAGATAGCAAATATCCTCTCTCTAAGTACCCTATTGTTAACCCGTACCAGATATACCAAAAAGATAAAAGTCCTTTTGCTCATCGTCTTCGCCAAGTCTTTGGCAGTCCTGATAAATCCCTCTCTTCTAAGGATTTTGTCCAAGCTTCACAGTTTACCACACACCCCTTACCTGCTACTACTGAAGAACAATATGTCACCCTTCGGATTCCACCTGAATTTCCGGAAAAATGGCGCAAGGAAGGTTTTACTCATATTCATTTTGGTGCCATTCGTTTGGCCCTAACTCTTCATGCAAAAAAAGGTCTTCCTATGGTTTCCCGTATTGCTCTACTTGATTCCAGATTCCCACAATACCAATATGCTGTTATTGGTACTGTACAAACAACCCTTAATGCCGGAACTATTTTTGTTACCTTATTTCCAAATTTTACCATGTGTCTCGAAGATCCATCCTTAAACACTGTTTTCAAGGTTCAAATCCAAATCTCCGGTCCTGAAATACAAAATACCCCGATGGCCACTTTACATCACCGGATGACCTATCGTGTTCAAAATCATGCCCTTGAACTCCCACTTCCCTCTCATCTACAGAATGGTGAAACGGTCTTTCTCTCTCTTGATACTCCCAACACTCCTAGTTGTGTTTTTGTACCACGACAACTTGCCCGAGAGCATCTCGAGCAAATGCTTCCTTCCTCATGGCTCACAAAATATGAAACCACCCGACAACCTCGGGTTACACCCCTTCAAAGTTCGGACCCTTCTTTCAAGGCTAAGTCTGATGGTACAGTTGAAATCGGTTTTCCTGACAGAACTACGGTTTCTACAGTCTTCCCGACGGAATTTTCTATGCTCCAGAATACGCCTGCAATTCCAATTCCCGTTACTGGTTTTCAACAGAATGGCGCTCCTGTCTTGCAGCAGACAACCACCGCCACCGGTCACATATGGTATGATGTCTGTTACTGCCCCGATTGTTTGATGCCCGACTCCAGTTCCGACGATGAACAGAATTTTTCCCGACGAAGGAAACCTCCCTCACGAAAGAAGCCGCCCAAAGCTCCAACTTCTCAACAAACTCTTAAAGCCCGATACCTTTCCGGTGACCCTCATGTTGGTATCCTTGGTCAACCCAGCGGTAAGTTTGACTATTATGTCCTCTATGGTAGTCCTGCTTCTTCTTCACAGACGGCTCCTGTCTCTTGGCCACCTTGGCCCAGTACACCTGATGATTGGCAGCCTGATGACACTCCCTGGACTTTGTCTGAACCATCTCCTCTTCCGAGAGACTCTTCCCGAGACTCTTCCGGAACAAAAACCCTTACAGTTTATGATGCATCCCGATTCCTCTTATGATGCTGATTTTCCTCCTTTGGACTCGTTTCAAAAGGAACAAACTAAGCATACCCGGAAGATAAAATCTCCCCTTGCCCTGGATGACAAAGGTCAACCAAAAACAGTTTCCCCAGTTGAAGCCACTTTAAACTGGCAATCTGAAAATGTTGTTGCCCAAAATCAAGCTCTTCAACGACTCTTAGCTAGCCAAGCCTCTCTAACTGGCCAACTCTCTAAACAGCAAACCGACCTAACCTCCCATCTTCGGATATATACAAACCTCATTGCGGAACTAAAGTCAAAGGTCTCCAACCTTCACCAACAACTTTCTTTTCTTGTTCGGTATACTACTGAATGGTCCCCTCAAATGGCCTCCCTTTTGAAAGAAAAAGAGTTCTTGCAAACACAGCTCCGTTCTCTTGAGTCTCAGTATCAAGTCTATCAACAACCACAGTCCTCCTTATTCTCTATACCCGAGACCACATATATTCCACACCTGCCAACACATCCTCCAACTTTGTTTCCTCCTTCTCTCCAACACAATTCAAGTCCCAGTACTTATTCTCCTGCTTTATCCCTCTGGAAAACATCTCGTCCACCAGCGGCTACCTCTATAAGCATCTCCTCTACTCTCCCGGTTACCTTACCGGAACCTCCAGCCAAACCCACTGAAACTTCTACGATCTCCCAAATGATGTTCCTTGATGACGGCCAAAACCCAATCTCTTCCTTCTTATCTCAACTTGAGAAACTTCCCTCGTCCTTCTCTCGGTCGATACACCAACCACATTCCTTAGCTCCTCATGAGTCTTTTGACCCGTTTGACTCTTTTGACATATTATTCATGATGGACCCGGAAGTGGTCGAACCCGATGAAGACCTACCTACCCCTCCCGGTTCCTCAAACCCGTCCGTCCGCCCTCCCAAGAACATCACTGCAAGTTCACCCTTGATGACATACCTCCTTCTCAATGGCGATCTCGGTTCCAATCTCTCTATGCTTGGCTAACAACAGATCTCCAGCAGTATCCATTAAATGAAGTCCTCCAACGGTTTGTTACCCGCTTTGAAGGTCGCCTTCGCGACTATTATACAGCCCTTGGTGAGTATCGACAACTTCAATTCCTCCGGATCACATCTCCTGAAGAGGTAATCGAAGTGCTCAAACGCAATTTTCTTGGTGAAAGCATCCATGAAATCACAACAGCACGAACTGAATATCTCAAGATGCAATGCTGCTCAATCAAATTCAAAGACCTCGAACGACACTATGATCATATGTCCAAAAGATTTTTCATCATCAACCGGATCGACGACATCAATCTAAAGCATGCCTTCATCAACTCTGGTCCCCAGGCGAGCTTGCGAATGAAACTATGCTCCAAATTCGAGCCTCCAATCTCGGTTGGGCTCATATTACTCTCGGCCAAATTTGGCGGTGATGCAACAAGCCCTTGAAAAGCTTTGTAATCAAACCAGATTCTTCCAACAAGATCAGTCCAATATAAAGGCCCTCGGTCAAGCCTGCTCCGAATCTCATCTCAAGATCAAGTGCAAAGATACCCACAATTGCCTTTGTGCCCAAAACAAGCCTTCTAAACGGAAGTCTTCTCCATCCTCTTTTAGACAGACCAAACACGGTTTCTTCTGTCCCAAGAAACGAAACCGATTCCACAAGCGAAATTGGAAATTTATGAAAAGACGGAAAAAAGCAAACTGGATCTAAAGGAACTAAATGTTTTCTCTGAAAACAGGAAGGTCACTTTGCCCGCAATTGTCCTAACAAAAAGAAAAGAACCCAGTTCATGCTCCAGATCAAACCTCATCTCAATCCCGATGATACTTCTGACATTGAGTCCTCTTTTGAACTCGATAATGACCCAAATGACGCTCTCCTTGTCATTGCCTACACAGATTCTGAGTCGATTCGATTCGATTCGATGATCTCTCCGATCTCTCTTCCGCGACAAATACTGATGTTCCCTCTGTTGTTTCTCCATCTCTCTTGTCCTATACCCCTCACCCTTTGATCGGAACCACGGTCTTTCTAAAACATCATACCCTAGCCATCCCAGTGATAGCCTTAATTGATACCGGTGCTTCCTCCTCGGTCATGTGTCCGGATTTACTCCCCTTTGAATATTGGCAGCCTCAC
This sequence comes from Cynanchum wilfordii, assembly GCA_025388415.1. Taxonomy (NCBI): domain Eukaryota; kingdom Viridiplantae; phylum Streptophyta; class Magnoliopsida; order Gentianales; family Apocynaceae; genus Cynanchum; species Cynanchum wilfordii. The sequence goes on from JAHSUH010000179.1 coordinate 4,594, forward strand.
AGTCGAAGCTTCAGAAGTGCCAATGGTGCAGACTTCACTATCGATAAGCTCAGTAAACCCATACACATCCAACTACTCCCCAACCTTACTCTCACTCACCGAGTCCTTGGTTCATATTTGCCTCAAAAAGATCTTATAATTGGCTTTGATCTTCTAAGTCAAATCTCTCATCTTTATTTTACCCCTACAGGTCTCACTTACAAAGGACACCTCATCCCATGGCTCCTTCCTCCTGAACAGTTCCAAATTGAACCCGGTCCTTGACCCATTTTCCGCTATTCGAACCGACCTCATTCAAAAATCGTGTGCCCTCTCTCACGGTGATTTCCTGCTCAAGTGTCAACACCCACTATGGAAAAACCCCGATTGGTTTATCACCCTGCCTTTTGCCTCTACAAAAGAAACTACACCTCAAAAGGCCAGTCACAGTGGCATGTCCCCCGCTCACTATGAGTTAGCCACAACAAAATTAAATCAATTGCTGCAAGATCAACTCATTGAATCTACCCATTCCTCTTGGGCTTCGGAAGCCTTCTATGTTAATAAAACGGATCAACAACTCCAGTGGAAAAATGCGCTTGGTCATCAACTACCAAGCCCTCAACAAATTCCTTGCTGATGACAAATTCCCTCTTCCTCGAAAACTTGACATTTTCCAGTATATTCCCTCCGCCAAGATCTTTTCCAAGTTTGACCTCAAAGCTGGATTTTGGCAGTTAGGAGTTCACCCTTCCGATAGGTACAAAACAGCATTCTGCATTCCAAACCACCACTACCAGTGGACTGTCATGCCTTTTGGCCTCAAAGTTGCCCCCTCTCTTTTCCGGAAAGCTATGACTACAATCTTTGCTCCCCTGTACCCACACGCACACATCCTCATCTATATTGACGATATCCTTCTGTTCTCGGATACCCTCGATGCTCATCTTAAACTCCTGCACTCTTTTCATGACATCGTTCGGTCTCATGGTATCATGCTCTCTGAATCAAAGATGATTCTTGGAACCCCCGAAATCGATTTTCTCGGCATGAAACTCTCCAATGGCACATATATCCCTCAGCCTCACATAGCCCGGAAATTACTCGACTTCCCCGATGAGTTACATTCTACCACACAAATCCAACAGTTTCTTGGTCTTGTAAATTATATATCTACTTTTATTCCACAGGTTTCTAAGTGTCGATCTATCTTATCTTCCCGTTTGAAGAAATCGGCCCCCCCTTGGTCCTCCAAGCATACTGCAACTGTTCAAGCTTTAAAGCACATCTCTCAACATCTCTCCCCACTCCAGATCCCTACCAATGGAACTCTCATACTGCAGACAGATGCCTCCGATGAACACTGGGGTGCAGTTCTCCTTGAAGAAATCAATGGAGTTCGGAATGTTTGCGGTTACCAAAGTGGACAGTTCAAAGACTCCGAAAAACATTACCACTCTGAAGGAAATCTTGGCAGTCAAACGAGGTATAGAAAAGAATGAATTCCACCTCATCGGTAACACCTTCCTCATTGAAATGGATATGACATCGTTCCCAAAGATGTTAGAATTCAAGCGTAAAATGATCCCCGATGCTCAGCTACTCCGATGGAAAAACTGGTTTTCCCGATATACCTTTACAGTTAAACATATCCCCGGGAAAAAGAATGTACTTGCAGATATTCTAAGTCGACCTATACAAAAGCCTTCTAGCCTCCCCTATATTGCGGTCTTAGAACTTTCCCCTCTTCCTCTTGAAGTTCATGAAACCATTCTGGATCTCACACTTTCTCAACGAAGTACCCTCAACTTCCAAATCTTCCACCGCATCCTCCTCCGCAAATACGGCCCAGCTCTTTTCTTTGGTATCACAAATGACCCAGCACATCTATACCTCAGCATTTTCCATGTCCGTAATACATGGGACTTTCCCAAAGAAGCCATTTGCTACTTTTGGTACCTACTTGAAGCCCATACCATTGCATTCAGTTTTAATACTTCCAAACTCTTGTCTTACATTTGGGTTTGCGAAACAGCTACTGATCTCCCTGAATCTCGCCTTCGATTTTTTAGTTTTCTTACTGCGGTTCCACGCTCCTACTTCTTGGATTCGTTTCCTCGACTTAATTTCGTCCAAGTATGCTGTTGTTGCTCTTCATAGGCCCGTCCAAAATTTAGTCCCCCAAAGGTCTTGCCTATACCATTTCCCATTGGAACAAATCATTACATGGTCGCCACATAATTTTGCCACTCGCAGAGTCCAAACACGTTCATTCGAACTTTTTTCAGTCATCCTTGAACAAGTGTGTCTTAAGAATAATATTCCGGAAGCCCAAATCCCCGGTCTCATTACTCAGGCTCATATCCGAGTGACTACTCGACCCGTTCACCCATTTGACCATACTTTTTGGGCCGACCATCCTTTCACAGCTGAAGTTCTCCTCTACATGAATGAACAACGTCAATTTCATTGTTATGACTCCGACGACCACAAACAATTTGAGTACCCCGAAGCTGAATGCTCCGACGACGATGACTACCCTCTTTCTCCGGACAACATCCTTGATCCACAACCTCATTATGACTCGGATGCCTACAATAGTGATGCTGGCATCAATAGTCCCGACCGAACACCCTGGCCCCATTGGCCCCACAGGCCCTTTCCGGATGTGTGATACGACTATTCCGTCGACGCTTGTGTCCAAATTTTTAATAATGCGTCGTATTATTGCTTTGTTGCTTTGTGTGTATTTAGGGTGTCCAGACGTCGGCAGTGTTTAGTTACAGACTTTTCCTACATGGGGCGTGCATAAAATGCGGTAACCTCGTACCTGAGATGCACTCTTCGGAATTTCGGTAACCACCATTGTCCGTTGCCTGGTCGGACCTTAGATCTCATAGCATATAATCCATAAGAAAATACTTAAAAGAGTGCAAGATTGGATCAAAGAAAGATTTACGGAAACATTGTATATTTCATATAGAAAGATTTTACATAAAACTTCTTTCTGTGTAAGCGAAGGGAATGTGATCCTTTTATAGGGAGGATTCCGGACTTGAAACGGAAATCAAAACAAGCTAAGGAGACAAGAGGTATCGTCTTTTCTTGTCACTTTTACAAAGTAGGGGACACAAACGTGCATAAAGCACCTTTCTTAAAGTAAAAGCAATAAAGCAATAAAGCAAAGCAATAAAGCAATACAATAATACACACAAAGCAACAAAGCAATAATACGACGCATTATTAAAAATTTGGACACAAGCGTCGGCGGAATAGTCGTATCACACATCTGGAAAGGGCCTGTGGGGCCAGTGGGACCAGGGTGTTCGGTCGGGACTATTGATGCCAGCATCACTGTTGTAGGCATCCGAGTCATAATGAGGTTGTGGATCAAGGATGTTGTCCGGAGAAAGAGGGTAGTCATCGTCGTCGGAGCATTCAGCTTCGGGGTACTTAAATTGTCTGTGGCCGTCGGAGTCATAATAATGAAATTGACGTTGTTCATTCATGTAGAGGAGAACTTCAGCTGTGAAAGGATGGTCAGCCCAAAAAGTATGGTCAAATGGGTGAACGGGTCGAGTAGTCACTCGAATATGGGCCTGAGTAATTAGACCGGGGATTTAGGCTTCCGGAATATTATTCTTAAGACACACTTGTTCAAGGATGACTGAAAAAAGTTCGGATGAACGTGTTTGAACTCTGCGAGTGGCAAAATTATGTGGCGACCATGTAATGATTTGTTCCAAGGGGAAATGGTATAGGCAAGACCTTTGGGGGACTAAATTTTGGACGGACCTATGAAGAGCAACAACAGCATACTTGGACGAAATTGGGCCGAGGAAACGAATCCAAGAAGTAGGACTGTGAAACCGGGTAAGAAACTTAAAAAATCGAAGGCGAGATTTAGGGAGATCAGTAGCTGTTTCGCAAACCCAAATGTAAGACAAGAGTTTGGAAGTATTAAAACCGAATGCAATGGTATGGGTTTCAAGTAGGTACCAAAAGTAGCAAAGGGCTTCTTTGGGAAAGTCCCATGTATTACAGACATGGAAAATGCTGAGGTATGGATGTGCTGGGTCATTTGTGATACCAAAGAAAAGAGCTGGGCCGTATTTGCGGAGGAGGATGCGGTGGAAGATCCGGAAGTTGAGGGTACTTCGTTGAGAAAGTGTGAGATCCAGAATGGTTTCATGAACTTCGGGAGGGAAGAGGGGAAAGTTCTAAGACCGCAATATAGGGGAGGCTAGAAGGCTTTTGTATAGGTCTACTTAGAAAATCTGCAAGTACATTCTTTTTCCCGGTCATATGTTTAATCAGTAAAGGTATATCGGGAAAACCAGTTTTTCCATCGGAGTAGCAGAGCATCGGGGATCATTTTACGCTTGAATTCTAACATCTTTGGGAACGATGTCATATCCATTTCAATGATGAAGGTGTTACCGATGAGGTGGAATTCATTCTTTTCTATACCTCGTTTGACTGCCAAGATTTCCTTCAGAGTGAAGTGGTAATGTTTTTCGGAGTCTTTGAACTGTCCACTTTGGTAACCGCAAACATTCCGAACTCCATTGATTTCTTCAAGGAGAACCGCACCCCAGTGTTCATCGGAGGCATCTGTCTGCAGTATGAGAGTTCCATTGGTAGGGATCTGGAGTGGGGAGAGATGTTGAGAGATGTGCTTTAAAGCTTGAACAGCTGCAGTATGCTTGGAGGACCAAGGGGGGGCCGATTTCTTCAAACGGGAAGATAAGATAGATCGGCACTTAGAAACCTGTGGAATAAAAGTAGATATATAATTTACAAGACCAAGAAACTGTTGGATTTGTGTGGTAGAATGTAACTCATCAGGGAAGTCGAATAATTTGGGCTATGTGAGGTGTGGGATATGTGTGCCATTGGAGAGTTTCATGCCAAGAAAATCGATTTCGGGGGTTCCAAGAATCATCTTTGATTCGGAGAGCATGATACCATGGAGACCGAACGATGTCATGAAAAGAGTGCAGGAAGTTTAAGATGAGCATCGAGGGATCATCGAGAAGAGAAGGATATCGTCAATATAGATGAGGATGTGTGCGTGTGGGTACAGGGGGAGCAAAGATTGTAGTCATAGCTTTCCGGAAAAGAGAGGGGGCAACTTTGAGGCCAAAAGGCATGATGATCCACTGGTAGTGGTGGTTTGGAATGCAAGAAGGCTGTTTTTGTACCTATCGGAAGGGTGAACTCCTAATCGCCAAAAATCCAGCCTTTGAGGTCAAACTTGGAAAAGATCTTGGCGGAGGGAATATACTGGAAAATGTCAAGTTTTCAAGGAAGAGGGAATTTGTCATCGGCAAGAGGAATTTGTTGAGGGCTTGGTAGTTGATGACCAAGCGCATTTTTCCCCGAGGTTGTTCGGTTCTTTTATTAACATAGAAGGCTTGAAGCCCAAGAGGAATGGGTAGATTCAATGAGTTGTTCTTGCAACAATTGATTTAATTCTGTTGTGGCTAACTCATAGTGACGGGGGGACATGCCACTGTGGCTGGCCTTTTGAGGTGTAGTTTCTTTTGTAGAGGCAAAAGGCGGGGTGATAAACCAATCGGGGTTTTTCCATAGTGGGTGTTGACACTTGAGCAGGAAATCACCGTGAAAGAGGGCACACGATTTTTGAATGAGGTCGTTCGAATAGCAGAAAATGGGGTCAAGGACGCGGTTCAATTTGGCCCTTGCTGCAGGAGGAAGGAACCATGGGATGAGGTGTCCTTTGTAAGTGAGACCTGTAGGGGTAAAAGAAAGATGAGAGATTTGACTTAGAAGATCAAAACCAATTATAAGATCTTTTTGAGGCAAATATGAACCAAGGACTCGGTGAGTGAGAGTAAGGTTGGAGAGTAGTTGGATGTGTATGGGTTTACCGAGCTTATCGATAGTGAAGTCTGCATCATTGGCACCCTGGAAACTTCGACCGTGAGGCCGCCAATATTCGTAGGGGGAGTAAATCCGGACACATGACCGAGGAGGAAGCACCGGTATCAATTAAGGCTATCACCGGGATGGCTAGGGTATGGTGTTTTAGAAAGACTGTGGTTCCGATCAAAGGGTGAGGGGTATAGGACAAGAGAGATGGAGAAACAAGCAGGGAACATCAGTATTTCGTCGGAAGAGAGATCGGAGAGATCATCGGAATCGGAATCAGAATCGACTCAGAATTTGTGTAGGCAATGACAAGGAGAGCGTCATCTGGGTCATTATCGAGTTCGAAAGAGGACTCAATGTCGAAGTATCATCGGGATTGAGATGAGGTTTGATCTGGAGCATGAACTGGGTTCTTTTCTTTTTGTTAGGACAATTGCGGGCAAAGTGACCTTCCTGTTTACAGAGAAAACATTTAGTTCCTTTAGATCCAGGCTGTTTGGCTTTTCGTCTTTTCGGAAATTTCCAATTTCGCTTGTGGAATCGATTTCGTTTCTTGGGACGGAAGAAACTGTGTTTGGTCTGTCTAAAAGAGGATAGAGAAGACTTCTGTTTAGAAGGCTTGTTTTGGGCACAAAGGCAATTGTGGGTATCTTTGCACTTGATCTTGAGATGAGATTCGGAGCAGGCTTGACCGAGGGCCTTTATATTGGATTGATACTGTTGGAAGAATCTGGTTTGATTACAAAGTTTTTCAAGGGCTTGCTGCATCAGCCGCCAAATTTGGCCGAGTGTAATATGAGCCCAACCGAGATTGGAGGCTCGAATTTGGAGCATAGTTTCATTCGCAAGCTCGTCTGGGACCGAGTTGATGAAGGCATGCTTTAGATTGATGTCGTCGATCCGGTTGATGATGAAAAATCTTTTGGACATACGATCATAGTGTCGTTCGAGGTCTTTGAATTTGATTGAGCAGCATTGCATCTTGAGATATTCGGTTCGTGCTGTTGTGATTTCATGGATGCTTTCACCAAGAAAATTGCGTTTGAGCACTTCGATTACCTCTTCAGGAGATGTGATCTGGAGGAATTGAAGTTGTCGATACTCACCAAGGGCTGTATATTAGTCGCGGAGGCGACCTTCAAAGCGGGCAACAAACCGTTGGAAGACTTCATTTAATGGATACTCCTGGAGATCTGTTGTTAGCCAAGCATAGAGAGATTGGAACCGAGATCGCCATTGAGAAGGAGGTATGTCATCAAGGGTGAACTTGCAGTGATGTTCGGTAGGGCGGACAGGACGGGTTTGAGGAACTGGAGGGGTAGGTAGGTCTTCATCAGGTTTGACCACTTCGGGTCCATCGTGAATAATTTGTCAAAAGAGTCAAATGGGTCAAAAGACTCATGAGGAGTAGGCAGAAATGTGGTTGGTGTATCAGACCGAGAGAAAGACGAGGGAAGTTTCTCAAGTTGAGATAAGAAGGAAGAGATTGGGTTTTGGCCATCATCAAAGAACATCATTTGGGAGATCGTAGAAGTTTCAGTGGGTTTGGCTGGAGGTTCTGGTAAGGTAACCGGGAGAGTAGAGGAGATGCTTATAGAGGTAGCCGCTGGTGGACTAGATGTTTTCCAGAGGGATAAAGCAGGAGAATAAGTTCGGTTATGGTAAGTACTGAACAAGAAAAGAAAGTTGCTGGTGAAGGTTGGAATAAGTTCGGTTCCGATTCTGATGATCTCTCCGATCTCTCTTCCGACGAAATACTGATGTTCCCTGCTGTTTCTCCATCTCTCTTGTCCTATACCCCTCACCCTTTGATCGGAACCACAGTCTTTCTAAAACACCATACCCTAGCCATCCCGGTGATAGCCTTAATTGATACCGGTGCTTCCTCCTCAAACATGTGTCCGGATTTACTCCCCTCCGAATATTGGCAGCCTCACAGTCGAAGTTTCCGAAGTGCCAATGATGCAGACTTCACTATCGATAAGCTCAGTAAACCCATACACATCCAACTACTCCCCAACCTTACTCTCACTCACCGAGTCCTTGGTTCATATTTGCCTCAAAAAGATCTTATAATTGGCTTTGATCTTCTAAGTCAAATCTCTCATCTTTCTTTTACCCCTACAGGTCTCACTTACAAAGGACACCTCATCCCATGGTTCCTTCCTCCTGAACAGTTCCAAATTGAACCAGTCCTTGACCCATTTTCTGCTATTCGAACCGACCTCATTCAAAAATCGTGTGCCCTCTTTCACGGTGATTTCCTGCTCAAGTGTCAACACCCACTATGGAAAAACCCCGATTGGTTTATCACCCCGCCTTTTGCCTCTACAAAAGAAACTACACCTCCAAAAGGCCCACACAGTGGCATGTCCCCCTGCTCACTATGAGTTAGCCACACAATAATTAAATCAATTGTTGCAAGAACAACTCATTGAATCTACCCATTCCTCTTGGGCTTCGAAGCCTTCTATGTTAATAAAAGAAACGGAACAACTCCGTGGAAAAATGCGCTTGGTCATCAACTACCAAGCCCTCAACAAATTCCTTGCTGATGACAAATTCCCTCTTCCTTGAAAACTTGACATTTTCCAAGTATATTCCCTCCGCCAAGATCTTTTCCAAGTTTGACCTCAAAGCTGGATTTTGGCAGTTAGGAGTTCACCCTTCCGATAGGTACAAAACAGCATTCTGCATTCCAAACCACCACTACCAGTGGACTGTCATGCCTTTTGGCCTCAAAGTTGCCCCCTCTCTTTTCCAGAAAGCTATGACTACAATCTTTGCTCCCCTGTACCCACACGCACACATCCTCATCTATATTGACGATATCCTTCCTTCTTCGGATACCCTCGATGCTCATCTTAAACTCCTGCACTCTTTTCATGACATCGTTCGGTCTCATGGTATCATGCTCTCTGAATCAAAGATGATTCTTGGAACCCCTGAAATCGATTTTCTCGGCATGAAACTCTCCAATGGCACATATATCCCTCAGCCTCACATAACCCGGAAATTACTCGACTTCCCCGATGAGTTACATTCTACCACACAAATCCAACAGTTTCTTGGTCTTGTAAATTATATATCTACTTTTATTCCACAGGTTTCTAAGTGTCGATCTATCTTATCTTCCCGTTTGAAGAAATCAGCCCCCCCTTGGTCCTCCAAGCATACCGCAGCTGTTCAAGCTTTAAAGCACATCTCTCAACATCTCTCCCCACTCCAGATCCCTACCAATGGAACTCTCATCTGCATACCGACAGATGCCTCCGATGAACACTGGGGTGCGGTTCTCCTTGAAGAAATCAATGGAGTTCGGAATGTTTGCGGTTACCAAAGTGGGCCAGTTCAAAGACTCGAAAAACATTACCATCCCCACTGCAAGGAAATCCCGGCAGTCAAACGAGGTATAGAAAAGAATGAATTCCACCTCATCGGTAACACCTTCCTCATTGAAATGGATATGACATCGTTCCCAAAGATGTTAGAATTCAAGCGTAAAATGATCCCCGATGCTCGGCTACTCCGATGGAAAAACTGGTTTTCCCGATATACCTTTACGGTTAAACATATCCCCGAGAAAAAGAATGTACTTGCAGATTTTCTAAGTCGACCTATACAAAAGCCTTCTAGCCTCCCCTATATTGCGGTCTTAGAACTTTCCCCTCTTCCTCCCGAAGTTCATGAAACCATTCTGGATCTCACACTTTCTCAACGAAGTACCCTCAACTTCCGGATCTTCCACCGCATCCTCCTCCGCAAATACGGCCCAGCTCTTTTCTTTGGTATCACAAATGACCCAAGCACATCCATACCTCATCATTTTCCATGTCTGTAATACATGAGACTTTCCCAAAGAAGCCATTTGCTACTTTTGGTACCTACTTGAAGCCCATACCATTGCATTCGGTTTTAATACTTCCAAACTCTTGTCTTACATTTGGGTTTGCGAAACAGCTACCGATCTCCCTAAATCTCGCCTTCGATTTTTTAAGTTCCTTACCCGGTTTCACAGTCCTACTTCTTGGATTCGTTTCCTCGGCCCAATTTCGTCCAAGTATCGTTGTTGTTGCTCTTCATAGGCCCGTCCAAAATTTAGTCCCCCAAAGGTCTTGCCTATACCATTTCCCCTTGGAACAAATCATTACATGGTCGCCACATAATTTTGCCACTCGCAGAGTTCAAACACGTTCATCCGAACTTTTTTCAGTCATTCTTGAACAAGTGTGTCTTAAGAATAATATTCCGGAAGCCCAAATTCCCGGTCTAATTACTCAGGCCCATATTCGAGTGACTACTCGACCCGTTCACCCATTTGACCATACTTTTTGGGCTGACCATCCTTTCACAGCTGAAGTTCTCCTCTATATGAATGAACAACGTCAATTTCATTGTTATGACTCCGACGGTCACAGACAATTTAAGTACCCCGAAGCTGAATGCTCCGACGACGATGACTACCCTCTTTCTCCGGGACAACATCCTTGATCCACAACCTCATTATGACTCGGATGCCTACAACGGTGATCCTGGCATCAATAGTCCCGACCGAACACCCTGGTCCCACTGGCCCCCCCCAGGCCCTTTCCGGATGTGTGATACGACTATTCATGCCCGACGCGCTTGTGTCCAAATTTTTAATAATGCGTCGTATTATTGCTTTGTTGCTTTGTGTGTATTATTGTATTGCTTTATTGCTTTGCTTTATTGCTTTATTGCTTTTACTTTAAGAAAGGTGCTTTATGCACGTTTGTGTCCCCTACTTTGTAAAAGTGACAAGAAAAGACGATACCTCTTGTCTCCTTAGCTTGTTTTGATTTCCGTTTCAAGTCCGGAATCCTCCCTATAAAAGGATCACATTCCCTTCCCTGCACACAGAAAGAAGTTTTATGTAAAATCTTTCTATATGAAATATACAATGTTTCCGTAAATCTTTCTTTGATCCGATCTTGCACTCTTTTAAGTATTTTCTTATGGATTATATGCTATGAGATCTAAGGTCCGACCGGGCAACGGACAATGGTGGTTACCGAAATTCCGAAGAGTGCATCTCGGGTACGAGGTTACCGCATTTTATGCACGCCCCATGTAGGAAAAGTTTGTAACTAAACACTGCTGACGTCTGGACACCCTAATGGTATCGGAGATGACTCGGATGCTCCGACAACGATGACTACCCTCTTTCTCCGGACAACATCCTTGATCCACAACCTCATTATGACTCGGATGCCTACAACAGTGATGCTGGCATCAATAGTCCCGACCGAACACCTTGGCCCCACAGGCCCTTTCCGGATGTGTGATACGACTATTCCGCCGACGCTTGTGTCCAAATTTTTAATAATGCGTCGTATTATTGCTTTGTTGCTTTGTGTGTATTATTGCATTGCTTTATTGCTTTATTGCTTTTACTTTAAGAAAGGTGCTTTATGCACGTTTGTGTCCCCTACTTTGTAAAAGTGACAAGAAAAGACGATACCTCTTGTCTCCTTAGCTTGTTTTGATTTCCGTTTCAAGTCCGGAATCTTTCCTATAAAAGGATCCCATTCCCTTCGCTTACACAAAAGAAGTTTTATGTAAAATCTTTCTATATGAAATATACAATGTTTTCGTAAATCTTTCTTTGATCAAATCTTGCACTCTTTTAAGTATTTTCTTATGGATTATATGCTATGAGATCTAAGGTCCGACCGGACAACGGACAATGGTGGTTACCGAAATTCCGAAGAGTGCATCTCAAGTACGAGGTTACCGCATTTTATGCACGCCCCATGTAGGAAAAGTCTAATAATGTACTTTTTAACTCATTGAACTCAAGACATGACGTCATATCATGCGTTGAATTGAGGTTCCATCATTGGTGATTTAATATATGAACTTGAGTCCCATCCCTTTAGATATTATGATAACAAGATCTCTATAAAAACCTTTTGGTTAAAGAATTTCCAAGTTTTGACTTGATCTTACAAATCAATTGTTATTACACCATTTGTAATCAAGTCTTTACATAACTATGTCTAAGACGAATTCGTTTAGACTTCCCGATATAAATATGATTATCTGCTCTAACTAACATTGAGCACCATCTCAACAAAAGAATATAGGCACTGTAGATTCCGCCCTCAAAGGAATTTTATTTAATAAAATGATATAGGCAAGTTAGTTATTTTTGTAAGTCATATAAATGTCCATTTTTGTAAAAAAAAAACAGAAGAATTAATGACAATACAAAATTTCCTCACAAATATCTCTCTCTTTTCTCTCTCTATTTCTCTCTCTCGGATTTCTTCTCGTTTCTTCATTTCTTCCTCTCTTCTGTTTTGATTCCGCATCATTGGTATCAGAGTAGTAAAGTCCTGTGACTAAATTCTGCAATTCATCTAAAATTTCTCCCCAAATTTCTCGATTCTTAATTCTGGCACCAAAAAATCAAGCGCAACGAATGACATCAATGGAGAATCGAATTCAAGCCATGGTGAATCAACGAACCGAAGGATTGAGGATCTAGCTTCAATAATTCCGGAATTGAAGGCTCAATTGAGTAATGTTGCGAAGAGCTCTTCTCAGGACAATGGCAGTCCACGCTTAGGACAGGAGGTTCAACAACAGAGAACATTTGGATTCACTCCCAAGGTTGAGTTTCCACACTTTGATGGCACAAATGCAAGAATATGGGTTAAAAAGTGCAACAGATATTTTGCTCTGTGCAAAATTCCGGAAGAACAACAGGTAGACTTTGCTTCTCTCTATATGACTGATAAAGCTGAAGGTTGGATTACTAGTTATTTAGCAGTAAGGAGGAATGTGGTTTGTGGTGGATTTTTTGGCTAGATTTAGGGATGAGTCAACAAAAAATGTTGTGGAAAAATTTAATAAACTGCAACAGACTTCTAGTTTAGAAGCATATTTAGATGAATTTGAGAATTGTAGATCATTGATGCTTCAAAGAGGACATCATTTGACGGATGAGTATATCATTGATTGTTTTATTGGAGGTCTAAAGCCTGCTATCAAACCATTTGTTAAAGCTTTTAGACCTACTACGATTGCTTCTGCCATGGAATTTGCTAGGTTGCAAGAAGAATCACTTTATTCCAGTTTAAACAAGATTTTGAAACCAACCTTTACTCATACTAGTCCTTTTGAAATGCCAAAACTACCTGCTATTTTACCAACTCCTCAAAATAAACTTCCATTGTTACCAAATCCACCTCGGAAACCTATTTCTACCTTCACTACCGGATATACACCTAATTCTAAAAGCAAACCAACTATCACCTCTAAAAACTTCAAATATATTCCTGCTAATGTGAGAGCTGAAAAAATGGCAAAGGGCATATGTTTTTATTGTGATGAACTTTATGGAAAGGGACACAAATGCCAATTTAAGGAGCCACAACTTTTTACTGTAGAATTTGGAGGAGAGTGGGATGAAGGAAGCAATGAGCAGGAGTTGTCTCATGCTTATTCCGGAGTTGAGGACAGTAGTACTCGAGGAAGATGTGTTTGATAATTCCGGAGGGGCTTGTATTTCTTTACATGCATTGGTTGGAGGGAAGAGTTACCATACTATGAGGGTTGTAGGGTTAGTTAGAAAGAAACCTTTGCATATATTGATAGATTCTGGAAGTACTCATAATTTCCTTGATTTGGAATATGCTAAGACATTAGGTTGTGAAATTGAGCAAATTTATCCTCAGGCAGTAGCAGTAGCTGATGGTAATCATATTGCATGTCAATACAAATGTAAGGATTTTTCCTGGAAAATACAAGAACAACAATACACTGCTGATGCTATGTTAATTCCATTGGGAAGTTGTGATATGGTGTTAGGTATACAGTGGTTGAGCACATTGGGGGAAATTCATTGGGATTTCAGAGAAATTACAAAAAAATTTAAGATGGATAATGAGTTGGTTAGTGTGCAGGGAGTTATTCCTAAAAAGGGGAAGATCGCTGTAGGGGATATAACAGCAAAAATGTTTGATAATTCAATACAATTCTGTTTGCTTCAAGTTGATTCTGCAATAGAATTACATGAAGCTTCTTTAGTGCAATGTGTGAAGGAGGAATCAGAGGAATGTCTGGAAGTGCAGCAGCTGAAGCATAAATTTCGGGCCATTTTTGAGGAACCTACTTGTTTACCTCTTGCAAGAGGAATATTTGATCATACTATACCCTTGAATCTGGATTCCAAACCTGTAAATATCAGACCATATAGGTATCCTTTAAAACAGAGGGATGTTATTGAGAATTTGATTACAGAAATGGAGGAAAGAGGTATCATTCGACAGAGTAACAATCCTTATGCATCTCCTGTGGTGTTGGTGGGTAAAAAGGATGGAAGTTGGAGGCTATGTGTGGATTACGGAAAGTTGAACCAGCAGACGGTTAAAAATAAGTTTCCAATACCAGTTATTGAAGAACTTATTGATGAATTATCGGGAGCTATTGTGTTTAGCAAGATAGACCTCAGGGCTGGATATCACCAATTGAGAATGGCAGTTGAAGATGTTTATAAAACAGCTTTTAAGACTCATACAGGGCATTATGAGTTCTTGCTAATGCCATTTGGTCTTACAAATGCACCAGCTTCATTTCAAAATTGGATGAATCAAGTGTTTAAACCATTGATTCGAAGATGTGTGCTGATCTTCTTTGATGATATACTAGTATACACTAGGAATAAGGTGGAGCACTGGATACATTTGACTGCTGTTTTTCAGTTGATGCTGCAGCATCAAATGTTTGCCAAGGGTAGCAAATGTGTTTTTGCCATTGATAAGATTGAGTATCTTGGGCATTTTATTTCAGCAAAAGGAGTGGAAACCGATCCTGGGAAGGTTCTGGCCATTCAGAATTGGCGTGTTCCTACATCTGTTAAAGAATTAAGAAGTTTCTTAGGGTTGGCTGGTTATTATAGGAAGTTCATTAGGGGGTATGTAGAAATAAGCAAGGCCTTGACAAATTTATTGAAGAAGGGGGCTTTTGAATAGGGAGATGAAGCACAATCGGCTTTTGCTTCATTAAAGAAGGCTTTAGTGACTGCTCCTGTTTTAGCAATACCTAACTTTGATGCTCCTTTTGAAGTAGAAACAGATGTATCCAAGATGGGTATAGGGGCTATTTTGATGCAGAATGGCCATCCATTGGCCTATATCAGCAAATCATTGGGTCCTAAGAGACAGGTTCTTTCTGTATATGAGAAAGAACTACTTGCTATAGTTTTTGCTGTTCAAAAGTGGGAGCAGTATTTGTTGGGTAATCATTTTGTGATAAGGACTGATCAGAAAAGTCTAAAATGGTTGTTACAGCAAAAAAAGTCCCAACCCCATTTCCATGAGTTTGGCTTTCCAAATTAATGGGATTTGATTATGAAATAGTATACAAAGCTGGAAAGGAGAATGTTGCAGCTGATGCTCTTTCTAGAATTAGAGGTGCTGAAATTATGAATATGACATTATCAGTCATTTCATCGGATTTGGAAGAGAGGATTAAAGCTAGTTATTCTTTAGATCCTTTTCTGAAGGAAATTATACAAAGGATAGCAGTTGGAGAGCAGGTTCCTTCTTACTGCATTAAAGGAAATTTGTTAAGAAAGAAAGGTAAGATTGTAATAGGACCCGATTCACAACTAAGGACTTTAATCATGTTGTGGCATCATGCTAGTCCTGAAGCGGGACATTCGGGAAGGGACTTAACTGTGAAGAGATTGAAAAGATTGTTTTATTGGAAGGGGTTAACTAAGGCAGTGAGGCAATTTGTTAGGAATTGTACCACTTGTCAAGCTTTTAAGTATGAAACAATTGCTAGCCCAGGGCTATTACAACCTTTATCTATTGCGGAAGAGGTATGGGTAGATATTTCAATGGACTTCATCTCGGGACTTCCAAAATCGGAAGGTAGAGATGTTATTTTTGTTGTGGTGGATAGATTGAGCAAAAGTGCTCATTTCATGGGATTAGCACATCCTTATACTGCTCTTCAAGTGGCTCAATTGTATTTGGACAATGTGTTTAAGCTTCATGGTTGGCTAAGAAGCATTGTAAGTGATAGGGATGCAGTGTTTGTGAGTCAATTTTGGCAAGGGTTATTTTCATTGCAAGGTACATAACTGAACTTATGCATCACTGCTGCCTTGTATTTAATCCAGTAGTTTCTTGCATGTTTTGTTCTGTTTTTGTGTAAAATTCCAGCAAGCATCCTTACTGCCCCTGCTGATAATTTTTCCAGCAATTTCAGTATGCTAACTGCCCTGTTCATTATGTAAAAATTCCAGTAGCTAACATATGTATAACTCTGTTTTTACTCTGTTCTTAAAAAAAATCCAGAACTGAAATTTTATTTACCCTGCAGTTTCCCCTGTTTTTGCACCACCCGAGAGCATGCAAACTTTCCTTTTCAATTTTATTTCTTCAATTTATCGTCCAGATTTGTGTTGCAATTAATCTCTGAACTTTCTCTATCTTTTATTCCATTTTAGTCTTACTTTCTTTAGTTCTTTTTCCAGTTTTCTCTTTTATTTTCTTTTTAATTTATTTTTTATTTGAAGGGACTTAGGAAGAGATTTGAGTAAGTTGATCTTGCAGCTTGGAAGAAAAAGAGTTGAATTAATGGCACAAAATATAACACCCCAGTCGGCTAAGTCTAAGGAAGAAAAAGAAAGGGAGATTTTTAATCATTTCTTCAATTCTCTTAAAAGCATCTCCTTGAATTTGCCATTACTTGAGTTGAATTTGCCATTATTTGTTCAAACATCTAGGATTGAATGATTTACAATCTACCAATATGAGAGTGCAATGTGATAATAGAACAATTCATTTTCCTTTAGAAATTGCCACAAACTTGCTTGTGAAAATAAATTCTTCGATTTGTCCTATAGATTTTATTGTTCTAGATATGCATAATGATGCTCCTCTCATTTTTGGAAGTTCCTTTCTAGCAACTATCAAAGCATTGAATGAAGTTCTCAATGATCATATCAAAATGAGAATAGATGAGGAAAGCATGTCTTATAATTTGAATTCTATTCTTATCCAACCTATGGAATCAACACATCAATATAATTACTTTACATTATTTTATTGTATTGAAAATTCACCAACAATCCCCCGCTATTTTCAAAATAAGAAAATAGCTATAACATATCACAACTCTCAAGACAAGTCATATGCATAAGTATAGATATCTTGCGATTGAATCAATACATAGTGAAAGTTCATTACATCAAATATGAATAATATGGTAGACAAGCTTTGAACCAACTATTCATTGTGATAAGTTGCATAAACAATCACACACATAACTTAAGATACAAATTATCTATTTATTTTATATAATAAACAACACTCTCATAGCCTTGTGTTCGTATCCTTTCATAGATGTTTCAAAAATCAAGCCCTTAGTTTCTTTGGAACGGCTGCATTCCACATCTATATAGGCAAACCAAAATACCCCCGATGTAAGGCATTTTCTCATGTTTGTTAAGTGTTTGAAGAACACAACCTCAACATGTAAATCTCACGGGTAACAAGCACTAATTATCTTCGGGATGTAGTTAAACTAACTATAGTGCTTCAATCACTCTAATAATGTACTTTTTAACTCATTGAACTCAAGACATGACGTCATATCATGCGTTGAATGGAGGTTCCATCATTGGTGATTTAATTTATGAACTTGAGTCCCATCCCTTTAGATATTATGATGACAAGATCTCTATAAAAACCTTTTGGTTAAAGAATTTCCAAGTTTTGACTTGATCTTACAAATCAATTGTTATTACACCATTTGTAATCAAGTCTTTACATAACTATGTCTAAGACGAATTCGTTTAGAATTCCCGATATAAATATGATTATCTGCTCTAACTAACATTGAGCACCATCTCAACAAAAGAATATAGGCACTGTAGATTCCGCCCTCAAAGGAATTTTATTTAATAAAATCCCTTAACCATTATGCCCATGGTGAAATTTTTTCGCGTCTATTTCTTTTCTTTTAAATTCCATAAAGCTGTCTCTCCTCAATTTCAAATGAGAATAAAACCAACTTTCATTTGTTTAAGTAAACCTGCCATGGATAATAGAAGAGCAAAAATCTCTCCTTAAGTACTCCATCGATATCAAAAGTCGGGTTTACAAATGTAAGCATGTATTCCTTTCCCAAAATCAAGAGAGAATAACAACTTTCAGCAAAAATGAAACTTGTAATAGAATAATTACATGAGCAACCTTTATATATGTAAATATAAATTCCCAAATAATCTTTTGTAAGTTTTGCCATTTTTTTGACAATGTGTAACAAAATAGCAGTAGTTGTCAACAAAACCTCCATGCAAACAATAATCATGGATCTGCTTACCAAATTCAAGAATGCAAATGTACATTCACATGATAATAAGTACCAAACATACTAATAGAGAATACATGGATAAATTATTGTGTTATGTAAAGATAAAGACGATTAAGCCACGAGAGAAAAATATATATGTATATATTATTCATGCTTACCTTCCATCTTCTTTCTTATCCCTGAATCAATACTTTAACATTTCCACATATATTAATATATTTTAGAAAAAATCATGGAGAAGATAAATTGTAACCTCTTTCTTCTTGAGTTTATTCAGATTGTTGAGTCCGATAATGTATTTCACTTTATCCTAACATACTAGAATTGAGACAATTTAAATTTTTCTTGTTCCTCCCAAAATCTGAATATGTAGCAGCCTTAAGGAATCTATTTCCTCATGACTTAGAAAGAATCCCCTAAAATTTTGTTATCCACTAGGATGTATAATCAGATAAAAAGAAATTTTGTTTCTCTATTGAATTTCTTCTTCATCTTCTTTTATGTTCATCAAACTATTCAAGTTTGACAAAACTAGAAGCAAAATCTTTCAACGTTCCAGTCATTCAAAAATCGAAAATTTTAGCCTAAAGAATGTAAATGAAAAATTGTCCGAGGATATATACATATACAAAACTAAATGGTTGCTTCTAATTGTGTGTCACAGTCACTTTCCTTTAGGCTAAATTTGTCATCTATATTGTGCAATCGAGGATCTGCAAATTCCCTATAGGATAAGAAGAAGCCTAAGATATATGCACTTTACACTTGTGAAGATATCGATAAAAGAATAGAAAATTCTATCTTTTGAGAGTTGTTAGGAATACGATAGGATAAAATAATTGAGCTCTTTTTTGTCTTCTGATCAAAACTACCTATCTCTTATCTAATATATATATATATATATATATATATATATCTATTTATATAGCAAGGATATATATTAATTAATAATATAATGAAAAGATATAGCCAAAGACTATGAAATATATATTTTACGAATCAACACATCAATATAATTACTTTACATTATTTTATTATATTGAAAATTCACCAACATAGTTAGTTTAAATAGATCACAATTTCAATCAAAAAATCAAAGGATTGACAACCAGAGCACTAAATTTCTGAAAGTTATATAAGGAAGCTATCCAGTTTGTTCAATTATTTCTGAAAAATTAATTTCTTTAATTCTCATACCTAGACTTTTCTTCACCTTAACCTCTTCTCAATATGACACAAAAAACACAAAGTAATATTTTGACTTTATGTAGCCTAAAAGATGCTCCATAGTGGTCAAGCTTATTGTTAGAGACCATCTCAAATAGGGATTGAAGAATTTTAGTAGTATTTGGATTTGATTATTTTATTCTAGTCAAATTTGTGTGTTTTACTTTATTTAAAATATCATAGAGAGATAATAAGGTTGAAATATATAAATTTTTTTAGCAGGAGTTTATAGGAATTGGTTAACGTCAAACTTAGTAATTTTTGTGTGCTCTTTTTATCTCTTTCTCTATTCTCTATCTCAACACTTACCCTTCTCCACGCATAAGAGGATCTTCAAAAGTTGCATTAGGAGCATAGATTTCAAAATCTTTAGCTGATGCACGCTATCCATACCTGAAATAAAATTTTATAAGATAAATCAGATTTAATAAAACTTTTAACAAGTTCTTCCGAATTTTGATTATCTTACTAGATACAGCAGGTTGCAAAATGTAAAAAATGTTTGTTTATCTGCATCTAAAGGCTACAGTCACATACATACAGACCATAAATTGAAGAGGATAGTAACCATTTAGGTAACTGAATACTAGTCAGACATCAGTGCATCACATATTTACTTTAGCATGCAGACAATTAGTTGACTATTAACAAAACCAATGTTATATTATACTAGTTGCTTTTCCTTACAAATCAAAGTATTCCAAGAATAGTGAACAAGGCCCACGCCCACTGTCAGTGAGAAATCTTGCAATAAGACTATAGAGTTGTTGATATTTTGTAATTACCACAAAAAAGAGTTATATACATGGGTTCCCAAACCCTCAATTTCAAATCTCCGATCGGATTTGAAAGGTTCTATAGTCTACCATATATGCTAAATCTAAACAAAATTCCAAAAATAGTAAAGGAATTTATCCTTCCCCCACCCAAAAAAAAAACAAAAGAAGGTCATGAATCTATGGTGAAATGTCAGGATCATCACTTATTCTTGAGTCAAGCCCACAAGTGAAAAGAGTGCAGTTTCTCTATATAACAATTTCAAACTATTGCAGAAAAATAAAACTCGTTGATAAAAGAGTCCTCTACCATCACTTTTGGAAATTGAAGCGATGAATGATAGGTTTCCTTCAATAGATGAACCAGACAATTTTTATAGTCATCACTAATGGCCAGCCTTAAAACCACTTGAAAGATAGGAACTGAATCCCGGGAAATACCATTTTTTTTATTTGAACTAACAATCTGAACCAGAACCGCAATTACTGCCCTTCAGAACCTTTTAAGCTACCTTCTCCGGACTTAAGCATATTTCATAACGTAGAGGATGATTAAGCAACTAAAATACAGATCCTACTTACTCCAACTTTCTCAGCACTAAGAACCTTGGAAAAGCAATACTGATAGTTGATGAGACGAGATTTTAGGCTGTAGCATTGTGAAACCTCAGTTAATTGCTTAATTTCTTTTCTCCTTTTTGTTTTAACAGAATTTTCTGAAGCTATTCATCCGAAAATATTGGAACTTTAAGTTAAACATGCAAAGCCCTATCTACCTTTTGGTGTGAATTCTGAAGCTAAGTACTGCCTATTTCTGAACAAGACCACATCAATCAATAAGACCCCTCTACTAGTTGTAATCTATAAGTAACATATTGTATTCGATAATTTGAAACGTAAAACATAAAACAGTTGCAAAAAGGACAGAATTCTACACGGAACATTAACTAGGAAATACGTAATAGTAACCAAGAAACTAAAGAATACAGAAAAAAAAAGGAAAAAGGAAGAACTTACATGTTGAGAATATTGGGAAAAATATGATCTACACCACGATTTGAATAATCACCGGCAGCTTTGCCATCATGTCCGTCTCGCTGCTGATCCTTTTTTACATCCTCTGCACTTTCGACCAAAAAATATATAATATGGTTCATTTCAGAGAAGAAGAAAACCCCAAGCAAAACGAAGAGAAGAAGACTAAAACCTATACATACATGGATCACAAAATAATCTGCATGCAAATCAATCCTACAACAATTTTACATTGATCCTATTCTAAAGAAGACCAATCCCTTTATTAGATACATACTTTCCTCTTCTTAACTTATTTTTTACATTCTATTACCAATCATAAAAAGAGGAAAGCTTTCCAACACAACTACCACCTGCATAAACCTAAAAGCTTCCCAGAGATGATGATGGAATAAAATTCCATCACAACTATTTAACTGACATAATAGTAACATGGTTGGGAATCAAATTCTCAGAAGGATCATCTAGCAACCAAGAAACATCACCAATTTCAGTATATGAACTGTCAAACACATCCGCACCAGCACCACTAGTTAGTTGCCTACATATTAACATATTTGGGAATCAAAATCTCAAAAGATCTAGCATCCAGAACACCTCATCAATTTCAGTATTAAAAGAGAACATTTTAAAGTAGCAAACACCCCATTCCCCAAGCAGTAATATTGTAAGTCCCGTAATCCACAAAGAAATCCCATTCAAGTTTTTAGCAAGAAGACCTACATCATATCATAAAACAGAGGAAAAAGAATAAAATAAGGGTAAATTAATTTGCAAAAAAATATCAAAATCAATAGGAAAGAAAAGACATGGAAGCTAAATCTGGGGATATTGTAACACGTCAAAATCACAACCCTTTTCCCTTCAACATTTTTTTTGCCAAGTCCCTTTCCCTTAATTGTACTGTTGCCCAAACCACAGAAAAATAAAAGGGAGACAAATAAGAAAAAAAAACATGTTTCTATTTACCCAATTAAAGAACAGAAGTTTTGAACCTATGTTTAGATGAGATAGTGTCTAGAGAACCCAACAACAAGAAGATGCAGCACCCCAGGAGAATCAAACTTGTGAAGAATCAGGTGGCAAACAAGAAGAGTCATTTCAGGGGAACTGGAACAACTAAGACAGTCAACAGAAAGTTACAAATTTACAAAAGAAATAAATACCTAACTTTAAAGATGATAAAAGATTGTAAAAAAACAGTGATCCAATAATAAAAATACAAAGGGAGAAAAGAAATCAATAAAACATCACAAGTTTCATGATGAATATAATAATCCCTCCATTCAATATTATATGGGCCAGATCCTCTTTAAAGTGCCTGGATGACAATGTTATGGGGCTTTCATAGTGTCGCTTTTTCTAATGGCAGATTTCCTCTAATGGC
>JAHSUH010000180.1:0-22390 GCA_025388415.1 Cynanchum wilfordii
ATTCCAACTCCTCTATATGAAGATAATGCAAATTAGATAGCTCAATTGAAAGGAGGGTATATCAAAGGAGATAGGACAAAACACATTTCACCCAAATTTTTCTTTACTCATGAACTTCAAAAGAAGGGTGATATTGATGTACTTCAAATCCGGTCATGTGATAATCTTGGCAGATTTATTCACTAAGGCTCTTCATTGCAACATTTGAGAAATTGAGATATAAAATTGGTTTGCGTCGGTTCAAAGATTTCAAGAGTTCATCTCAACAGGGGAGTGTTGAGATTAATACCCGCCGATGTATGGATTCTTCATATTCCTGCGAGAATGACCAATGAAGGAGCGTAATTTCAGAAATTACGGTTTCTCATCGTGCATCGGACGAAATTATTACTACAATCGAACGAAGTTCGGAATGTTCCTCTAGCAACATGATGCTTATGTAGAAGTAAAATCTTCATTAAGATTCTTCTTGTGGAAGACAATAAAATTAATGTGATGGTAATGAAATCGATGATGAAGCAGTTGGATCACGACATAGAAAATGTAAATAATGGAGTTGGAGTTGTGCGATACAAAAAGAATATTGTACTCTTTTTCCCTTAATCGAAATTTTTTCCCCACTTGGGTTTTTTTTTCGATAAGGTTTTTAACGAGGCATATTCTTTATGTAATGGATATCCAAGGAGAAGTGAACCCTGAAGATTCATCACATTGAATGGAGGTGATAAGGTTTTCATGAGACATATTTATTTACAATGGACATACAAAAAAGGGGGAGTATTATGAATATTTGTATGTTAATTACCTTCACTATCTCCATACCTAAATTATCTCAATTACCTTCACTATCTTCATACCTAAATTATCTCCACTACTTTCACTATATTCATACCTAATTACTTTCACTATCTTCATACCTAATTACTTTCACTATCTTCATACCTAATTACTTTCACTATCTTCATCCATTATTGTTATTATTTACATTATCTCTACTACCTCTTCATCCCTATAAATAGAGGTGAAATGTGTAGTTTTGTAGTGACAAGAATTCACAAGAATATATGAAATACAATGATCTCTCTCTTCCTCTTCTTTTCATTTGATTTCTATCTTACATGTTGTTCTATATTTATTTTGTTATCAATAGTTTTATACAATAGTTTTATAACAGATAAGACTCATAAATTTTATTGTTAATTTGTCTGGATTGAATTTGCCAAATAATTTTAAAGAAAACTTGCTAGGCTGGTAACGAATGTGTTTCTCAAAGATGTACTCAATTTGCTTATTGATCAATGCTTTGGAAGATGAAATTATGTATATATATATATTTGTTGTTTGTTTAAAGCTAAACCAGATAAAAGTCCTTCAGCTGCAGAGGAGCTTGAACTCTGTTATTTGCAGAGTAGTAGTTATACACTTTCAAATAAGAAAAAAAATACATGACCGCTTATAAAATATCTTCTTTATCATTCTCAATTGAAAATGTAGTTGTAAAAAAAATTCCTAACTGGTAGAGAGATTTGGATAGCAGGGATACAATAAGGAGGCCAAGGTAGTAGTAAATGTAACAGTTGAAGGCAGTCCTGGACCTGTTCGTACAATGGTGAAGTTGGGATCAAGTGTTGAGGAAACAATTAAGCTTGTAATTGGCAAGTATGGTGAAGAAGGTCGTACTCCTCGTCTTGATAAAGATCCCATGTCAACCTTTGAGTTGCACCACTCCCACTTCAGCCTTCAAAGTAAGTTCACAAAATTCACCGAATGCATTTTCTCCAGTGGGAACCTTTTGGTTGTTAAGTTTCTAATCTGTTTCGCACGATGGATATATATATATATAGGCTTGAACAAGTCGGATGCGATTGGGGATGCAGGCAGCAGAAGTTTCTACCTTCGCAAAAACAATAGCTGCCGAAGTAGTAACGCCTCTTTACATCCAGATAAGGATTTTCCTGATATGCCTATGCCTGCTTCCCAACCTCTCATCTTACTTCCATCTTTCATTGTTAAAAATTTTTACAAGGTTATTAGAAGAAGCCGCAAGCTTTGGAAAATCTTGGGCTGCATTCACTAATTTTATTTGTTAACAGAGAATTTTTGTAGGAGCAACATGATATTAGATATGTTGCTCTCTACATCTTATAACTAAACTTGTATGTATGCATATATATATATATATATATATATATAATCACTGCGGGAAGCTGGTAGTAATAAACAGAAGCACTGCCACTCTTTCAGACACAGATTTGAGCTGGGTTCTTTGCAAGTAATTTGTAATGTATTATGTATATCATCATATACACTTCTGTAAATACCAAAAGAAAAGAAGAAGAAAATGATCCCTGAGATTTTTACTCTTTTTAAGACTTGAGATCTGGTCAACCTATGGCTGTCGGTAAGGCTGATTCTGAGGTTTTTTTTCTTGGTTGAAAGGTAGGAGAACTTTCAGTTTTCAAACCAATTGTTTAATTCGTTCTCCTGGTCCTGGCCAGGAAAACAGTGGAGAAGAACAGTTTTCATATTGGGCAATAGGTCGCCAAAATTTTATTAGGGGCAATATTTCATTTGGGTCGATTTTAGAAAATTAGTGGCTCAAGTGAATACACCAGGATTGTTTATGTATAACTTTTCCCCATAATGAAATGGTGTCTTTTTCCTTCTTTTTTTTTTTTAATTTTGGAAGGAAAAACTTGGCCTTAAAATTCAGATAAATATTTCACCAGTTCCGGACTGTCTTGTCAGTTTGGGCAATTATTTAGATTCATTAATTAAAAATGGAGCATCATCAAAAAGCTCAAATTTGAGAGGTTAAGGTTAAGAGAATAAAGCCCGATTGTTAATCGGAATAATTCAAGCAACGTAAAAGAAAACAAATATAGCGCCTTCCTAGAAGCTTCGTGGCCTCACTTTTGTTGGACAAACTATCAAACACCATATGATTTCATTTGGAACCGATCTATTATATATCTATCCTTAAAACCGCCCTCACAGTACTACTACCTACAGTCACACTACACACAACAGCCGTTATATATATATATATATTTATATATGAATGGGAAGAAGAATGGATTCTTCATCATCTCCATCAAGAAGTAGGAATTCTGGGTACAGGAGCGGGAAAGAGCCGGTGGGGAGTTCGAAGTTGTTGGATGGAGAATGGAAGAATGAAGAAGAAGAAGTTATGCGGACGTGGACCAAAGGTGGTGGCAGTGGCAGCGGCAGCGGCATTAATATTATTGCATGGGAGGGGGAGGGCGGAGTGCGTAGTGAGAGGAAGCCCACGAAGCTTTTGTTAAATGTGAATGTACAGAACGGTTTGGGACCGGTGCAGGTGGTGATGTCGCCGGAAAACACCGTGGGAGATTTGATAAAGGCGGTGATGGTGTTATATGTTAAGGAAAAGAGGAGGCCTTTGTTGCCATCTACTGAACCTCACTTCTTTGAGCTTCATTACTCTCCGTTTGTTCTTGAAGGTGCGTTTTTTTTTTTTTTTTTTTTCTGTCCAGTTGACCCAAAAATTATTACACACACGTGTTCTAAAAAATTGTTTCATATCCTGCAACTTTTAATTTTTTATTATAATGTATTTATTTAACATTTTAATTTAATAATTTATAAATTTTTTATTCAAACAATAAAATACATTCATAAATACTAGAAAAGGCACAAATTGTAGACCACAAGAACTTCTCAAACTCTGATGAAAATGACAAAATAATGGGTTGAAAAGCTGAAATGTGGTCATCCTACACACCCATCAATACATTTTTATGTTCATATAATTAAACTTTAACCAAAATTAATATGTATTTAACACAAAAAATATAATTTTTTTTTTCTATATAACAAGTAAAAAAATTAAAAAAATGGAGTGAGTATATGTGATTTTCATGGACAAATTTTAATTGTCACAGGTATAAAGGCAGAGGAGAAGTTGGAAAACTTGGGATCAAGAAATTTCTTTCTATGTCCAAAACCTACCAATTCATCACACTTTGATCAAGCAAAGACATTGCCCAAGTCGCCATTTCCCTTGGCCAAGATCATGGATTATTTACTGTAATTTTATGTTTCCCAATTATCTCCTTATCCCTTCTTTCCTCACTTATTTGTCTTCCCTGCTTCATTCTATGTTTCCTTTTCTTTAAAAAAATAAAATAAAATAAATCATGGTAAGAAGATTGCTTCATTTCCTAGAATCAGTTGTGAGGAGAACTGGGATTTTATTTTGTGATGTGAAATCAAATTAAATGTAAAATAAATATGTTGGTCATAATATGTTTTATAAATCAGAAATTACTCCAATTCTTTTTAAGGTTAAAAAAACATAGTACATTAAAGAAAATCTAAAAGTGTCAACAAAATATAGCTTAGTTGGTAGTAATATTACTTATAACTTTCGAATGTCATGAGTTCGAGACATAATAGTAGTAAAAATATTTCAATTTTTTTTAAAAAATGAAAGTATAATATTTATAAAATTTAATGGTTATGTTTAAATTAAATTATTTTATTAATGACTTAAAAATAATAATTTAAATACGAACAAAAACATAAAATCTGAAATACTTACATTTAGAATCTTTTAATATTATTTTATGTCATTTATATGATTGACCAAGTCATTCATTTATTTTTCATTAATTAATCTCATATTTTTATGTGTTTGGATATCATTAATTAATTTTATAATACAATTAATTAATTTAAGTAATATTCCAAATATACAAATTTTTTATATCTATAAATAATATCATTAAATAACTAAAATAATTTTTTTTTAATGTCATTATAATTCTATTATACTGATATTTTAATTTTATAAATCTCTTAAATAATATCTTAAGGTTCTCTTAAAGATATACTCCCCCTATTGATCTCTTGCGAAGGTTTAGTGAAAAAAAAAAAAAAAAAAAAAAAAAAAAATTCTTCTTGGAGAACCCGACCAAGATCATCTACCAAATTTTCTTGCTCCTACTTTACACGCCTGTCCGATCCATTCTTTACTTTCTAACTCAGCAATCAAAGGCCGAAGCTTTCCAGTACTCGCATCAACCGAGCTCCAGACCGGATTTGGCCCTGCCTCTATTGCCTTCTCCTGCTTTTCGGGCGTACAAGAAGGAATAATAGCGGTAGCAGTAGCAATTGAAAAATGGCAGATATTTGGGCTTGGCTACTGTTCTTCTTCATTAACATAGGTCTCTTGATCATAGTTGTTTACCAGGTCAACCCCTTTTAAACCCTTCAAATATATTGGAACTCTTTACTATGTGTGTGGTAATTTCTTGAAAAATTTTGTTCACTGTGCTTCCTTTCTAATATTTTAGGTGTATTTATGATTATGGGGTTCAGAAAGTTTCATACTTTTTTTACGAAATTTCTGTTCTTTTTATCTCATCTGCCAAGGGATATTTTCCTTTCTCAATTATGATATAGTAATATATTCAATTGTTGGTTTGATTTTGATCCCCTAGGCTGGCATTGTCTAGATCCTGCGGTAGCAATAGCCTCTGGAGAAATTACTTCTTGCAAGTTTGCCTAGGGACCCAACAGAAAAAGTCCCTGTTGTTTAACTGCACTCAGGATTCCTGTTTACGGTATATCTAATTTGTATAGATGAAAATGGAAGAAGTTGGAGCTCCAAGACTAAAACTTTATTGTTCTATAGCCGTTAAGTAGCTTTTAGGGTTATACTGCAGCTGGTTCCAGCTATTCAAAGTGAAAATTTTGTAAAGATTTTCCAGAAGTAACCACAATTCCTTTCTAATAACTAAGCTGAAATCCCATAAACTCTTTGCAGATTATGTGCTTGGCAGATCTAGAGTTTGATTATATCAACCCTTATGATTCTGCATCAAGAATAAACAGAGTTATTTTACCAGAGTTCATCACCCAAGGTGTGCTATGCATCCTTTATCTTGTGTCAGGGCACTGGGTTATGTCACTCCTCAGCATCCCCTACCTGTACTACAATGTGAAGCAGTAAGTTTTTGTGTTTCCTTTTCCTTTTCAATATTTTCCCAGCATTACAGAGTTTTGGATGCTTTCAAACCAGTGTAAATGTGCTTACCATTAAACTACCACCCATGTTGAATACACTTCTTGCCTTCTATGAACGTATGCACCTCTGCCTTGTTTTCTTCTATTGTGCTCTTACCCAATTATGTGATTACCTATCATGAGGGATTTTGTATCAATCTTGTAAGTAGACTTTTTGCATTTTGCTGCAGCCAGTGGCTCATTGTGTTCGGTTAGTTTTCCTTTTCAGCAGCTGTAGTAAAATAGATTACTCTTCCTCATTATGTTGAGTTATTTCATCTCTCTGATTGCAAATGTTCAGATTAGTTCAAACTAATTTCCATTTTGATCTAGGCACAGATTTATATTACACAATTGGATCACGTTGTTCTGTTCACTACTACTTTCTCTCTCTCTCTCTATATATATATATATATATATATGTTTATATAAAATTACAGCTCATATTTGAGACCTAAGCATTTCTGGCCTAGTTATACCGAGTACAAACTAGAAAGAAAGTTGAGTTCCATTCTTTTCTCTTCTTCTGCATGGGTCTAGCTGTATAAAAGGATAGATCAATTTACCATGGTTCCTTTCAGAGCTTGTTAATTGTGATATAGCAAAAAAAACTAGTTGATGTTTGGGTCAATATGAGGCACAGTTAATGAAAATTTCTGGCTTTGGTCCCTTGGAACATGTCAATCGATCTATTTTACTCGTGCTAACTTTAGGATGTTTAGGCACATTGTTTTTGGGCCATTTACCTGTATTTGTTTCAAATTTGGAATCAAGTTATAATTGCGTTCTAGTTCTTTCTGAAATTGCTTTGATATAGATAGTTACCATCAATTGTACATAATATTAGTTCTTCTAGAAAGTTTATTTGGTCTTGCAGGCATTTATGAGTACATATGAGCTTATTCTGTTACA
Source organism: Cynanchum wilfordii (assembly GCA_025388415.1). Lineage (NCBI taxonomy): Eukaryota > Viridiplantae > Streptophyta > Magnoliopsida > Gentianales > Apocynaceae > Cynanchum > Cynanchum wilfordii. The sequence goes on from JAHSUH010000180.1 coordinate 6,961, forward strand.
CTTTCTAATTAACAATTTGGGTTGTATTTGGATTGGATTTTCTTTTTTTTCTTTCTCATGTGTACATTTTCGTTCCCCCTCCAAGAAAACCAAAAAGAAAAAAGGGAAAATTTGATTGGAGAATGAAAAACTCTTTTGGAAATGGGCATCCAAATTCTGTTCAGAATGAGAAGGGGAAAGAAATATGATAGACGCTGAAGCAGTAAGACCTTAAAATTGGAACTTCCTACACTCTCTCAGTCCTTTAAAAGAAGCCCACCACTTAAACAGAAGATCCTTAAAGAAAGAGAAAATTAGCGATCTTTAAATATAATTCTGATTTCTCACACTATTCCTATAATGATTTTATCCTCTAAAGGATGAGACCCTCTTGAGTATCTTCTAGAATTCCTCGTACTTGCTGTTAATCCTCATTATAATGTTTTGTTTTAAGTTATTTCCTGTAATTGTTTGTTGAGATTCATCAGTTTTACTATGGGCTTGTTTTAAAACATATTGCATATGCATAAAAAGGCACTGGTATATCATGACTCAATGCTTGCATTGAAGGGAAACAATACGAATAAAATTGCAGCTTCCATCACTATGGACTTGTCCCTTTAGACTAGAATTTATGCTTCTTTGCCTGAGAAGGGTTAGGTTTATGCATAGGCTTCCAAATATTACAATTCTTGTTTAATGATTGGATAGCTTTCGGCATATATATATATATATATATATATATATATATATATATATATATATATATATATATATTTCAAATTCAACCCCTGAGATCTAAAAAGTTTGCCCCTTTCCGTCATACACACTGTGGGTGGCTTTCTGTATACCACGAACATGGTTATATTGTTTGGTTCATATCCAATTAATTAATTAGCAAAACATACTGCTAGTAGAATATAGATATGAGTTTGACATTTTTGGATATGGTGCATAAATGGATCAAGATGACAGCCCAGGAAAAATCCTATGTGATTTCAAACTTTTCCCCTCATTTTTGGTGACTATTTTCAATAAAAACTGTAGTGTAATGTGTATGTTGAGTTGTCATACTGTCGCTTCTTTGTACCTGTAGTTTTAAGTTTTTCTTAAACTACTGCTATTTAATGTGGATGAATGAAAATTTCCTAGAGGTAAAGGGTGTATTTTTATTCCTTTTCTAGTAGATTATGGGAACTAACTTAAGAACTTGTTTCCCATATTTATGCTTTGATTGAATGTACATGATAGTAGTTACAATCAAGTAATAAACTTTGGAAAACACAGTGCTGGAGACATTGTGTGCAAAACTTTGTTATTTAGCGTTGCAGAAGTTTTTGTTTCCTGAATTATGCTCTCCTTGACTCAGGTACATGGATAGACAGCATCTAATAGATGTAACAGAGATCTTTAATTTGCTGAACTGGGAAAAGAAGAAACGGCTTATCAAAATTGGTTACCTTATTTTTTTCCTTTTCATGTCCTTATTTTGGTAAGTTCAACATGGTGGTTTCTTCAACATAAAGCTTGCCTTATTTTTTTTGTTATTGACCAACATTGTTGTAACTATGTTCCTGCAATTTGTGTAGGTTGATTTATAATGCTTTGGAAGATGATGAACAATTTGTGTAGATACATCTGTGGTATTTATTTTGAAGCTGATGACAGTGATGCCACCACCATTGACATGTGTGTTCTTGAAACTGCCCAAGTTCTTGAATTCTTTAATCACCGTTGGGCTGGATTCCACTGCTAAAAAAACATTCATTATAGGATTTTTGCCAGATGACATGTTCATATCTGTTTCAATGTTATCAATTTTTAATATTTATATTTATTCTGAGGCAATATACATTAGGCATAAGTTTTTCTTCAGCAGAATCTATTATAAGCTTTGAAACTGTGTTTCATGCAACTGTATACTGAGAAATTACTTTAGGACAGAAACATCCTATTAAGTTTCTCAAGATGCTATAAAATTTTTTCAAGTAAGTCCAAATGCAAGGCATGCATGAACTTCCTCCACCCTCTAGAATTTGCGAAATGTGAAAAGACTTCAATTTTACAAACTTCCTTACCAATTTTGTGGCGAAGGAAACTTAAGAAAGAAATGTTCTTTTCCACGAAAAGTTTTGGATCTAGTATTTCCTAAAAAATAAAATTCCATCTGGAATCAGATAAAAGAGATTTACCCAAAAAAAAAAAAAAAAGGAAAAAAAAAGTAAAAAGGTTTTTTAATACTTTAGGCCAACACCTTAATTTTATGTATTCAGTTATAATGCTTAATTTTATGTATTCCGTTATAATGCTGTCAAGATCCGATTTAAAAAAAAAATAAAAAATAAATAAGGATACTACTAAGTTCCTTGGATTGAGTGGTTGGTTCTTGTCCCCCAATTTCGCCCGTCGATTGCTGAGAGAGAATTTACAGTTGATCGAGAAGCGGACAGCTAAGCAAGTCGTGAATTGGCGGGCTGTCTCTCTTATTTCTTCGCCTACAATCTTTGATATTGATCTTCAAACCTCTACCCTGTATCATCAGGTCTATTTCTTACTCCAATTGCTCTACAATTTCCATGTACTTACAGCAAATTGTTTTGTTATGGTTACTGCTCTGCGGGTGAATAGGCTGATAATTCCATCTGGGGTTTTGTCAAAATTCCATCTTTTCTCTAATAAAGATTGATACAGACATAACCATCCAATTTTATCGGATAACGCTATATTTATTTTCTTCTCAATTTTTGTTTATATATAGGAAGCAATTAGATTTGCGAGTGTTTTATGCGTACCGAACCGAAAATGATTAGGGTATTACAGAAAGAAACATCTTTATAATGCCCTGGTGCGTTTCATTTGAATGCAAGATGACTGTTATAATGCCCAGGCGAGTTTATATTGCTAGTATTGCTTGCAGACCAGATTATCCAGATTTTGGGCAAGCATTTACTGTGAGTCTGATTTGGTACAAGTGCACTCTCTGTTCTAAATTGAATTTAGCCATTTTATTGGAATTTGGGGATGTTGAAAGTATGTAAGTAGAAAAATTCTCCCATTTGCTAATTTGATGGTTGATATTTTAACTAGCAATTGACTGAATGAAAAACAAATTTAATCAGTCATTGGATTGGAATTTGGGGGTCCTTATTTTAACAGCTCAGTAAGCTTAAGTTTTTTAGATCATCGAATTACTTTCATCATATACGATCTTGTGCTAACTAGTCAATGTTATCATAGTTTGGTTGTTCTGCTTGTGCTTTTATGGTGGTGGCTATCTCATTCACCTCACCCTCATAATAACTATGACCTTCATCCACTCACATATTTTGTTGGTCTATCTTGCAGTTTGTAAGTCAAATACATAATGGTTAATGCAATCAAGGGTTTGCTCATTTCCTGGTAAAGTATTCTTTCTCATGCTTCAATTTCCTTGTGTTGGCACCTAAAAGGTATAGCATCATTGTTTATGTGATACCCCAATCCCACATTATAAGCATGGACCTATGTACTACTCATTGTCAACCCAGGATATCCTTTTTAATACAGAAGTTCTTTCCTACTTTGCTCGTTACTAGTGTATTGCTATGGCTTAACATAGTATCATATTATCTGCACGACCTTGAGCAACCCTATCTTTTGATGCAGTGACATACCAATGGCACAGTTTATCATCAACATGAATGCTGCATTGCCTCAACAACAGAAATTCATAATACATGTGTTGGATAGTTCTAATCTCTTTGTTCGACCTGATGTGGCTGGAATGATAAGATCTGCTATTGCAGATTTCAGGGAACAGAATACTTATGAGAAGCCTACCTAATGCTTTTTTTCTATGGAAGCTTTACACCTGTTGTGGCTGTGTGGATGATGGATTTCTTAGGATGCTGCTAATCTACTCTGGAAGAACATTTTTGAAAGAGTTGTTGGTATTACCAGGAATTCCCAAAGGCAGTTCAAAAAATTAGATTTATTAAAACTTGCATAATGTACTACTGCTATTCTGAAGTTACTGTGGAATGCTTTTTCAAGGAACTTTTCAGCTGCTATTCTGTGGACAACTAAATTCTGCTTTCATGTTATTTGCTACTCCCTTTGTTAATTTTACATTTTTTATGTAAAGAATGATTAATAAGTATTAGTTATAATTACCTTTTATATTGGATAATGAGTTGCACAATTTAGTAATTTTAATGTAAGTTAAATGGTGTTTTAAATAAGTCCTAAACTATGGAAAGAGCACCTCTAAATTAAATTTACATACTCTCAATAATAAGTTGGGAAAGTTTTTTATCAATTTACAAGACCTTAGGTTAAAATATGTATTCGTTTTATTTTAATATTTTCATAATTAAAGGTAAATTTAATAAATAATAAAACATTAAAACTTTGAAAATGCTATTAAATAAATAACTTTGAATAAAGCGGGTGGTCTAAATAAAAAATAATTAATACGAAAAAGGAAAAAAAAATTCAATTTGAGGAAAATTACTTGACAAATACAACCGAGGAAAGCTTCGTGCTTTGTTTTACGAATCTGTGAAGAAAGCGTAGCGTAGCTAATTCTCCCTTCATCTTTGGACCGAGAGAAATCCCAAGCAGGCCTGTTTCATTCTCCCTCTCCCTCTTCTCACTTTATCCAGGAATGGCAATTTCTCTGTACACTCCCACTTTTTCATGTCCGCAGTCGCGTTCAAGAGCTCTTCAGCCTTCTCTCAGGTTCCACTATTTCTTGAATTTAATTATCTTATTTGACATTGAATCTGTGTTTTGAAAGAAATCCTTTTCCTAATTTAACTCTTATATTTATTTGTTTTTTCTCGTTTCCTTCAGCTGCGGCAGCAAAGTTTACGAGGGTTTGAGGGTTCAAATTCCAAGTCCGTGATTTTCCCAAACCAATCTTGGTTAATTCTTGCTTTTATTAGTCAGATTATCAAGTTAAAATTTTTTACCTTTTCTTTTTTTTTGCTTAATTTTTGGTAGATACTTTTGGTGCCCAGAAGTCCAACTTGAATGTCGAATTTTTCGATAATGTTTACCGAAGCGTATCCAGGTAGCGTTACTAAATGTTGAAGCCTTTATTAACAGTGATTGAAACTTTCATTTTCAATTACAGAAGGAAGTCATTTCGAATTTTCTATTGTTTGTTTGAGGTTTTTGTAAGGATAGGTAGGATTTAGCATCCGATGTATTTACCTTGCTTGTCAATTTCAATCATGAGGTCACATTTTATACTATGCTATAGATATTCATCCCCGATCTTTTGTAAAATTCCCGGCTTTTGTTTCTTGAATGAGTTGGATAAGTGTTGGAGGAAGAACCTTTTAGTTTGTCTAGGTCAAAGTGGGTATAAGTTTACAGTTTGCTAGAATGCCATTTATGAAGTTACAACTTAGTATTCTCAGAGTAGATTATGCAAGAAAGGCTCTTTTGTTTTGACCTTTTCACTTTACTCTAGTGCTACTAGCGTAAGGGTATTATATCGAAGGATGGGCATTGCACACATAAAAAAGATTTTCTTTTAATTAACTTTAACCTTACATCTGGTGTGCTACTAGCATGAAAGTAAAAGGATGGTTGAAGTTTTTCTATTGATGCATTCCTTCATCAAGTGGGTTTCATTTTGACATTCTATCCCCTTTAGTTGAGTTCTAAATCAAAGTAATTCTTGCAACTGGATGCCAAAACTTCTTTATGTTTGTGTTTTAAAACGATGTATGTTTTTTGCTTTTATATTCATGTATGCATTTGGATCTAGTTTAAATTACTTTAATCTAGTTTCATTAATTTTCTTTATGATGTAAACATACTTCAAATGTTTAATGTGTGTTTTTGTCCTGGGAACAAATTACCAACTGTCCGCACTTTCCATGGTTATGGTGGAATAGGACATGCCCTCTGTGCACACTACTGATTCCTTGTTCCATCGCTCTCATGTCGCCCTGCAATATGTATGATATGCAATTTTGCATATCTTTCTGGGATTTATGCATATGCTTGGAGTTGAATATAATAGCTTGTTTCTTCATTTCTAGAATTTCTGGCTGCAAACCTGTACGTGGAGGTTATACAATGATGCCTATAGGGATTCCGAGAGTGCCCTACCGAAATATTACAGAAGGGACTTGGCAGTGGGTGGATTTATGGAATGCTCTTGTAAGTCAAATAGTTACTTCATTGAGAAATAATAAAAACTAAAAACTACCAGTCATGTTGTGATTTTTGATTCCTCATCTTTCCAGTAGGATGGGAGACATAAGATTTAGCATGTTTCAGCTGTAAAAGTGCCTCAAAGAAATAGTCTACTCCACCTTCTGTCCCATTGTTGGTTTTTTTGCGTAAACGCTAAAATTTCCTTGAAATCATCGTCCTGTGTGTATTTTCTCTTCAATTACGTTATGCACTCCATGGCCGTTCTCTCCCTCAGAGATTAACTTGCTGAAATCTTGGTGCAGTATCGTGAACGTGTTATCTTTATTGGACAAAACATAGACGAAGAATTTAGCAATCAGGTTCTGGCAACTATGTTGTACCTTGACAGTATTGAGAATTCAAAGAAGATCTATCTGTACATTAATAGCCCTGGTGGAGATGTTAGTTCTTTATTCTCAAATTAGTGCACCAATTTTATTTCTTGCTGCTCATGTCTTCTCATTTCTGTCAGTATTGTCATTTTTGCTGAAACTTTCCTTCTCCTCTTTGTAGCTCACCCCAAGCATGGCTATCTATGACACAATGCAAAGCTTGAAAAGTCCTGTTGCTACCCACTGTGTGGGGCATGCCTATAATTTGGTAGGCTTTCTTCTTGCTGCTGGAGAAAAGGTATTACTCTTTTTAATCAAAACTGGTGCCCTTAAGTATTGCTTAAAAGAGCTTATTATTATTTTTAGCAGGTTAATATGCTTATTAAGTTCTATACATTGATTGAATGAAGCATATAACCATTGACACCTGTGATTTATTTTCACTTTATTTTTAGACTTAAAAAGGAAAGAGATATTATTTTTCTCTTGCATTTGCCTCTCTCCATGTGAAACTCATTTCTGGAGTGGACCATGGTTGTAAATATCTTTGACATATACCTCTTAACATTAAAAGGGTAATCGGTCTACTATGCCTCTCTCAAGAATTGTATTGCAAGCTCCAGCTGGGGCTGCACGTGGTCAGGTTAGGCTCTTCACAATGTAAATGTTATCATTGATTTTCCCTCTAAGTTGGTCATGGAAGATTTTATTTTTTTTTTCTTTTGACAGGCGGATGACGTGCTAAATGAAGCTGAGGAGCTAAGCAGAATCAGGGATTACCTTTACAAGGAGTTGGCCGAGAAGACTGGGCAGCCAATTGATAAGGTACATCTTCTCATGAAAGATTTCAAATGTGATTTCTTTATGCTAACCTTCAGCTTTTATCACTGACTACTGAGGATTCTTACTATTTCATTTAATGAAGCAAAAATAATTTTAGATATTGAAAAATCATGTGCAACACTTTTTCTTTGTCTTTCTTTATTGTGTCAATTAGTTTATTTGATTGGTCCTGGTATCAAATTGTTTCTTATTATAACTGAATCATACTGTGCAGATTCACGAGGACTTACGTATCACACAGTATTTCACTGCCCAGAGGGCTCTCGAATATGGTCTCATCGATCGAATTGTTAGGCCTTCGCGAATTAAGCCAGATGCTCCAAGGAAGGATTCTACTGCAGGACTTGGTTAATGAATTTGTTGTTTGTAAAAAAAAAAAAAAAAAAAGAGGTAACCGTTGGTTCTTTCTCAGGGAGAAATGTTTTACCCAAATATGAAGTTACAAAATAACCGGTTCTTGCTTCTTTTTGTGTTCTATAGTTTGTTTCCATTCTTAAAATTTTTCTTTTACTACATCTTATGACCAGAACCTCTGTGGTGGAGACTAAGAAGGGTACCATGTAATAAGGGTAGTTGGATAGCACATCTTAGGTTGAAACCTGACCCTGGGATTATTTTCTTTCTGAGCTGAATCACTTGAACCAGTGAGGTGCAAACCAGAGTGTATAGAATAAAGCAAAAGATTCTAAGCTACTGAAAAGTGATCCAGGCAGATAGATGTCCTAATTTGGATAATAATCACAAAAGTATTTTTATTTTCCAAAAAAGAAAATATATCAGTGTGGTTTTATTTCCAACCAAATGATCTTTTTTTTCTTGCTTTTATTTTCTAATTATAAAAAAAAGACAATATTAGATAGTGTGCTTTATTTTTAATGGGAAATTTTAAACTCTATTATGAATATTTGTATGTTAACTACCTTCACTATCTTCTATCTCAATTACCTTCACTATCTCCATACCTAAATTATCTCCATTACTTTCACTATCTTCATACCTAATTACTTTCACTATCTCAATACCTAATTACTTTCACTATCTTCATACCTAATTACTTTCACTATCTTCATACCTAATTATCCATTATTGTTATTATTTACATTATCTCTACTACCTCTTCATCCCTATAAATAGAAGTGAAATGTGTAGTTTTGTAAAAGAGATGAATACACAAGAAGATATATGAAATACAAGGATCTCTCTCTTCCTCTTCTTTTCATTTGATTTCTATCTTACATTTTGTTCTATATTTATTTTGTTATCAATAGTTTTATACAATAGTTTTATAACACGTTATCACCACGATTCTCTAACCAATTGAGACTAGAGGCTCTACTACCGAGTAAAGTGTTTTTGAAGTTTATTTGAAGAATAATAAGGTACGTTATTTACCATTATGACAATTACTCTTGAATTTGCGATCTCCGTCATCATCTTCATGATAATTTGAAAAAGAATATCTTACGTGAAAGATCCCCTTGTTTTGTGGGAAAATTTTGAAAGAAAGGTTCGACCACAGGAAGATGGTCGTCCCTCCCTAAAACACGGTATAATTGGTTACCCTGAAGTTGCAAAATTTTAAATCCAACAAAACAATGAGTTGTTGATGAAAATCACGATACTTGACCAACGAGTTATATTCCATTCCCTTAGAAGTGAATGATGTTATAACTCATGATCCCGAAAGAGATCGTGGTCGTGGTTATAAATATGATCATGAATATGTACTCGTGATAAATTTGGCCCTTAAAATTGTAATTATCAAGATGATAATTCATGTGCTAAAAATGTTGATGACTACCCGAAGTGGCCAAAAGAATTAAACATTATATTATATATTATATGTTTATGTAATATATTATCTTTTTGTTATTTAATATTTTAGTTATTTTATATTTAATGTTTTTGTTTATAAATATTTTGTTATTATTATGATAACTCCCCAGTTTGTGAGCTTATTTATTAACTCACAACCGAAGTTTGTGAAATTATTTGCTTAATTCACAACCGGAAGTTTGTGAAATTAAGTTTGTGATTTTGTTTATCAGCTAAGTTGTGTTTAATTCACACACGAAGTTTGTGAGATTATTTTCTTAATTCACAACAGGAAGTTTGTGAGATTATTTGTTTAATTCACAACCAGAAGTTTGTGAGATTATTTACATTGAATATTATTAACTCACAACCTGAAGTTTGTGAGATTACCAAATGACTATGATCCCCTTTTTATGGGTTGAATGATGACATTGAAAGTGTATGTCTAATAATTACGGTGGAACTACACACACCATACTTGAAATACGAGAAATATTTTTCTCATTTGAATGTGGGAGAAACAAGTGTTACCACAATAAATGGTAGTGTAAAACTTATTGAAGGGCTCCGGCGAAGAGCTAATATAATATTACGGGAGGAACTATGATTGCTATTGATAAAGCACTATTTTCCTCAAAGTCTCGAAGAAATCTATTGAGTTTTAAAGATATCCGACATAATGGATATCATATTGAGACTATGGAAGATAACGGTCATGAATATTTGGCTATTACGAAAATGACCTCCGGTAATAAGCATTTGTTGGAAAAGCTACCATCTTTATCCTCTGGCCTATATTATGCTAAAATTAATGACATTGAGGCGCATCATTTAGTAAACCAGAAGTTTACTAATCCCGTTATTTTTAAAATTTGGCATGATCGTTTGGGTCATCCGGGATCAATTATGATGCGAAAAATTATCGAGACAACGCACGGTCATCCTTTGAAGAATCAAAGGGTTTTGACTGCTGATAAGCTTTCATGTGTTGCATGTTCCAAAGGGAAATTGATTATAAGGCCATCACCATTAAAAGGTAGGAGCCGAAAGTCCTACATTTCTAGAACGGATTCATGGAGATATATGTGGACCGATTAGTCCACCTTGTGGGCGATTTCGATATTTTATGGTTTTGATTGATGCATCGACCCGATGGTCGCATGTTTGTTTATTATCTACTCGCAACTCTGGCGTTTGCGAGATTACTTGCCCTAATAATTCGCTTGAGAGCGCAATTTCCTGATTATCCTATTAAACGAATCCGTCTAGATAATCTTTGGTGAATTTTCTTCGCATGCATTTGATTCTTATTGCATGTCGATTGGCATAATTGTGGAACATCTTGTAGCTCATGTTCACACACAGAATGGTCTAGCTGAATCATTTATCAAAAGGCTACAGTTAATTGCTAGACCGTTATTGATGAAAACAAATCTCCCTACAGCAGCCTGGGGGCATGCTATTTTACATGCTGCAACACTTGTGCGTTTAAGGCCATCGAGTTATCATAAATTTTCTCCACTACAGTTGGCTTTTGGTTCAGAGCCTAATATTTCTTATTTGAGAATTTTTGGGTGTGCTGTATATGTTCCTATTGAACCAACCCAACGAACAAAAATGGGTCCTCAAAGAAGATTGGGGATATATGTTGGGTATGACTCTCCGTCTATTATAAGGTATCTTGAACCTTTGACAGGGGACGTTTTTACAGCAAGATTTGCTTGATTGCCATTTTGATGAGAATTTGTTTCCCAAATTAGGGGGAGAGAATAAATGGCATAAAATTGAACTTGCGTGGAGAACATCATTGAATCATTTAGATCCACGCACAAATGTGAGTGAACTGGAAGTTCAAAAGATAATTCATTTGCAACAAATTGCAAATCAACTGCCAGATTCTTTTGCTGACTCCAGAAGAGTCACTAAATCGCATATTCCAGCTATAGATGCTCCTATACGAATAGAAGTTCCTGAAGAACAAAAAGTAAATCCTATAGCTGTTGAATCAAAGGCACGCGGGAAGCGCGGCTGACCCCTTGGTTCTAAAAATTAAAAATCCCCGAAAGAAAAGAGGATTAAATGATCCAGATGATCCAGATGATTGATGAAAACCAAGGGACAACTGATGAAAAGATTCCAAATGATGAAGAGAATTCAGAAATCTCTATTAATTATACAACTTCGAATAAAAGTTGGGATCGAAGTAAAATTTCTATTGATAATGCTTTTGCATATAATGTAGCCCTTGATATTGTCAAGGATAATGAGGATTTAGATCCTTCATCAGTTGAAGAATGTCGGCATAGAATTGATTGGCCTCAATGGAAAGATGCGATTCAATCGGAGTTAAATTCGCTTGCAAAGCGAGAAGTTTTTGGACCTGTAGTCCAAACGCCAGATGGTGTAAAACCTGTTGGTTATAAATGGGTGTTTGTGCGAAAACGAAATGAGAATAATGAAGTCGTAAGATATAAAGCACGACTCGTCGCACAAGGCTTTTCACAAAAGCCAGGAATTGATTATGATCAAACTTATTCACCCGTTATTGATGCTATTACACTCCGATATCTTATAAGTTTGGCAGTTCATGAAAAGGTGGATATGCGTCTAATGGATGTTGTTACAGCTTATCTATATGGAAGCCTTGAAAAGGAAATTTATATGAAAATCCCTGAAGGATTAAAATTACCAAAGGCTTCTAATGGCCCTCGTGAGAATTATTCTGTAAAATTACAGAAATCATTATATGGGCTTAAACAATCTGGACGCATGTGGTACAATCGCCTTAGTGAATTCTTATTGAATTCAGGATATAAAAATGACCAACTCTGTCCATGCGTATTTATTAAGAAATCAGATTTTGGTTTTGTGATTCTTGCTATATATGTTGACGATATTAATCTCATCGGAACTCCGAGAAGAGCTCCGAGAAGCTATAGAATGTTTGAAGCGGAGAATTTGAAGTTAAAGATTTTGGGAAAACCAAGTTTTGTCTTGGGCTTCAAATTGAACATGTGAAAGATGGAATTTTTGTCCATCAGTCAACATATACAACTAAGGTTTTGAAAAGATTTTTCATGGACAAAGCATATCCATTAAGTATTCCAATAGTCGTGAGGTCACTGGATGTAAATAAAGATATTTTTAGACCTCGAGAAAATGATGAAGAACTACTTGGTCCTGAAGTACCATATTTAAGTGCTATTGGTGCATTAATGTATCTAGCAAATAGCACTCGACCCGATATAGCATTTGCTATAAATCTATTGGCAAGATTTAGTTCTTCACCAACACGACGACATTGGAATGGTGTTAAACATGTCCTTAGATACCTCCAAGGAACTATTGACCTCGGATTATTTTATTCAAATAAAAATGATCCAATATTAATTGGGTATGCGGATGCTGGTTATCTTTCCGATCCACATAAGGCACGTTCTCAAACTGGCTATTTATTTACATATGGCAATACTGCTATATCATGACGCTCTACAAAACAAACTATAACAGCAACTTCTTCTAATCATGCTTTGAGATAATAGCCATTCATGAAGCAAGTCGAGAATGTGTATGGTTGAGGTCAATAATACATTATATTAGAGAGAGTTGTGGTTTATCTCCCGAAGTGAGATTCCAACTCCTCTATATGAAGATAATGCAGCTTGTATAGCTCAATTGAAAGGAGGGTATATCAAAGGAGATAGGACAAAACACATTTCACCCAAATTTTTCTTTACTCATGAACTTCAAAAGAAGGGTGACATTGATGTGCTTCAAATCCGGTCATGTGATAATCTTGCAGATTTATTCACTAAGGCTCTTCCGATTGCAACCTTTGAGAAATTGAGATATAAAATTGGTTTGCGTCGGTTCAAAGATTTCAAGAGTTCATCTCAACAGGGGGAGTGTTGAGATTAATACCCGCCGATGTATGAATTCTTCATATTCCTCGAGAATGACCAATGAAGGAGGCGTAATTTCAGGAATTACGGTTTCTCACCTGCGCATCGGACATAATTATTACTCACAATCGAGAAGTTCGGAATGTTTCTCTAGCAACAGTACTTCTGCAGAAGTAAAATCTTCCTTAAAACCTAAGATTCTTCTTGTGGAAGACAATAAAATCAATGATGAAGCAGTTGGATCACGACATAGAAGTAGTAAATAATGGAGTTGAAGTTGTACGTACATAAAAGAATATTGTACTCTTTTTCCCTTAATCAGATTTTTTTTTTCCCACTGGGTTTTTATCCGATAAGGTTTTTAACGAGGCATATTCTTTATGTAATGGACATCCAAGGAGAAGTGTACCCTGAAGATTCATCACATTGAATGGAAGTGATAAGGTTTTAATGAGATATATTTATTGTACAATGGACATACAAAAAAGGGGGAGTATTATGAATATTTGTATGTTAACTACCTTCAATATCTTCATCACCTTCACTATCTCCATACCTAAATTATCTCCATTACTTTCACTATCTTCATACCTAATTACTTTCACTATCTCAATATCTAATTACTTTCACTATCTTCATACCTAATTACTTTCACTATCTTCATACCTAATTATCTTCATTATTGTTATTATTTACATTATCTCTATTACCTCTTCATCCCTATAAATAGAGGTGAAATGTGTAGTTTTGTAAAGAGATGAATACACAAGAAGATATATGAAATACAAGGATCTCTCTCTTCCTCTTCTTTTCATTTGATTTATATCTTACATTTGTTCTATATTTATTTTGTTGTCAATAGTTTTATACAATAGTTTTATAACAGAATATCATTATTACTATAATTAATTTTTATCACACTAAAATAAATATATATATATTTTTTGTAATATAACAAGAAAGTTTAAACTCATTATTATAATTCTTCCCCTTCTCTGCTTCCATAATTCTTTCTTACAAAATTATGAATAAATTGACAATAATTTTAATTTTTCATTAAAAAATAAATATGAAGAGTAATAAATATTAACTTAAATAATATATATATTTTTATGAATATTTGTATGTCCCTACTTCCACTATTTTCACTACCACCACAATCTTCATAACCTCTAATGTCCATTGCTTTAAAGATTCCACCAACTCCACTATCTTCATATGAATAATGGAAAGTTATATATATATATATATATATATATACATAACTTGTATGTATATGTGTATATATGTTACATATATGTTATCCCTATAAATAGAAGGTAGTTTTGTATGTTTTGGGAACAACAAGTAATATACAAGTTTGATTGTTATTTTGATTCATATTGTTCTTATCTTATTATGTTATAATTATAGTAATTTTACAACACGTTATCAGCACGAATTTGCTCTTCGGGAGAGAATTGTTTTGTGATATTTTCTATCAAGGTACGTTATTCTCTATCATGTCGAATCTCTCAAAACTCGAATTTGTTGCTCTTGATATTTCTGGAAAGAACTATTTGTCATGGATACTAGATGCTGAAATTCATCTTGATGCTATGGGTCTTGGAGACACCATAACAGAAGGAAATATTGCATCAATGCAAAATCGCGCAAAGGCGATGATATTCCTTCGTCACCATCTTCATGAAGGACTAAAGTCCGAATACCTAACGATAAAAGATCCACTTGTTCTTTGGAAAAATCTAAAGGAAAGGTATGACCACCAAAAAACTGTTATTCTTCCAAAGGCTCGTTATGAATGGTTGCACTTGCGTTTGCAAGATTTTAAAACTGTTAGTGAGTATAACTCCGCTATGTTCCGTATAAGTTCTAAACTAAAATTATGTGGAGAAGATGTAAATGACAATGATATGTTAGAGAAAACTTTCTCTACTTTTCATGCCTCGAATGTGCTCTGCAAGCACAATATCGAGAAAAAGGTTTTACAAAATACTCACAGTTAATCTCATGCCTTCTTGTGGCTGAACAAAATAACGAGTTATTGTTAAAAAATCATGAAACTCGTCCCACTGGCTCTGTTCCATTCCCTGAAGTGAATGTGACTATGATGAATAATAATGGAAGAGGACGAGGTCGTGGTTACTGGTCGAGGCCGTGGACGTGGTCGTGGCCGTGGACGTGGTCGTAATAATAAATATGTGTCTACTTTCCATAAAAAATGGAATAATAAAGAGGACAAACAAGTAGACACAAGTGGACATAAAAATATTGTTAAAAATTATGAAACTTCATGTTTTCGTTGCGGGATGAAAGGACATTGGTCAAGAACTTCGTCGTTGCCAAAACACCTTATTGATCTTTACT
>JAHSUH010000182.1:0-26892 GCA_025388415.1 Cynanchum wilfordii
GCAATCCATGTGGAAGGCACAGTACTTGACTTATCTTGGGTCGGGGTGTGTGAGAGGATTCATGCTGGATCATCGACCCCATGCTTTTCTTTGATCACCGAGATAAGGCTCTCCTTCGTCGCTCTTAGCTGAGTGAATGTTTCCTTCGGCCCGTTGTTTTTGTTTGGACTGAAGCTTTTCTTCTTGTCGGAATCCCCGATCTTTCTTCGCTGAGGATACTTCGCCCATTTTCTCCTTGCCCTTTGGACGAACTTCTTGCGCACTCTCTTCGGCAAGGGCTACTTGTCGCGCCACGTTGAACATTTCCCCAATTGTTTTTGGCTTCCTCAACTGTAGTTCCATATACAGCATCCTCGATCGGAATCCTCCCTCGAAGCACTTGATAACCGTATCCCGGCTTAGTCCTTCGATCTCTTCATAGGTTTTCTTAAACCTTTCGAGATATGCCAAGAGGGTTTCGCCTTCTCGTTGTTTTATATTGGCCGGGTCTCCTCTGCTTTTAGGTATGGATCCAGCGGTGCTGAATTTTTCCAAAATTGTTTCTCCGGAGTTGACCATGAGTCAATGGGAATTTGGTAACATCGAAGTAAACCAAGTTAGTGCTTTGTCTAACAAGGTCTTGGAGAAAGCTTTGCAAAGTCTTTCCTCATAAGTTGGTTACAAGTCCTAACTAGAGCATATTGCAAATGTTCTAGTGGCCTCGTATGTCCGAAGTATAGCACAAATTGTGGGATTTTGAGCCAAGTGTTCGGGGCTACGTCTTGGATCCACTTTGCGAATGGTCCGATTTCGATTGACCGCGACTTTTTTTGAAACGAAGTTTGTCTTGTTGGCTCCGGAGACTTCTGTTTAGTCTGTTCGGGGGACCGGTTGTTTCCCATCCTCTTATATGTTCCTCTATCTTGCTGAGGACGAGAGGAATGATGACTTTCTCCTACTTCACTGACCGATCTTTCAGCCCGCGAAGTAGGTCTTGCATTTCTAGAGGGTTGGGGTCTCTCCGGATTCCCTCTAGTTTGCATGCTCCTTGATGGCTCTGGCCTTATGTTTGAAGGTTGTGCATAGTCATCTAAAAGAAAGGCTAGTGGCGGCAGATCTTGACCATGTTCACAAAACTCCGCCCGGAGTTTCAACCACTTCCTAGCTAACTCCTGCTCTTTGGTTAGCCTATCCTGTTCTCTAGTCGGTCTTGCAACCTCTGCGCGCAATCTTTCCACCTCTAGATCAGGATTGGGTTGCTCAACCTCGAGTTCACGCCTTATATTTAACCGCTCTCTCAAGTTTGAGGCTTGTCGTACGTTGAGGTGCTCACGTAAATCCTGTGTACGGGCAGAGGGTTGTGGCTCCCGCCGTCCGATCCGTTCCATGACTAAGCGCCTTTGTCCCGGGGTTTCGGGAACAATAGGCGTATCATATCTGCGGTCGGCTGGCCGTGAACTTGAGGGCCGTGAAGACTGTCGTCTTGGATGTCTCGTCCTCAGAGTTACTAGACATTTTTTTCGGATATGCAAATGAGAGTTTCTTCTGAAGGAAAAATAAAAGTTTTTCTTGAAAGAAGAAAAGATGAAGTTTGAGGATATCAATGGTAACTTTGTTGAACAGTAGATAAGAAGATATCCGGTAAGAAAGAATCTTTCCCAATAATGGAACCAAACTGATAATGTAAAAATAATCGGTCAACAAATGCTTTCGGGAATTTGACAACTAGGATGAGGTTATAGTGGGAAAAATAAAAGTTTTTCTTGAAAGAAGAAAAGATGATGTTTGAGGATATCAATGGTAACTTTGTTGAACAGTAGATAAGAAGATATCCGGTAAGAAAGAATCTTTCCCAGTAACGGAACCAAACCGATAATGCAAAAATAATCAGTCAACAAATGCTTTCCGGAATTTGACAACTAGGATGAGGTTATAGTGGAATATAGGTTTGAAGAAAATGTCGTTGAGCAGTAGAAGTGTCTTGAACGGTTGAACCCTGTAAAAAGTCCCAACAGAGGTATTTCTCCGTTAGAACCCTTCAAGTTAGTCGAAAGATTCAAAGAAATCCAGAACAAACCCTAGTTCATAAACCAAGGCGTATTCTGATCAAGAAGAAATAGAAAAATGGTTTTGCTTTGCTTGTAAATCAACTACCGGAAAATGTATTTAAGAAGAGAGAGAAAATAGATGTGTGTTTCTCTGGTAAAAGATGTATATTTCCGGAAAAGAAAAAAGAGGGATCCCTAAAGTGATAAGGGAGTTTGCCTTTTATAGGCAAACTTTCTTATTATTAGGTGGGATTAGGTTAAAAAATCATTACCTACCTACCTTATCTGTCTGCACAAGCAAAAAGGCTATCATTATAGCCTTTTTCATACGTCCAATCCCACGATTTCTTGGTCAAATATAACACGAAACCATGGGTCCCGCCACTCACTTTCTTATTGTATTTAAATAAGAAATTAGTAGACAGAATATACTTTGAATATTCCTTTTAGCTTTGAAGTCGGGATAGCTTCGTCGAACTCTCTTCGAATTTCAACTGGTCGCTCAGCTTCATGCTTCATCCAAATATTAGACACTTCGTCATGCTTCGCTTTGACCTGACTAACTCCGCTTTGACCGAATTACGACCACGTTGACTTTGACTTTTGTCCATGTGGCATAATTTCTTTCAGATCCCAAATAGGTGCTAGAAGCCTGGCTAGAAAGGTTATGACAGCAGGAAATTTTTGGCCAACTATTAAATTAGATGCCACTAAACTTGTTCATCATTACTCTAAATGTTAGCTTCAAGCCAACACACGCCATTTACCTTCTATTGAATTCCATTCCTTGAGCAATCTGAACACATTTTATCAATGGAGAACGAACCTAGTTGGGCCCTTTTCGAAAGCTATTGGAGGGAAAGAATTTTTGTTGTTGTAATTGATCATTTCACAAAATAGTACAAGCCAAGGTTTTAGCCTCCATTACATCCCGAAAGGTTAAGGATTTTTTTGGGATGAAGTCATCACCTGCTTCAGAGTACCACCTCTCTTAATCATTGATAATGGTAAGCAATTTGAAGCACAAGAATTTCTAATCTTTTATAACAAGCACATCAATTGTTAATTTACTTCAGTCAAATATCCACAAACTAATCCTCTTATAGAAATCACCAATTGGACCATCACACAAGGACTGAAGAAAAGATTGGATTTGGTAAAAAGTAAATTGATTGAATAATTACCAATTGTTTTATGGTAATACCGAACAACTCCCCACTCACAGACACAAGACTCTTTACATTTTACTTTGGAATAGAAGTTCTACTGAAATTTGAAACCCCTCATCTCACATACATCACTTTTTCATATAATGAAACAATATCAAAATAGCCAAAAATCTTGCATTATTAGATCACGTTCATACAAATGTGGCTTGTTAGGGTTTTTGAATTATGAGGTTGTCATCAAATTAGTCAAGATTAATTTAGTTTAATCAATGAGTAATATAGAGTGTTCACCTAGAAGTTTCCATAAAAAACCTAATTGAAACCAATTAATAAGAAAATAGAAAAAAGTAAATGAGGAATATTGAGATTAGGAAATTGTGAAAACAAATAAACTAATAAGAAAAATGCAAGTATTAGATTACAAATTTCAGTCCAAGGGTAATAATTCAATTCAAGTTCTTCCTCATTCCTTAATAAATTTCCAAATTTTAAAACCAATTCATTGATTGAATACTAAGTGAAATCCCTAATTAGCATTCGTATCACCTACTAACAATTAGCTAGAATTCGATTAAACAACGAAAAGATATCATATACAATCGTCCAATCAAATAATTCAAGTTTAATCTAATATCCATGATAATATCAAGGCAATTCGCCAATCAACAAAACTGCCCAAAATTAAAATCAATTACAAATAATAAAATCCCAACTCAATCCAATCAACAATCATCAAAAGAATTAAGTAAAAACCTCATCAACATTCAGTCAATCGATCTAAACATTGAATTATTAAAAGTATTGAATTCAAAATTAGAAATTAGCTTAGAACTCGGAATTCATGTGGATCATGAACTTGGAACTTGTCTTGGAATCATTCCCCAGATTAAATCCAAGCTTAGACAGTCATCGCAGTCTCCATTTCTCTTTTCTCTCTAAATCTCAAAAACTTGATTAGAATGAATGAATGGGAGCAGCCCTATTTCTTCCTTTTATTAACCTTGTTTTCTTTAACATTATTAAGGGCCTAGTAAATTGTGAGCTTAATTAATTAAGGTAACACTTCGAGGCATTGGGCCTAAAAAATAAGAGTTATTTCGAGCTCATTAGCTTAATAATATAATAAATTCAAATTTATTATAATAATCAAAATAACAAATAAAAGTCCAACAATAATAAAAATGAATTCAATAAATACTAAGCATAAAGGGTTAAAAGTATATAAATTACGTATTCTATCACAACCATTTGATAACATTATTATAAGAGAAAGTTAGCTAAATATAAAAATGGAAAGCTCCACCACGATAACATTATTATTGTTGATTTAGAATGAAGTTGACTTAGAATGAAGTTAGTCAACAAGACCCAACTCGGAAGCTCGATTAAACATGGGAAGGTCCGTAAATTGTTTCAAAAGTATAATCCAATTGTAGCTTTTGGTGAATGGGTTGCTGAGGTCCTTTTCAAAATAAAATATTGCTTCTCTAATTTGTAGAAATAGTAGAACAAGGTTGAATCTCAAGGGAATCAAAGTTTATAGTTTCTCAAATAAAAAGGTAGTGAGGAACTTAAATTAAAAATTAAACTAGAAATAAATAAAAGCAGAAGATATAAATTATAAAATATGATTTCACCGAACTTTCCAATCCAAAGGTGTAAATTATATCCAATTGCAATTTTGATCACATGCTTTCTTAATTCAAGAACTTAGTCTACTTATTCGAAAAGGCCATAACAAGTAAATTATCCTAATACATTTAATTCAAACAAAATATTCAAATCAAATCTTATCATCAATTAACTAGGCACGATAATATTCCATATCAATTTAATAATAGCATTAAGAATCATGAGAATGACTAAACTAAAATTAATATTATTCCCTTATTATCCCTAGAGTCTATTGTGCAAGCTATGTAATTTAAAAAGACCGTAATTACACACATAAGCTAACTCATTTGCTACTAGTTTCAATCGTTTATGACAATTACAAACCACAAACTCATGGGTATCGATAGAACAATTAATATCAATGAAGGTTTTAATTTAATGAACATCAATGACTCATAAAAATAAGAATAAGATAACATAGAAATTTCTATTCAAACTGAAGCCTCACAAAATTGCAATTGGAGTTGAATCACTCTTGGATATGAAAATAAAACATAGCGACAAAAAAAAAAAAAATATAGTTTAATCTCGAGAACACCTAAAAGCTGCCTCCCAATCTCAAGGTAGAAAGATACCTATTTATAAAGTATGTCTTACGAATCCTAATAAAATAATAACTTGATAAATGTATCCGAAATAAAGAAAAATCTAAATAAATGAATTAAATCCTAACTAAAATAGGAAAAAATTATCTGTCTCATAATTAATAAAATAATAATAAAGGTGGGACCATCCAAATTTATCTTCAAATTTCAAATTCGTATTTATAATCTTGCAAATTGTTGATGGCTGATAACATCAAATCTTATCATTTTTTTAGTATTAAATGTGCATAATTGTTGTGCTTAATTTGTTAATTTTGGATTTATTTGAGTGATAATTGAACTAAATTGTCATATTTCTGATTTTATGTAAGTTTGGGGTTGAAATTGCAAAAAAAAACAAATCAAGGGTTAAAAGTGCAATTTAACGAAGATCAACACACCTTTGGTGAATTTGCCACGCCCATAGTGACTTGCCCACCCAACAACACGTTCTTAGCACACTCAATACTTTCATAGTGACTGGACAACATATCAATATGGTCACAACAAGATCAACATGCTTGTGTTGAGCTTCCAACACATCAACACAACCTTCTTGACATCAGCATGACTTCCTTTATCGTTTGAGCTCAACACACCCATTTTGAGATTGCAATGCTTGTGTTCTCTATACAACACGCCCGTGTTGAAGACCACTATGCTCGTGTTGAGGTGATTTAGCGGAATTTTGAAATTTCTCTATTGTAAATGACTAATTTACCCTATTTTAGATTATCTATAAATATGTGATTAATTAGTAGATATAAAAGGTTGGGAATTCATGTATAGATCATAGGGAAATGATGCACAAATTATTTCACACATATTTTACATTTTCGAGATTTTTGTAATTTGTAATTTTGACTTTGTAATTGTGGTAACCGAGCCTCGACATGCAAGGGAAGTTGCTATAGTTCAACCTCGGGGTTTCATCTACAAGAAACTCAAGGATCTTGAAGTTGCAATTTGGATCCAAAGGTGAATATTGAAGGAGAAGCACTACTACCGTTGGATACGAACAATTGAAAACGACATTCTTCTTTCCCTTCTCTTTTCTACCTTTGTAATTTGAATTGTATTTTGATAGAATTCTAACCATAGGACTCTCTTCTTCTACATTTCTTTAGAGTAGAGATGATTGGTTTTATGTTATATTTCATGTTTGGGCAAATTCTTACAATTATGGATTATTGATTACTTGTTGTTATTAACTTGAACTCTATGTTGGATATTGCTTAAAATCTCTATTGTTATCTTTGATTGAGCATATTTGATGTATGGTTTGGATTAACACTAGTTGTTAGACCGGACCTTGGTTGAAAAAATTAGTGCCATATTATTTTAATTAAATTTCTTTTTAATAGATTGAAACTAGGGTGATTATTAGGGAATTTGGTTATTCTAATTGATCTCAAGTATGATTTTATGTTTGGATTTCTTCCAACGATACATATTTAGGGAATTAACTTTAGGCTTGAGCATGGTAATAATTTTGGTTATTAATTCATAATAAACTTTAGCCTACTTGAATTTGTATCCTCCTTTCACTCTAACCTTTGTTAAGAGATTTCTACTTTTGTCATGCTTGTTTTTTTTAATTGCTTTCTAGGTGTCAGTCTCAAATCTCATCATCTTTGATGTTGGTTGAGCAAACTATTGATTGATTCACTCCTCCAAAACATGATTATAATTGAATTATATTACATTTTTTATGATGACTTTGAAGTGATATAAAAATTAATAAATAAATGAATGAAATAATGATAAAATTAATAAAATAAGAATGAATATAATTAAGGTTGTCACTAATCTTCAATCATCTAGGCAGAGTACCTATCATGTAGATAGTATCAAAGCAAGTATCAAGATTTTAAAATTTATAAAATCGTTTTTTCCCCAAGATCCTTATTAAGATTAGGTGTAAGAAAATATAATAAAATCAACTATAATCATGTTTTGGAGGAATGAATCAATCTAAAGTTTGTCCAACCAACATCAACAATGATGAGATTGAAACTAGAATTCCTAGAAAGCAATGTAAAATAAAGCAAAGTAGAAATTAAGCAAGTAATGGATGATAAGAACTCGGATAAAGACATTAGAGAGAGTGGAGAATACAAATCACTTAGGGCTCAAAAATCATGAATCAACTACTACAATTTCACCAAATCCATGTCTAAAGATGAATCTATCCAATACGGTTCTTTGCAAGAAACTCATAAATGAAGAACAACTCGGATATATTAGCAAAATCAAATCTCCTACTAATAATCTTGGTTCCGGTCCATTAATAGGAAACTTAACCACACTAATTTGGCACTAATCATATATCTTGGTTCCGACCTAACAATTAGAGTTAACCCGAAACCACAATCTCAAATTAAAGCTCAACTAAAGATATAAATTCATATCTAAAGTCATAATTGAAATTGCAATTCAAGTTAATCAAAGTGAAGAGTAACATAAAACCAACCACTTCTACCCTAAAGAGAAATCAAAGTGAAAGTCATACTTGAGATCAATCAGAAATGGTTGTCCTAACAAAATTGAAACCGACTTAGAAGAAGAATTACCATCGATGTCCAAGATAAAAAAATAAGAGGCAATATGAGTTCATTAACCTTTACCTAAACATCCTCCATAACTCCAAGGGGATAAATATAAGAACAATCAGTTAATTAAATTATGACACCAGTCTTTCTTTCGCAGATTAATTAATTTCCACTCTTGATTAATAGAAAATGGCATGACATCAATGGAAGCTCCTAAATCAAACATAGCACACTCAATTTTCTTATCCCCTAATAACAAAGGTAATGAAAACATACTTGGAACCTTGCATTTCTTGGCACGTTCTTTTATAAAATAGCAGAAACATTCTTACTTACCACCTATAAAGGTATTGAAGATATGAATTAACTTGTATATTGACTTCCGAAGTAATTACAATTTATAGGAGAAAATACAAGAATGTAGGAGATAAAATATAGCATATAGTTACAACAATAAGACCTGTAGAATCTAAGTTGTTACAATAGATTACAACAGATGGCATAGCTATTGTAGATAGGAAACTGGGGGAGACTTAGTCTCTACACGTCCCCGCAAGATGGAGGATCCATTGGAGACTCCAATCTTGGAACGAAAATACAGAAATTGATTACGACCGAGAGCTTTTGTTAGCATATCTGCGATTTGATCCTTGGAGCTAATGTGCAACACTCGTAAGGAGCCATTAGAAACCTTTTCGCGAACGAAATGATAGTCAAGCGCTAGGTGTTTCATGCGGGAATGATAGACTGGATTACCACATAAATATGTGGCACCTGTATTGTCACCAAATAATTGAGGGGATGTTGGAAGAGAAACACCCAATTCCTGTAAGAGATTTTGAACCCATGTAACTTCGGCTGCGGCATTGGCAAGAACCTTGTATTCAGCCTCCGTAGATGACCGAGAAACAAACTTCTGACGGGCTGACTTCCAAGAGATGATGTTAGAGCCTAAATATAACACATATGCAGTAGTGGAGAGGCCATTATCAAGAGTACCACCCCGGTCAGAATCAGAGAAAGCGGTAAGATGGGTAGAAGAATCCCTCCGGAGGAACAAACCATGATATAGAGTACCCTTTAAATACCGAAGGACACGTTTTAAAGCTTGGAGATGGCGAGCAATCGGAGTATCCATAAACCGAGACAACTTATTGACAGCAAAAGAAACATCAGGGCGAGTAATGGCAAGATATTGTAAGGATCCAACAATACGACAATAGTCGGTAGCCTCAATTTTGGAAGAGCTATCAACAAGGGAATAAGTTTCGGAAGAACTCATGGGAGTAGCAACCTCCTTGGCACCAGCCATGTTAAAACGATCAAGCAAATCAGCAATATAAAGATGTTGAGAAAGAAACAAGCCGGACGAAGTAGAGATAACCTCAACACCCAAAAAATGATGCAAAGAACCCAAATCTTTAATGGAAAATCGATTTCCGAGCTTGTGATCAAACTCATCAAGAAATGTAGAATTATTACCCATGAGAACAATGTCATCAACATAAACAAGAAAATAAAGCTAGATGCCAGTATGATCATAAATAAATAAGGACGCATCAGCAAGGGATTTACGAAAACCAAAGGCAAGGAGAAAATGTTGGAGTTCATTGTACCACGCCCGAGGAGCTTGCTTGAGACCATATAAGGCTTTGCGAAGCTTACAAACGTGATTGGGATATTGAGGATGAACATAACCAAGGGGTTGCATCATGTAAACATCTTCCTCTAAAGTGCCATGTAAGAAGGCATTGTTGACATCCAGTTGACGTAAAGGCCAATTGAGAGAAAAAGCAAGACATAAAACAATGCGGATGGTAACAAGGCTTCGTAACAGGATTGAAGGTTTCAAAGTAATCCTTTCCAGCTTGCTGAAGAAAACCCTTCGGCACAAGGCGAGCTTTGTACTTGTCAATAGAACCATCGGATTTTCGTTTGATACGAAAGACCCATTTGCAGCTGATCGGAACATGAGTGGATTTAGGAACCAATGTCCAAGTACCATTGTGTAACAAGGCATTAAATTCAGCATCCATAGCCGTACGCCGAGAGAGGATCTTTCATAGCTTAGGTAACAGTGGTATGTTTGAGGGGAGGGAGGAGGGGATGTTTAGTGGTGAGATTCACAAATTTATCATTATAGTATTTGGAATTAGGTTTTTGAATGCGAGTGGGACGGGTGACAATGGACGGTGCATTTGGTAGTGAAGGAGGAACATGTGGAGAAGAAGTGGAAGAGCTAGATGTGGAGGAGGGAGAGGGGATGGAAGGTGACACATCAGTGTGTGGAATTGGAGAAGGAGTAGGAAGAGGAGTAGGTGATAATATGGGAGCAGCTGTAGAGATAAATAGGGAAGGATCCGGTGGAGGGGAAAGAGTGGCAGCAGGAGGGAGCCCATCCACCTCCTTGGAACCTGGAAAGAAAACATCTTGAATACGGTCAGAGAATATGTCCGGTTTATGTGCAACTAGACTCGGAAACAAATGATCGACAAACCGAACGTGACGAGAGAAATAGAGATGATTAGTGAGAGGATCAAAACATTTATAGGCAGATTGCGAGGAAGAGTAGCCAAGAAAAATGCAAGAAGTGGACCGAGGGTGAAGTTTAGATGCAGCATATGGGCGTAACCAAGGAAAACATAAACAACCAAAAGGTTTAAGACGGTGATAATTTGGAGAACGTCTAAAAAGCCCTTCATAAGGAGTTTTGAAAGATAAGACGGAAGAAGGAAGACGGTTGATGAGGAAAACAGCAGCTTGGAAAGCATGAGACCAAAAAGTGGTGGGAAGGGAGGCAAAATGTAGTAAAGAGAGACCAGTTTCGACGACATGTCGATGACGGCGTTCGGCAGTACCGTTTTGCTCAGGTGTGTGTGGGGAGGTAGTGAAATGAGAAATTCCACAACAGTTGAAAAGAGGAATGAGCTTTTGGTATTCAACTCCATTATCGGAGAATACATAAAGAATTTTAGTTTGGAAGTAATTTTCCACAAGTCGTTTAAACTAAGGAAATAAAATAGAAGTGTCCGATTTCTTTTTCATTGGATACAACAAAATATACTTAGTAAAATGATCCACAAAAATTTTGTAATAGGCATAACCATCGATAGATTTTGTTGCAGGACCCCAAACATCAGTATAAATAAGTTCCAAAGGTTTGTGACTGACTAGAGAATTTTGAGAAAAAGGTAATTTTTTACTTTTATTAATGGAAGATGAAGAACAATGAAAATCAGAAAATGACAGGGATGAATTGAAAACTAAGTGGTTATGCTTCGGAACCAAACTGGGAACTTTATTGGAAGCGTGACCAAGGACGTGATGCCAAGAGGACAAAGAAGCTTCGGTGGCAATGTTGACTTGAGGCGGGCAAGGAAAATTTGCGCAGTAAACATCATCACGGTTCTCTCCTCGCAGTAGAGGTGCTACCGTGTGAAGATCCTTCACAAGAAAATGAGAGGAGAAAAATTCAACGGAAACGTGGTTAGATTTACATAATTTGGCGATGGAAATCAATTTTTTCTGTAAATCCGGAACACACAGAACATTGGACAATTGAATGGGTTTAGAAGAGGTAGAAAGACGTGTGTGACCGGTGTGAGAGATTGAAAGACCTTTACCATCACCCAAAAATATCTCATCAGGACCCTCATAGTCGGTGTAATTGTGCAACGCAGATAAATTGGATGTGGCATGGTGGGATGCACCACTATCAAATAGCCAAGGTTGATGAGACGAAGCTGGAGAATTGTTGGAAGTGGCGGCATTAGCAACTGGTGAGGAAATTTGTTGAGGAGACCGAGAATGAGTAACATGAATATGATTCTCCTTCAAAAATCTAGCAAGCTTTCGACAGTCAGGCGTGTCATGACCTGCAATGTCACAAAAACGACAAAAAGAATCATGGTGATAGGAGCGATAGCCATTTTGAGTCTAGCGAGGATAATGGCCACTAGAGTTGCCACGAGTCCTACGAAAATAGGAATTGGAACCGTGACCAGATCTGCTAAAATTTGGATGCGAAGGAGGAGTGGGCTTCTGAGCAACATTTGCTTGTGACAAGAGTAGAAGAAGAACTAGCATCTTTGTCATTTTGTGTCCTTTCAAAATCAGTTAACTTATCAAATAACTCAGAAAAATCAATGGGGGATTCACGAACTTTGATGGCTGCTACAATAGGGTTAAATTCATCACCAAGTTGAGTGATGATGTGAACAATAAGATCTTCATCACTTATGGGATTTTGAATGAGAGCAAGTTCATCCGCGATAGATCGCATTTCATGGAGGAATTCTACAACCGATTTGGAACCCTTTGAAGTTTGAACAAGTTTGGCTTTAAGAGAAATAATTCCGGAATGAGAGGAGTTGGCATAGCTATGAAGTAATCGCTCCTAAGCCTCTTTGGATGATGAAGCCAAAGAGAGGATTGGTTGAATATTTTCTGAACAGCTGCCAAGAATTGCGCTACTAAGGATCTGATCTTGCCGATACCGGATAGTGTAGGCGGGATTAATATTTTGTCTCTCACTGTCGAGAAATTGCGATGGTGCAGTGAGAGTGCCATCAACATATCCTAGGAGATTGAAGCCGATGAGAGTAGACTGAATTTGTTTTCTCCTAACGAGAAAAGTTGGTAGAAGTAAGTTTGATGGGAAAGTTTGTTGGTGCATGTAATTGCACAATGGATGTTGGTGAGCCGGACATAATTGGATCGAAAAGAAACTCGTGGGAGTGTTTGAAGCTCCGATACCATATAAAGGTATGGAAGATATGAATTAACTTGTATATTGACTGCTGAAGTAATTACAATTTATAGGAGAAAATACAAGAATGTAGGAGATAAAATAGCATATAGTTACAACAATAAGACCTGTATAATCTAAGTTGTTACAATAGATTACAACAGCTGGCATAGCTATTGTAGATAGGAAACCGAGGGAGACGTAGTCTCTACACCACCAGTTTCACCTTTTCCTTTGTTCTTCATTTCTTTTTGCTTACTTTCTTTAAAAATTTTGAATATTTAGGAATTCTCTTGATTGTGTTCAGTAAAGAGGTATTAATCTCCACCTTCTTGAATATATCAAAGATGTCTTTCTTGTTTAACTTCTTTCGGTAAATCAAATCTGGTAGAAAAAGGAGGTAACAGTTTGAAAGTGAAAGATGAAAGAGTTAAAGGGAATTGAAATGAAGAGATCAAATCAAATTGAGTAATTTGGTTGCCTAAATTCTACAAGTTTCCCCTTGTTTCTTACTAAAAATGAAGAGTGTTGTTTGCAAGATTTTTAACAATATCTTCTAAAACAATTCTTGATTTTGAAGTTTCAATTTGTGGTGGATGTTGTTGTGGATTAATAAAGTTACGAGGAAATTGTCTTTGTTGTCTTCCCTGATTCCCATAGCTCAAGGTTGGGGTGCTCTCCATCCAAGATTGTAGTGATTAGAATAGGGATCATACCTTCTTTGAGGTTGGTTAGGAATGTTGGAAAATAGAAAGAGTATTGGAGATTATGTTTTAAAATGGAAGAGGCTATATTTAATAACTCAACTTGTATGGTTTTTTTTCTTAATACAAAATGGTGGGTTTACATCTCTATTTATAGGACTCCATGGACTATTCTAGAGACATTATTACATAACTAGTTTCTACGCTCTTCTACTTAATTCTCCATTGACTAGCTTGTACACTTTTCTACATATTTCTTACAACTAATACAAGTCCAGGTGAATTCTAGAAAATTCAAGAGTACTCAAAACAAACTAGTAGATACAAGAAAATTCTAGAGATTAACTATATTAAATAAAGTTTAATATTTCAACACCCCCCCTTAAACTTGATTTGTGACTCCAAGAATGATTCATAATTTGTTGAATGTTTCTCTCTTGAGTGGCTTCGTAAAAATGTCTGCTACTTAATCTTGAGATTTGACATATTCCACTCTTACTTCTTTTCTTCCAATAAATTCTCGTATATAATGATAGCGGGTGTCGTTGTGCTTGCTTCTTTCGTGAAAGAGTGGATTCTTTGCTAGTGCAAGTGCTGATTTTCTATCAACACGAATCTCAATCGGCTCCTCTTGTGGCACATTCCAGTCCTTCAACAAGTTTCTTAGCCATACAACATGACAAACACAAGAAGTTGCAGCAACATATTCGGCTTCACAAGTCGATAGTGTAACGATTGATTGCTTCTTTGACATCCAAGTAAAAGCTATGTTTCCCATGAAGAACACAAATCCAGTGGTGCTCTTTCTATCATCCAAGTCTCCACCCCAATCGCTATCACTATATCCAACTATCTCAAAATTGTTGGAGGATGAATAAAATAAACCATAGTTGATCGTACCTTTGATGTACTGAAGTATTCTTTTTGTTGTCTTCAAATGAGTTGTTGTTGGAGCTTCCATATAGCGGCTAACGATTCCAACAACATACAGAATATTCGATCTTGTACAAGTTAGGTAGCGCAAACTTCCAACAAGACTTTTGAAGAGAGTTGGATCCACTTTTCCTCCTTTGTCATGCTTTGACAATTTCACTCCACATTCTATTGGTGTGCTAACTGGATTACAATCATCCATCTTGAACTTCTTAAGTACTTCTTTAACATAGCCTTCTTGAGTGATAAAAATGCCTTCATCTCCTTGCTTCACCTCAATGCCGAGGTAATAAGACATGAAGCCCAATATCTATCATCTCGAATTCTTTCGCCATATCTTCCTTGAATTCATCAAGCATACTCGAGATACTACCAGTGAAGATCAAGTCATCAACATACAAGCATACAATCAAAATATCTTTATTCTTAATTTTGATATAGAGTGCATGCTCATATGGACACTTGGTGAAATCCTTATCTTGAAAGTACTTGTCGATTCGAGTATTCCAAGCTCTCGGCGCTTGCTTTAGGCCATATAAAGCCTTCTTCAACTTTAGAACTTTTCCTTCATGCCCTTTTACTTCATAGCCCAATGGTTGCTCAATGAAGACTTCTTCCTCGAGAAAACCATTTAAGAAAGCAGACTATACATCCATTTGGTGAATCCTCCATCTATTTTGGGCTGCTAAAGAAATTATTAATCTAACAGTTTCAAGATGAACAACCAAAGCAAATACCTCATCATAGTTGATGCCTTCTCTTTGACTATAGCCTTTTGCCACCAATCTTTCTTTATATCTCTCCACGTCGCCTTTAGCATTCTTCTTTTTCTTGTACACCCCCTTTACTCCAATTGGCTTGTATCTTTGTGGAAGAGTAGCTAGCTCTCATGTGTTGTTTTTTGTAATTGAATTGATTTCTTCATCCATTGCATCTCTCCATTTCTTGCTTCCTACTGCTTATTGGTAGCTTAGAGGTTCACAATCACCTAATAGACACATAAGAGAAATGTCATTTTGATTCTCAATTACCTCATAAATTTCTTGCAAGCTTCTATAGCGTGGCGTCTTCTTATTTGAGCTTTCGTTTGAATCTTTGTCTTTTAAGTTTTCAGTCGACAAGATCGATGGAGTAGTTGGTTCTTGAAGTTCTTCTTCCATCTTTGGTTGTTCCGCTCCATCTTCTTCTTCAAAGTAAGGAAGAAAATCTGATGAGCTATATTTATATATAAAAATAGTATAAATAATTAAATAAAATAGTACTAAAAATAATAGGAATTCTCAAGATTAAAATAGAATTGTCACTTAGAGAATAAACTTAACTAGGCAGAGAACCTATCGAAATAGTTTAGTAAATAAAGGTAGTATTCAGATTTTAATATTTATAAAATCGTTTTCCCCAAGACGTCTATTAATTTTTAGTGTGGAAAAATATAATTAAATCAATTATGAATATGATTTGGAAGTATGAATCAACCATCAAGTAATCCAACCTTTATCAAGAATCATAGGATTGAATTCTAAATTCCTAGAAAGCAAAGTAAATGAACAATGTAAAGAATAAAGCAAGTAAAAAGGTTGGAAGGAATTCTTAGTAAAATATAGGTAAGATAAGAGGATACAAAATACCAAGAAGAGGATAATCTTGGATCTAGTATCATAGCTCCACCAAATTCAAGTCTAAAGCGAGAATCTCCTCCATACGGGTCGTGGCAAGAAATTCCTAGATTAAGAATACTTGAATATTAACACAACTATATCTTCTATCAATCATCCAAGGTCCGGTCCATCAATATGAAACTAATCACATTAACTTGGCACTAATCGTATATCCAAGGTCCGACCTAACAATTAGTGTTAATCCAGAACCACAATCTCAAATCAAAGTTTATACTAAAGATAAAATTCAGATCTAAAGCCATCAATGAAATTGCAATTCAAATTAATAAAACTACAATCATTCAATCCAAGAACATCACAATATCTCAAGTAAATTGTAAAATAAAATCAACCAAATCTACCTATAAGAAATGTAGAAATGAGAGTTCCTAAGGTTGGTTAACTAATTACAAAAATAACAAGGAATAATAGAAGAAAAGGAGAAAGTGAAACATAGACATTAAACCTTTTTCCTCTTCAACTCCTTCTCTTGATTCTTCTTTGCTTCTTCAATTTGTGTAGTCCAAATACCCTAGAATAGATTTAGTAGATTTCCTTATAGATCGAGGCAAACCTACCTAGTAAATTCCAAGATACTCAATACTACAACAAGTAGAGAGTAATCTCTTAGGAAAATTGGAAAATCAAAGTATAAATTTCTCTCTAAGTTCTACCAAACCTTTACAATTAAAAATGGCAGAGTAACATTATGTAAAACAATCCTAATCCAACCTCTATTAATGGTAAAAATTCCTATAATTTATAGATAACCGAAAGCAGGGATAAAATCGTCATTTTACAAAGAAAACAGTGATTCTGGCATGACTACGGGTGTTGCCCTTTCTTCTCTACGGGCGTATTGATGTCGTTATGTCCTACGGACGTAGAATCCAGAGTGCAACGGTCGTAGAGTAGTTAGTTATTTTATACGGGCGTGATGCACAAAAGGGCAACGGGCGTATATCTCATACGGGCGTAGTCAAGCTTCTAAGGGCGTAGCATAATTCCAGAATGTTGCTCTTTTGCCTCCGAATTTATCTTTTTAAGCCAATTTGCCCCTTAATCACTCAATTTATCTCAATTTAATACAATAAAACTCACAAATCATGCACAATTTATATCCCAAAACATGATCATATTTGATGTTATAAAAAATCATACTCGTGTTCTTCTGCGTTCCAAATCCAAGAATCTTCTTCATCAAACTCTACATCGCGATCGATGATAATTTTGTTGGTTATTGGGTTGTACAACTTGTAGCCTTTGGATCTTGAGTCATAGCCGATGAAGATGTGCTTCTTACTTTTGTCATCAAGTTTATTTCTCTTCCGATCGGGAACATGAGCATAAGCAATACTTCCAAAGACTCCGAGGTGAGAAACTCCAAGTTTTCTTCCACTCCATGCTTCTTGAGGTGTCTTCTCATGTACACTTCTTGTTGGAGAGCGATTCACCAAGTAGACTGCACAAGCTATTGCTTCACCCCAAAACTCCTTTGGCATTCTTTTGCTTTTGAGCATCTTTGCGAGCCATGTTGAGTATGGTTCGATTCTTCCTCTCTGTCACTCCATTTTGTTGGGGGGATCTCGACACTGTTAAGGGACGACGAATTCCATGATCTTCACAATACTTGTGGAACTCATTTGATGTGAACTCTCCTCCTCGGTCAGATCTCATAGCCTTAATAGGAAGACCACTTTCTTTTTCAACTAGAGCTTTGAATTTCTTGCAGTTCTCGAACACTTCTGATTTTTCCTTCAAGAAATATACCCATACTTTTCTTGAAAAATCATCAATAAAGTGGAGGAAGTATTTATTCTTACCAAACGAGTTTTGGTTTAATTGGTCCACAAACGTCGGTGTGTATGAGCTCAAGCGGCTTTGTGGTTCTTGATAACGATTCCTTTGGAAAACTTCTCCAGGATTGCTTTCCAAGAAAACATCCTTCACAAAGTTGATCACGTTGATTGATGCATGGAAGGCCTCTCACCATCTCCTTCTTCTCCAAGAGTTTAAATCCACCAAAATTGAGATGTCCAAAGCGTAGATGCCAAAGCCATGAGGACTCATTGTAGCAAGCCTTTAAGCACTTCGGAACATCATGTTGAATATTCAAGAGAAACATTCTATTATTTGTCATGGGAACCTTGGCGGTCAAATTACTTTTATCATCTCTTAAGAAAAGGTTATTTTCTTTTAAGTGAATATCATAACCTTTCTCTAGTAATTGAACCAAACTTAAAAAATTATTTTTCATGTTGGGCACAAAGTAAACATTTGAAATGAATTGATGGCCTCCATTTTTCAAGAGTATAAGAATCTTACCTTTGCCTTCCACGAGTAATTTTGATTTATCTCCAAAAGAGACATTCCCTTTTACCTTTTATTGAGTTCCACAAACAGTCTTTTTTCTCCACACATGTGATTGCTAGCGCTTTGTGTCAAGATACCATTTATTTTCTTGACGACCTTCATCTTTGTCTTTGCAAACAAGCAACAAAGTTCCTTCTTCTTCACCTTTGCCTTCGGAAAAATTGGCTCTTTCTTCAACCTTCCTTGATCTACACTCGGAGGCATAATGACCGAACTTGTTGCAATTGTAGCACTTGATGTGGAACTTATCGTTCCTCAACCATGCGTTGCCTCTTCCACGCCCTCTTGGTGCTTGTGAATTTCGACTTCGTTCTCTATTGTTGAAGTAGTTGTTGTTAAAGCCACCCCTTCCTCCACTTGCCATTTTTCTTCACAAACTTGGCACTGATACCATTTTGTTGGAAAATAGAAAGAGTATTGGAGATTATGTTTTAAAATGGAAGAGGCTATATTTAATAACTCAACTTGTATGGTTTTTTTTTTCTTAATACAAAATGGTGGGTTTACATCTCTATTTATAGGACTTCATGGACTATTCTAGAGACATTATTACATAACTAGTTTCTACACTCTTCTACTTAATTCTCCATTGACTAGCTTCTACACTTTTCTACATATCTCTTACAACTAATACAAGTCAAGGTGAATTCTAGAGAATTCAAGAGTACTCAAAACAAACTAGTAGATATAAGAAAATTCTAGAGATTAACTATATTAAATCAAGTTTAATATTTCAACAGGGAAATACTCCTACAACATTGACTTCTTGCATAGAATCATATTATGATGGTGGATACGCTTCCGTAGGATGTTCTTGGTGTGAGCACATTACACATGCCTTTGTTGTTTGTAATTGCCTAAAAATCTTTGAACTAAAGTAGTTAAATTAGACTTTTAATTTTTATGATCAAATTACCTCATTAACTTGCTTAATTGTTCCTCCCACTCTTGTAATGAATTGTTGACGATTCTCGGCCATGTTCGATATCATTAGCTAGGCTGCTTCAGGTGTCTGATTTACTAAATCTCCACATCTTGCTGCATCAATCATACTCCTATTGAATGTTAATAATCTTCATAGAAGAATTGGATTAGGAGTTGGTCTGAAATTTGATGGTGTGGAAAACTTTTGAATCTTTTGAAACTCTTCCGATAGTCACATAATGTCTCTCCAGTGAATTATGTGATGCCATAAATTTCTTTCCTAATGTTAGTAGCTCCTGATGCAAAAAATATTTTTTTCATCTCATTCTAAGTTTGTATTGATTTCAATGCTTTGTTTGAATCAATTATATTAGTAGAATTTACGCCTTTTCAAATAAGCAGATTGAGTTCTTGAATTAAGAAATTATTTTATAAGTCTGTGATCAAAATTGCAATTTGATGAAATTTACACCTTTGGATCGAAAAATAAAACTTAACCACACATGGTGGAACTAAAAGAATGAAATTTTATTAAAGTAAATAGTTTAGTGTCGAGAACTCCCCAAAGTCCCCTCCCCATCTCAAGGTAGAAAAATAACTATTTATAAAGATAAAATATTTTCTATAAATCCTAATAAAATAATAACTTGATAAATTTATCTTAAAAAAACTAAATAAATAAATAAAATCTTAACTAAAATTAAAAATGATTATCTTTGTCTCATAATAAAAATAATAATAATTAAGGTGGGACCACCAGAATTCATCTTCAAATTTTGAATTTGTCTTAATTATCTTGCAAATTATTGATAGCCATTGGTTCAAATTTTATCTTTTTCTCTAAAAGACTTCTTTATCATAATTGAGCATTAAAAATAGGTCTTTAAGCTATTGCTCAATCCTCACTAGAATCAAAAGAAATACAAATTTCACAAATTAACTAAATATCTAATCAAAACGTAAGAGAATTAAATATAGTAATTATGACAATTTATAACTTATCATTCGGCTACAAGACAACAGTAGCCTCGACATAGCCTAATCATGGAATGCTTTGAACCTTCAAAAATTTTATACTTAATTAGATAAGTAGTTGAATCTTCAAGTCACGTTTATGTTCGCCTTTTTATTTTATTTACTTGAACCTTTGTTTCGTCAGATAGACTTCAATTTATATTTATCTTTGTATATACTCAATTTTTAAGTTAATTTTACATTCGTCTATTTTTAAATGCTTTGCAATAATCGACTAAAACCAATTATAAATATAATATTACTTAAAACAAAAATATATTTTGTATTAATAATTACAAGTTTATAAAAACACAAAATATCCTAATCTTCCTCCACCGAAGGTCCCCCTTCTTCTATTGTAGGGGTTGGATCCTCTATAGCATCTATAACTCTTCACCATTAGAGCCTTTAGGGATAGGGGCCATAAGCTCTTGCAAATTAATGGCCCTCCATCCTAGGAATAAACATTCCTTTTGGTAGATTGGCTGATTTGTTGCAACGCTTTTGGTAGTCAAGCTTATTCCTAGGTAGATTGGCTGATTAGTTGGAACGCTTTTGGTAGTCAAAAGGAGGGATAAACAGCTTGAAAATTCTTTTCAACATCTTCTACAGCCTACTCGGTGACAGGCATGCTCAGTCGAGTGAACATGTTCCAACATTGAGGATCTATCAGGAAAGCAATCAAAATGACTTCTTTAGTTTCAACATTAATGAACCCTTTAAGCATCTCATATTTTGCTGAAGGCGACTGGCCTCTACTTTCCAACGACTTTGGGCATCTTCTAATTCTTCAGTCTTGGCCTTCTTTGTAGCCAATTATACCCAAAGGATCTCAAATGTCAAAGCCTCCTCCTTCAACTTCTACTTTAATTCAGCTTTTGTCTTGTTAAGACCTTCCACTTGTTTCTTAAGTGCCTCTCAGTTGGATTGTACACCGAAGTGGATGATCTATAACAAGTTGAACCTTTCAACCAACTCAATCTCCATCGATAGACTTTACAAACGCAAAAAAAAAAAAAAAAAATGATAGATTAATAATTTTGAAAACACTGAATCATATTCACCTTTCAAAATTTTAACTTGGTATTTTTTCTTATATAATGCATTAAGGAAGTTTTCATCCTCAACTGCATCCAGCGCTTCCTTGTCATCCAAAGGAAGACACTAATTGAAGAAGTTCTTTGCTTGACCAATGGTATGTATAGTATTAGTCACATCTA
Source organism: Cynanchum wilfordii (assembly GCA_025388415.1). NCBI lineage: Eukaryota > Viridiplantae > Streptophyta > Magnoliopsida > Gentianales > Apocynaceae > Cynanchum > Cynanchum wilfordii. Next base: position 21,580 of record JAHSUH010000182.1, read on the forward strand.
GTTCTCATATAGGAACAAACTTCTCCTTCGCACCACTCCCTTCCTCCTCAATCGTCTCTTTTTTTACCTTTGGGTAATAGGTGGAGTAGCTCCAATAGAAGTCACCTCCACAAGCCCTTTAGGTTCTAGAATTTTTACATATGGAACTTCAACTGAAGGAGACTCCAGTTCCTCAAGCCTTTATAGCTTTTTGATACTCCCCCAAAATGAAATATTTTTTACTTCCAGTCTAAAAGCTAGAGCTTCTAGATTAGCCAAATAATGTAATTCATTTAACAATGAACCTTTGATTTCTGTTTTGTAGCTCCAACGGCCTTCATGCAAGCCACCATACCTTTCACTTCAAAAATAGAAAGCTCTTGTTACTATTACCATTTATATGTGACATCTCCAAATCCATACCCTCATCCCCCATGCATAGGTTTCATATATCAAGCCGAGTCCCATACTTTAAGCCGAGTACTTCATTAGATCTTCTAGCCAATCCTCCTCGATAGTAAGTTCTAATCAAAAGTTAGATAACACCTTGATGTCTTGGGCATCCCTACTTTGTGAGACCCTTAGTCCCCGGGGCGTGGGACGGTCCCGACTGGTGCGGGACAGTAGTGGCGCAGATGCTGGACCCCTAAAAGAAGGATCGGGATTTGCGGAGTGCGCCGAATGTGTGTCGGGCGTAGTGCGCCGAGTGTGTGTCGGGCACTGTGGGCCCGGCAGTGTGGCATATGCGGTGGCATGAGTGAGTATCCTTGAGCTAGGTCGGGAAAGACCGAAGATGGGCTTGGCCCATGTGTTCTCTGCAAACCCTAGTTATGACTATAAATAGGGGCAGCTCGTGGAGGACAGGGACGACAAGAGAGTTGCAAGTACACAAGGTGGCACTAGAGTGGCCAGAGTTGTGTGCGAGCCTGTGCGCATGTGTTGTGCATTGTGAGTCAACAGTGTGTCGTGTTGACATACGATTGTGCTATAGTTAGGCAGTCGTGAGTGATAGAATAGTCGAGTGGATTGTATTCTATCATTGGCCGAGCAGTCCTTGTGCACGGACTGGCTCATTGTGTATATTCCTTATATTTGTTAATATAAAGGTTGAAAGTGATTCTTGTAATTACTTGTTTCCGCATAAGGGTTAAGGCAGTGTGCCCGACTCATTGATTGTGTTGTCGAGTGTTACATTCTGGTGGCCGTGCCGGAGAGACACCTCGTGACAAGTTTGGTATCAGAGCTCAAGTTCGAGCCTATTTGAGATGACATCGTCGTCTAGTGACCAGAGGCGAGCAGTGCGGCTCGACTCGTCTCCTTCACCTCACGCAACAACCGCAGATAGGTTGACACGGTTGGAAACACTTCTTCTACACTTTGTTCGAGCAGTTGGCTTGACAGAGCATGATGAGAATGCTCCGACATTGGTGGAACAGATCCAAGGACCACCAGATGTCGTAATGGAGGTGCATCAACTCCAGGAGATAATGGACAATGTCAAGACCGACATTGCTTCCTTGAAGCAGAGTGTGATGGAAGTTGCCATAAGCACTGCTGGAGCCAGTGTGACTAGGGCAAGGGTAAAGGTACCCGAGCCGGTGGCGTATTCGGGAATTCGTGACGCCAAGGTGTTCAAAAACTTCTTATGGGATCTTGAGCACTACTTTGAGACGGCCAAAGTCCCCGAGGATGAGCAAGTTGCGATTGCTACGTTGTATCTTTCCGACAATGCCAAGTTGTGGTGGCGTACAAGGGAGAAGGACCCTAAGAAGGAAAAGGTACAGTCTTTTAGGGAATTGATGGATCAATTCTTGCCCAAGAATGCCGAGTAGCAAGCTCATGAAAGCTTGAAGAAGCTAGAACAGACGGGAACTGTTCGAGAGTATGTCACCGATTTCTCTACTATTCTTCTTAATATTTCTGACATGTCCGAGGAGGACAAAATTTTCAATTTCTTGTCGGGGTTGAAAAAGTGGGCGAGAATCGAGCTCATGAGACAGAACCCAAAGGATGTTGTCGAAGCCTTTGGGATGGCAGATCGATTGACGGATATACAATTCTCTGCCCCTCCTGAGCCAGAAAAGAAGAATGTTTTTCCGAAGACAAAGGGGAAACCTTCGGGTGACAAGTCAAAAAGAAAGAATTATGTTGGTTGGAAATCGAAAGAATCTGGTGTCAAGTGCTACAATTGTCAGGAAATTGGGCACATGTCGTACCAGTGCCCAAAGCCAAAGCGCAATCGGAATTTGGTCAGTTGCCCCAAATCGAGAAGGCAGTGAGAATAAGGGGAGCCTTATGCTCGTGTGAACCCTATTCATTGTGCAAGCGCCATTCCAGGTGGGCCGATCGACCGACACACGTGACGTGGACTGATGTATGTCAATGTGGTCGTGAACGGCGTAGATATGTGGGCAATGATTGATTCTGGTGCAACCAACCGTTTCGTGGCGGACCGAGAAGCCACACGCTTGCGATTACCGCAAGAGAGTACCCACACCATTAAGGCCCATCAATGCCGCGCAGCAACGGGTGAGCGGCGGTGCAATGGTGAGTCTAAAAGTGGGAACTTGGGAAGGACAGTGTCGGTTGACGGCTGTCCCACTTGACGATTTCTATTTGATCTTAGGAATAGAGTTCCTTGTGATGGCAAAAGTGGCATTGATGCCTCACCTGCGTGGAATGATGATCATGGATGATATTACCCCAACGTTTGTACAGTGCAAGTACAAAGATTTGGGAGCGGAAGGGGTGGCCTAGGGATGTTGTCAGCAATACGGTTGAAGGATGGGTTAAGGCGTGGTGAGCCAACGTTTGTGGCTGTTATGTTGGAAGAAACGGACATTGTTCACTCAACACTGCCTCTGTCCGTGTCCAAGGTGTTGGACGAGTTTGCTGATTTGATGCCCGAAGAGTTGCCTAAGATGTTGCCGCCGAGGTGGGCAATTGATCATCGGATCGAGTTGGTACCTGGAGCAGTACCACCCGCGCAAGCGCCTGAGAATGGGTCCAACAGAGATTCTTTGGAATTGAGGAAGCAATTGGGCGAAGGGTTCTTGATGTCGATTTCATCGGACCCTCAAAAGCCCCGTATGGTGCGCCCGCCTTGTTCCAGAAGAAGGCAGATGGCTCATTACGATTTTGTGTTCACTACCGAGCTTTGAATAAGTTGACGGTGAAAAACAAGTATCCTATCCCTAATCAGTTGGATTTGTTCGACAGATTGGCAAAAGGGAAGTATTTCACCAAGATGGACTTGCGGTCCGGATACTGGCAAGTACGAATTGTCAATGGTGATGAACCTAAGACCACGGTGGTGACCAGGTATGGATCTTTCGAGTTTTTAGTCATGCCTTTTGGTTTGACTAATGCCCCAAGCAACGTTTTGTAAATTGATGAATGATGTCTTGTACGACTACTTGGATAAATTTGTAGCGGTATACTTAGATGACATAGTTATTTATAGTGAGTCTTTGGAAGATCATGTAAAACATCTAAGATTAGTGTTTGCCAAGTTGAGGGAATATGTGCTCTATGTAAAGAGGGAAAAATGTGAATTCCGTAAAAAGGAAATAAAGTTCTTTGGGCATATGATGTGTTATTTGAGTTATAAAATATTAATATAAATAATATAAATAATCGAATAAATAATACTAAAAATAATAATAATATTTAATATTAAAATAGGTTTGTCACAAATAAAATAACTCAATTAGGCAGAGCACCTATCGAAATAGTTTAGTAAATATGGTAATATTCGGATTTTAAATTTATAAAAATCGTTTTTTCCCTAAGACTTCTATTAAATTCTAGTGTGGAAAATATAATCAAACTAATTATGAATATGATTTGTGATTAAGGATCATTCAACAAGTAAATCAACCAATATCAAGAATGATAGGATTGAATTCTAAATCCTAGAAAGCAAATTAAAGCAAGTGAAGTAAAAATCATGGATGAGAGAATATTGAATATTTGAAGAACTCACTAAACACATTAGAGAGAGTGGAGGATACACTTCACAACAAAATCAAGTATCATGATTCAACTATTACAATTTCACCGGATCCGAGTCTAAAGATGAACTTCCTCAATACGTGTCGTTGAAAGAAATTCATACGTGAAGAACAACTCGAATATATTAGTAAGATCAAATCCCTACTAATCATCCAAGGTCCTGGTACATCAATAGGAAGACAATCCAACTAACCTAGCACTAATCGTATATCCAAGGTCCGGCTTAACAATTAGTGTTAACCCGAACCACAAGATCGAATCATAGCTCATCTCAAGATAAACAATCAAATCAAAGCCATAATTGAAATTGCAATTCAAGTTAATGAAATCATAACAATCAACTCACAATAGATCAATCTCATAGTGAAAGTATAACATGAAACCAACCACTTCTACCCTAAAGAAATGTAGGAGAAGAGAGTTCCTATTAGGTTGGTAAACTAGATTACAAGAATTATCAACAAAAATACTTGAAGAAGGTAAGAAAATAATTCCAAAACCAGTTGTCAATTGAATCCGGAAAGATCTCTTCACCTCAACTTTCTTCTTGAATCCTCTTCTTGTTCCTTGAAGCTTGAATGGTTGATCTAGCTCAAAATCCTCTTGATCAAGTCACAAAACTCTACCTCATAGACCAAGGAGAGATTTCATAACCCAACTAGAACACTTATTCACTAAAACAACCTAGGGAATTATCTAATCAAAGTTATTCAATCAAAGTAATAGAAATTCCCCAAGTTCTATACCAAAGTATATGAAATTGAAGAAAAACCCAATATAATATTCAATATCTAAAAACAATATGAGAAATTAATCCACAAGCCAACCCTAACACAACCCTAATCCCACCTAATCCAACCTTAATTAATGGTAAAAATTCCAATATTTATAGATAACCAAAACAGGGGTAAAATAGTAATTTTACACAAAAATCACTAAAATCTCGGAACAGAGCGCCAAACACGGGCTCAGTGTTATACGCAACACGGGGTCAGTGACGGTTTCATCACCGAGCGCGTGTTGACTCCGGCCGTGTTATGCCTTCTGTCTGGCCGTGTTCTTGAACCGAGCGCGTGTTCACTAGCTTGGCAGGGCGTGTTAAATGGCTTGTAAGGGCGTGTTCTTGGACCGAGCACGTGTTCCTGGGCTGGTTTTGTGCATCTTTCCGGAAATTGCATATTTAGTCCCTGAACTTCGCTCTTTTAATCAATTTACTCCACAAACTTCCCAAAAAAGAATATTTGCAATTAAACCCAAAATCAATCAATTTATCTCAATTTAAAACAATAATCCTCAACAATTATGCACAATTATCCTTCC
>JAHSUH010000183.1:0-27912 GCA_025388415.1 Cynanchum wilfordii
ATGCGCATCCATGGAATGCAATATAACCTTCAATACATTTTGAAAGGAATTCAACCAAACACATTTGAAGAATTAGCTACACGCGGACGAGATATGAAGCTAAACATTATCGCTAAGTGTAAACTGTCTACAAATTTGAAGAAGGCTCTTTAATACGAGTGTAAACTATCTACTATTGACGAAGGCTACATGATGATTTGAAGGCTTGTTAGAACGAGTATAAATTGTTCATATGTTGATGAAAAATCCTCCTAGACGTAAGGTTAAACCGCACATTACTCTTTAGTTGAAAGGACTCCATGATTTCTTTATGGGATACATAGGCAAATTAGAAAATTTCTTAAAAAAAAAAAAAAAAAATCCTCAAAAAGAAAAAATGGAAAAAAAAAGATTATTGCGGTAAAAAGGAAAAAAAATGCAGCACAAGAAAGGAAGGAGAGAAGGAAAGGACAACAAACACCATTGAAAACAGCACTGTGGCAAAAACAGAGAGACAGTCCTAAAGGCGACCGGATGAGGACCCTTTCACCGGAAAAGGACCCCTCTACAGAGGAAACCGATCAATTGCAACGTAGCATCAAGAAACACAAACGGGATGAGGATACGGAGGTCCATGCAACGCAGCATACATACCAACAGCTACCCGACAATAAAGATACGACAAATGTTTGGACAGGCCCCTCCACCTTTGCAGAGGCAGTTCGGGGGGAAAAGAATCCGAAACAGATTTATACTGGGGAGGACGAGGAAGATATCATTGATGACTTGACAATGGCTGAGGTGTGGCACACGCCAGATGAGAAAGAGGCAGAAATACAATGTCCCGAGTTGGACATACCTTGGGACCAATACAAGGAACTCCGGCAACCATGGAGGCGAGCCCTAATACTCAAGGTATTAGGCAAATCTTTCGGCTTTCGGGTACTTGAACAGAGAATTCGGAGACTATGGGAACTAGATTATGGATGCGAACTCATTGACATTGAGAAAGGCTATATAGTGGCACGATTCTACTCTCGAGAGGACTACCTCAAAGTTCTTGAGGGGGGTCCATGGACGGTTCTCGGCCACTACCCGACCATATCCAAATGGCGTCCCAACTTTACACCCTCCGAACACACTATTGCCACCACCCTAGTATGGGTTCGTTTTCTTGGGCTACCTCTGGAGGTTTTCAAAGAGAAAACGCTCATGAATCTAGGAAATAAGGTGGGCAGGGCTGTTAAGGTGGATCACACGACATATGAGGTTGCCAGGGGAAGATATGCTCGTGTGTGCGTAGAGATGGACCTAAATAAACCCTTACTACCGGTGGTAAGGGTCTATGGCAAAGTTCATGCGGTTGAGTATGAAGGTTTATATAGAGTGTGTTTTAACTGTGGACAATTTGGACATCACTTGGAACAATGTCCGGGATTGGCGAAATTACCCTCAGATGAGGTGATAATGGAAGGCGAGAAGGTACCGGACAGCAGCCCAATGGCGTACACAGTGGAGAATCCTTACGGTCCCTGGTTATTGCGCAGATATGCCCTGTCGGACCGCAACAAACACAAGCGAGGATGAATAGGCGGGCTATCGCCGTCGGCAAGAAACCAAGAGCTAAATCATCCGGACCAGAAAAGGAGCTTGGATGAACCGTGAGAGGGCGGGAAGAAACAGACCCAGGCCCAGATCGACCCCCGGTTGAGGAAGACCGGGCCACGGTCTGAAGTTTCCCAACAACCGAGGGCGGCAATTTTTGCCTAGAAGTAACACAAACGTGGGAGACAAAGTGCGCACGGACATCGGGGGAGAGCAATCGAGATTTGCTATTTTGGAGAATGGTACAGAGGAAGCCGAACATTCGCGAGATATAGAAAAACTAAAAAAGAAACGCTGGGACCCTACCGGACCAAGTGGGGTCAAAGGTCAAAGCCCACCAGAAAGCACCTGCGGGGCGGACCGTTTAAAAATAAAATGGGTATTAGAGTTGGGGAGAAAAGTAAGGGAGTTGTTATCGGCCCTAGGGGGGAAAAGAATACAGGGGCTCAAAAACAACTCAAGCCCAAGGGCCTAGGCGGAGGTAGAGGTTCCCGGGCCCGTGAGCCCACACCCACTCCTACACCTACACCAACAATTAATACACCTATGGGGACCTGTGGGGGTCGACTACTATGGAAATAGATCCCGAGCCCAGGTAGGAGGAACAACCACCAACCCAGACCAACCACCCGACCCGATCAGCAACCGGTCTCGACTCTATCGTTGCAGACACCAACTGGCGGAGAAGCCGGTATGGAGGTAAACACCACCTCCTCCTAACTCCCCCCTCTTTAATGATCAACAAAATAATGGTTTGGAATTGCCGGGGAGCCGGAGCCAAGCAAACGTGGGTGCATCTTAATAATATTGTGAAATACTATAATCCTAACTTAGTAGCATTATTGGAAACACGAGTCCCCAGTAGTGTGGGACGTAAATGGATGAAGTTTATTGGATTTACAGACATGATGGTCGTGGAAGCAGTTGGCTTTTCAGGTGGCATATGGGTATTCCGGAAATCTCAGAACTTGCTGGTTGAGGAGGCTTCGGCGAGTGATCGGATATTGAACCTTATCATACGGGAAGCAGGCCGAAAGGCATGGGTAGCCTCCATTGTGTATGCATCTCCAGATTACAGACATAGAACCGAACTTTGGGATTACATAACGAGAATGGGACAGCTGATAGATATACCATGGATCCTAGTGGGAGATTTTAACCAGATTGTCTCACCGGAAGAGAAGAAGGGAGGAAGACCACCTAATATTCAGCGCATGCAACAGCTTCAAGATATGGTGGATGCTTGTCATTTCATTGATCTCCACTTCCAGGGACCGAAGTACACTTGGACGAACGGTAGACAAGGGAGTGATAATATTAAACAACGGATTGATCGCGCATGGTGCAACATTTCATGGAATCGGATGTTTGTTGGAGCGGTGGTGAGGCACCTACCGAGAACCCGATCCGATCACCATCCGGTATTGGTGACCCTTGAAGCTCGGAAAGAAAGAGAACCGTACCGGGGCTTTCGTTTTTTGGAGGCTTGGTTCCAACATCCAGGTTTCGAACAAGTTGTGAAGGATGCCGGGACGGAGGAACCGTGCTCCCTTGATCGTACTATGATAGCCTTTAAGAAGCATGTTATGGAATGGAACAAACACACTTTTCGGAACATCTTCGAACGGAAAAAAAGATGCCCGGCAAGGATTTCTGGGGTGCAGACGGCTTTAGCCCGGGGGTACTCCCGACGTTTAGCCAATTTAGAAAAGAAACTGCTGAAGGAACTAGATGATATTTTGGATCAAGAACATAGCTACTGGCAACAAAAAGCACGGGGCGAGTGGCTACGCAATGGTGAGCGGAACACACGGTATTTCCATATGAGTGTTGTGGACAAGAGACGCAAGAACAAAATCATACAATCGAAACTTCAAGGGGAGGACTGGTGTACTGACACAAATGTTCTACAAGCGGCTGCTAGGTCATATTATAGGAGCCTGTACACGGCAGATCCCTCCACTGCCCATAACTCTGCGGGATGGAATTTTCCGAAGCTTAGACGAGACCAGATCGGATGGCTGAACAGGGAGGTGACAACCTTGGAAGTTCAGCTGGCTGTGTCCCAGATGGGGGCTCGTAAGACTCCAGGACCCGACGGTTTGCCAGCCTTTTTCTTCCAGCGTTCGTGGTCGGTGGTGGGTGCCATGATGATGACCGCCAACAAGCCGCACGTTTTCCAAACTGGGGCCTTTCCGGAGGATATGAATAAGGCACTCATCTGCCTTATTCCTAAGACAAAACAGACTGAGACTATGTCCCACTTGCACTACATATGCTTGAGCAATGTTATCATGAAGGTGATAACGAAGGTAATTGCGAACAGGCTGAAACCGTTGATGGGCCATCTGACAGAGAGGAACAGGCAAGCTTCATACCGGGGAGACATACCACTGACAACATTGTGATAGCCCAGGAACTCCTCCACTCCCTATACCGTAAGCAGGGGAAAAAAGGAACTATGATCGCTAAAATAGATTTGGAAAAAGCCTATGATAGAGTAGAGTGGAGTTTCCTTGAAGATATTTTGAAAACAGTGGGTTTTGAAGCAAAGGTACGGGCAGTGGTTATGAATTGCATTACTTCCACCCATCTCTCGGTGATCCGGAATGGACAGCTTGGAGAGTTTCAAGCCGGAGCGGGGACTACGTCGGGGCGATCCACTTTCACCATACCTTTTCGTCCTTTGCATGGAAGTCTTGAGCCGGAAAATACATTCAGCTGTACAAAGGAAGGAATGGCACCCTTGTGCCGCCAGCAGAAACGGACCGAAAGTATCCCATCTCTTCTTTGCAGATGACCTCCTTGCTTCGGAAGCAACGCGCCCTGGCAAGCAGAGTGTATGAAAACTATTTTGGGCCGCCTTTCCAGGGGAGTCAGGCGGCGTGTGAACTTGGCTAAATCCAAAATGTGGTGCTCTCCTAACACTATAAGGTCAGTAGCTCGGAATCTCTCAACTGAGTTTGGGATACCGAAAACCGGTGATTTGGGTATGTATCTCGGACTGCCAATGCTGCAGGGGAAGGGGAAGGCGGTACATTTCCAACACCTCACGGAGAAGGTTAGAATGAAGTTGAGCGGATGGAAAGGGCGACTCTTATCTCGGGCGGCAAGGCTGGTCTTGATCCAATCAGTCAATGTAGCCATACCAACTTATTCGATGAACATTTGTAAACTACCTGCGAAAGTTATAGAGGCTCTTGAACGAGCCAACGGAAACTTCTTTTGGGGTGGAAATGACCAGAAGCAATCGATACACCCACTTGCATGGGAAAAGGTCTGTCAATCGAAAGCAAGTGGAGGGGTAGGCATTCGGTCGTTGGAAGCAACAAATAGAGTGCTCTTGGCCAAACTTGCATGGCGAGTCCTGAAGAACCCTACCCGGTTGTGGGTAAGGATATTGTTGATGAAATATGGCCAAATCGAAACATGGGTGAACAGAGGGAAAAACAAACCTTGTTCGAATACCCGGAAAGGGTTACAGTGGGGTTTCGAGCTACTCAAACAAGGGTTGCAGGCGACTCAAGTGCAGAGATAAACGAGGAGGTCATTTGGAAACAGGCCACGTCGGGGATCTTTACCACGAAGTCGGCCTACAGCTTACTTGAAACGACGGAAGTACCACATGATGACCTCAACTGGAAGCAACTGTGGAAACTCCGGGGACCACAGAAGGGATCCTTGATGTTGTGGCTGGTTGCACACGGTCGTCCGAAGACCAAGGAGCTTTTGTGGCAGAGGCATGCATTAAACTCACCAGTATGTGATATTTGTAATATGGAAGTGGAATCAACCCTTCATGCGATAAGGGACTGTAGACTACCTGCCGAGGTATGGTCTCGGCTGTTACCTGAGGAACACGGAAGGAGCTTCGGGGAAGAAATGGATACTAGAGCTTGGGTTAAAGACAACCTGAATTGGCATAGGGAAAGGGAGATGTCGGGATGCAGCTGGAAGGATGTTTTTAACCAAGCTGTACAGGCCATATGGCAACACAGGAACCAAATGCTCTTTCAGTATAAGAGAGCACCTCACTTTTTGTATGTGGTTAGGGGTATCTTGGAAAGGGCCTTAGAGGTCAGAAATGTAGTTCGGAATAGCAAGATTATTTAGCTTAGGGTTGGGAGTTGTAACTCTGCTCTGTACAGTACTGCTGTAGACCTTTTGTTATTTATATAACCTCCATTCTTAGCAAAAAAAAAAAAAGGTTGCAGTAATAAAATAATAAAAAAAAAACTGCAGTAAAAAAGAAAATGATTAAAAAAATGCATAAAAAAATAGTAATTGCACTAAAAAAAAGACTAAAAAAAGATAATCAAATGAAATTGATATTTTTATTATTCATCTTGAAAATTTATAAGGATATTAGGCCCACTTTGTATAACTGGATTGCAAAAATAAGCCTATCTAAACCTTGTTGATGAACCCAGTCCTCTTATATCAAGAGTCAGCCAAACCAGATAACAATTTCATTAAAAGAAAAGCCAGAAATAAAAATGGGTCAGAAAAAAACAAAAAAAAAAGAAAAAGAAATCGGTCAAGGCCCAAAATAAAAATCAGTAAAAAATAGCTCCACATAAAAAAATGAACTGACCCATACAAAAAAAAGAGCACAGCCCAAATAAAAAAGCAGCGAAAATTAAATAAAAAAGGCTCAAAGGGACAGCCCTAAAAAATCATCAGCTGAAAATAAAAAACATATACCTGCCCAGAAAAAAGGGTCGGGCCCAAATAAAATAATTCCCCCGTTGGTCCCAAAATGGAGGGGTCTCCAAAACAAAACAAAAAAGAAAAAAGAAAAAAAAAGCGGCAGAATATAAAAAGATGGCCCACTCTGACAAAAAAAATTGGCCACCACAAAAAAAAAAGAAGGGAAATTGACCAAAAAAAAAAAAAAAAAAATCTGGGACATTAAAGATTTATGGCTACCACCAATCATCAGTTGGTGTAGCGCAAGAGGCTACACTGGCTTGGAAGGAGAGCAGTTCGATCCCCACAATATGAGGGAGAAAGGCTTAAGTTCGTAATCTCTAGACCTGCTCCGAGTCCAGATTAGTCGGTCATGCGGGTTCGAAACCCGGAACCCTTAAGAAAAAAAAAAAATTTATGGCTACCCACGTGTCCTTCATGCAGATAGGGCCAAGCAGAGACATCTGAAAACAGAGAAATCTGAAGATGGAAGCGGTAGTGAAGGCACTAAAGGAGAAGAAGAAACCCAGCAGCTTTCTCTTCAAGGCGAATGGTCGAAAGTTCGAATCCCTGAAGTGGTTAGCGTCACATTAAAATTTTTTGGATCGGACCCTCACCCTCGAGTAAGAGTTAGACTCTTACTAGCGCACCCCATACCAAATCCGGATTAGTCCGTCCGTGTGGGTTCGAAAAAAAAAAAAAAAAAAAAAAAAAAAAAAGCTACTTTGTCGAGCTGCTAAAAATAAGTGCTTTTTTGGGGATGAAATCACTAGGTCACCTCTTCTTTGTTTGACAATACAAACTCTGTTCTTTAGTAATCTCAAGGAGGCAAACCATTCTTCATCAACTTCGGTATTAGGACTATATTTGAAAATCATATTTATTTTGATTTATCTATATCTAAAATTGATAATATATATATATAAAAAATTTTAAAATTTATTCTAATACAAATTTTTTGGGAACAAATTCAAAAAGTGGTAATTTGTTGATATATAAATTTTATTTATATATTTAAAAATATAATTAAATATTATTTATATATTTACATTTATATATTATATATATTTAGATATAGGAAGATTCACCCTTATATGAGTGTGACACGTGACAATTTTATAGCATTGTTAGTCACTACATCTATAGGGCAAATTCCCTTAGAAAAAGGTTACTCACACCACACACTCAACACACATTCAAGAAGCTGAAAGTGAAGTTGAGAGATATTCGAAGGAGGCCAAACTTCTGCCGAGATGGGCCCTTCCTCTCCAAGTCCATTCCGAGACAAAGTCTAAAGCCCTAAGAAGAAGAAATCAAATTGTTCGACAGATTGAGATCAAGTTCAAAGGCCCTCGACATCGAATCCATTTTGAGATCCAACCGAAATCGTCCTCGGAAGAAATCAAATCAATTGGATCGAGACAAGCCCAAAACGCCCCCTCAAATCTATAAAGGATCGAATCAACGGATCCACAGACATTGGATTCTGTAACTTTATTATTATATAATTGTTATGTAAATTATTGTCTACAACTACCAACTGAGAGCTACGACATGATTATACCATTATTGGTAAATATATAAATCAAAAGTTTTACTCAATAAATTATTGCAAATCTAATATAATAATGCATCTTTTGAATAAAACTTTTAATTTATGTTTATAATTGATAGTTAATTCTAAAAAAAAAAAAAAAATTATAGTTAATTGACGTTCTATTTGTTAGAGATATACTAAAAGACTATCTCATATCTTTTAAATATTATATTATATATTCTTATTTATTATACATATCTTTTAAATATTGCCAATATCTAATGGAATTAAATCTCAAAATAAAAATATATTTAAATATTATAATATCAAAATTTTTATTTAAATTTATTTAATAAACAAGATAAAAGAAGTAAACATAATATTTATATCTTATTCTTAATTAATATTTTTTTTTTCATTAACTCCTAGTATGTCTAAAACTAATGAATTAACAAGTAAGCTATTATGGCTTCTTGACAATTAAAATTATATTTAAACTAAAAAAAATTAATTATTTTAAATATTTAAATTATCATTTTTTTTTACTTACAATTATTGATAAATATGAATATATATATATATAGAGAGAGAGAGATAAGAAAAACAAAATCAATCATAAAAAGAATATGAAGCAAGGGAACCATAATACTTCTCATCCTTACCACAATTGTGCTCATCGTTGTCGTCATCATCATGATCCTCAACCTCGTGCTCGACCGAACCGATTGCAATCTGCTGCACCAGCACCCCCGCCGCCACTATCAGCAGCGCTACGAGGATTTGTGAATGCTATACACGATTTATTATTCGAAATTAGGAGCACGCTACAGTGTGCTCATTGCGACTGTGTTTTTAGTGTTGAACGTGAATTGAGAGGGCGGCCGGACTGTTCTTGTCGTTGCCATCAAATGATTAATGCCTCTTATGATTTACAAAGAACAATAACATCATCATCAACAACGGCGGCACGTGATGATCACGTGATCAGGAGAGAAATAATCAAGGAATATTTGCTCACGAGAGATTATTCTTCTGTAATGAAATCGGGAAACGAAGAAGGTGATGAGATTTGCGTGGTGTGCTTTGACGAGATGAGAGAAAAAGAGAAATTTAAACGGCTTGATTGTGGACACGATTATCACGAGGAATGTATTACTAAATGGCTGCTGCGTAAGAATTCTTGTCCTATATGTATCTCTGTTGTTATACCTCCAGATTTTTGCACAACTCAGTCATCGAACGCGGCGACGGAATAAGGTTTTGTTTGGATTGATTTTTTTTTTTCTTTCAGAAATTTTTGGCTTAATTCAAGACGGTTAATTTGAATTTTTATTTTTCATTATTATTATTTTTGACATTTATGAATTTATATCTTCTATATGTGATTTTTGATCTTACACGATCAGTTAAACAAGATTTTAAACAATAAAGAAAATAACAAAACTTTATAACATTAAATTCCCAGCAATATAATTATGAAAGTAAGATGAAAATCCAGCCATGCAAACCTTGCTTCAATCGTGCAAAACAAGTTTGAAATAGAGATATTTCTTCATGAAATTAGTCGAGAAGATTCAAAATAACTAGAAGAATAAGAAGAATATAATTTTATTATATTTTTCTTGAAGATAAATTAAAGGGTTTTGAATGTATGAAGAGAAACCCTAACTTTGCATGTCAAACTTAAATATAACAAAAGAAATGATAGAAAATAATGAGCATATATGTATGTATATAATACCATTGATCTTGTAGATTTGCTACCTTACAAAAGAGATGAATATCAAATGAGTTCCACAGCAGTGAAACCTTTGCTACATTGTATACGTACTTAGATTTATAATCATAACCCCAAATTAAAGATCCACACAGGCTATAATGTAAATATATATATATATATATATATATATTTAGGGTTTTCATAATTATGGAAGAACATAATTAATTTAGTATTCCACGGAGCTTAATTAATTTGAGATCTACTACGGATTCGGAACCTTTCCATTGATATCAACAACTTTTGGAGGCAAACAGCTTCTGCATGGGGAATCAATTTTAGACGGATCTCCATGATTATCCTCAGCTGAACCAGTATATCAAATTCATTATAATTATATTAGACCAATATATATATATATATATATATATATATATATATATATATAATCAAGTATCGATTTTAATTAGAGATCATGAGTTAATTAGACATATATTGATAGTAAAAATACTTAAAGTTTTCCATATATATATGTAAGAAATCAAGATATTTTTTAATATAATAAGTAAAAAATCTCGAGAAATTAATATACAACTACTACTCACAGGTTATCAAAATCCTTGCTGGTTTGGCAGCAGCTGCAGGCAGCTTATTATCTTGAGCTGAAATTAGTAAGAAGAGTATAAGGATGTTAATTACCATTAATAATCCCTTCTTGTTGGCCATCGATCCTATTTTCTCCCAATCTCTCCACGAAAGAAAATTGGAATTTTTAGTTTTGTAATGTATACATGCGTTTCCTTTTTCTGCATATATACATATAGCCAATTTTCTTCGTCATCATTTCTTTTTTTTTTTTTTTTTTTTTTTTTTTTTTTTTTTTTTTTTTTTAAAATTTAAAGCATTATATATAATATCTGGAATTGATTATGACCTTATACTTGCTAGTAATTGAACTATATATATCTTTTTTGACGGAGAAATTTAACATTTTAATACGTGTTTTATTAGATATTTTTATCATTATATTATTTTTCATTTTGATCACATTTTAATTAATTTTTAATCAAGTTAGTACATTGTGAACTAATAGTATGATTAGCAGGATCACAAGAAAATATTGTAAGGCAAAAAAAAAAGAAAATATTATGTTTACTCTAACTCTTACATCTCACATCGAATATCAAATCCTAGAACTTTTGTAATATTTACAATGCACTTTCTTATTATGTCAAGTTAAAGAAATGTGTTTTCCCCTTGCTCTGCATTATTGAGTGTTGATTGGTTGGTTTCTTTCACTATATATATGTTTTTTTTTTTTTTTTTTTTGTTAAGCACTATATATATATGTCAATATTACATAATTTAGTAAAACTTTCAATTTATGTTTAGAAATGAGAATATAATTATAAAAAGGAAAGATTTTGTATATAAATTTTCGTGTAATCCAAACAACCGGAGTATTCCACATTGTTTGTTTTAAAAGAAAGACAACAAAAGGCGGCGCCGACATGGTAAAGAATGGTATAAACATTGTCCACCAAAACTATAGTGGGGAATTAATGCATTTGAAAATTAATTTCTATGGTCATAATTGTCTTTCTCTCAGCCTCAGCCGACAGCAGCCCTCCCTCTCCTCCATTTCCTCCGGCCAAGAGAGAAGCTTGGCTCCGGTTAAGCTTCTCTCTTGGCCAGAAATTTTCAAATTTTCCATTTCCTTCTTCTTGTTTTTGTTTTCTTCTTCTTTTTTGTTCTTTTGTTACTATTTTGTCTATTTTTTGATATTTTTTATCATCTTTTATTTTTCATATGCAAGATATCTATTTGATCTTAGTTGATCAAGCTATTTTTCTTCTTTTTGAAGAATTATCTTTTAAACCCAGTTTTTACTTGGGCCATTTTCTCGATGTTTCTCTTTTTTACAGATTATCTTTGAGATCTATGATTCGCCCTGGAGAGCAAAGATCGTTGATGAAGGAAGAAGATAAACTCGAGCTCTTCTTGCAAATGATGCCAATGATCGATGGTCGAAATGTCATTATTATAGATATAATAGTTGTAGTGTTGTTGTTGTTGCTGTTGTTTTTAGTTTTGTTTGTTTTTGTTGTTGTTTCCGACTCTCCTAATTTTTTTAGGATGAGTCTTGTTGTCTCCACCTTTTTAGGTTGGATGTTTCTTGTTACCATGAATGATGATTATTCATTCATTTATGTGTAATGTTTCTTATTATTAATAAATATTCACTTATCAAAAAAAAAAAAAAAGACTCTTTTGCACAAAGAAAATGAGTTTATTGGACCAATATGTTAAAAAGAGTGATAAATTGACATTTATTTTAAAAAGTTTAAATAGATAGACATACGATTAAATTTATTCTCTGAATATTCTCTTCCCATGTGGACCAATGAAAAATTTTATAAAAATTTAACAAATGTTGGCCAATGATAATTTTTAATAATAACACAAATTAAATTTCAACCTCGAACTCTAATATTATATTAAAGAGTAATTAATTGTCACATAGTCTAAAAGTTTAAGCTGGTAAAGAGAAATTAAATTTATTCATTTAATCATGTTAAAGGTACGATAAATTAATAGTAAAATAACAAAGATTTTTTTTTTTTTTTTTTTTTTTTTGAAATAAGCCAAGACAAAGATTTTGTAACAAAGGGGAAAAAAAAGAAAAAATTCCATTCATACTAAAATAGAATAATTTTTCAATTAATTAGAGTCTTGACAATTTATGTTTTTTTAAGTTTATTTTCAAAAGAAATGTGGGTAATATAGGTGATCCAACACATACATTTTTATAAATAATAAAAGAAATGCTTTCCCAAGTCTGAACAAAAGAAAAATAAATAAAATAAAATAAAGTTGCAAATTGGTAATTTGGTCCATCAAGTATTTCATATTGGCTATTTTGTTTCTATTACATATATATATATATATATATATATATATATATATATATATATATTATATAAAGATAAATAATATTGTATCCTTTACATACTTTATGTGAATCCCATGACTTTAAAAATCGCATAAACCTTGTTCACAATGTTGGATGCACCTCATGTTCATTGTAGCTAAATGATATTCGTTTGCTATATGACACATGTGAGATGTGTCTCACAACTTAAAAATGCATATGTGAACAATAAATTTTTTGTTTAATTGTAAATCAAAATTACAAAGGAAACGAGAATTACATGTAACAAAGTATATTTATAAGAATTCAATTTACAATGGGTCATATCTCTATTGATCCGTTGATTTGATCTATCATGGATTCGGGAACTATTTGGGCTTGATCCCGATCCAATAATATTTGATTTCTTCTGAGGGCCCGTTTTGGGTTTGATCTTGAAATGGACTTGGAGGAGAGGAAAGTCCATCCGGAAGTTTGATATTCTTCAAATATCTCTTAGAAGCTTCTGTGTGTGTTTTTATTGAAGAAATTTGCACTCTATTTATAGGTAAATAAGTGAATAGGTGAAGAGGGTGACAACTAATAACACGTGATATAGATATGATTTTAACTAAACGTAATCATCGTAGGATTTTTTATGACTTGAGTTTTTATAAAGAGTACCTCCATCCTTAACATCATCATTCATGTCTTCAAGTCTTTAGATTATTGAAGAATTGGAATTTTCCTCCCTCGATGTAATATCGAGATGGTCAAAGAAGTTTGTCTTTATCAAAATCAGAAAGTCTCAAATCGAAGAGAAAAAATTCTCTTACTAAACCCTAACCCTCCTCCTCTCTTCTTCTTCCATTTGTAGCCACCCCAACTCTCCTTCTTCTCCCCTCTTCTCATCTTCTTCTCTTTACTGCCAGCCGCCAACTCTCTTTCTCCTTGGCCAAGGGAGAATTTTAGCTTCAGCTAAAAATTTTCCCTTGGCCAGAATAATTTTATTTACTGTTTTTATGGTTTTTTTCCCTTGCTGTTGTAGTTTTTTTTAGCTTGTGTTTTTCTCTTGTTTTCTTATTTTGTATTTATTTATTTGGTATTATTGCTATCTTTTACATCTCATATGCATAGTTTTCTACTAATATTTAAATATCAATTTTTTCTTCTTTTGTTAGAAGAAATTTTTTTTAAACCTAGACTAAATCTGGGCCCTTTGTTAGTATTATGTCTTCTTTTTAGGTATTCTATGAAATTTTTTATGCGTCCGGGATGGATTAGACTACTGTTGAAGAAAGAAGGAAAAATTTTTACAAATGAGGTTTGATATTGAGAGTATGAAGACCAAAGATTGAGTATGTTCGCGCTACTTAGTTTTAGTACTTTGATTGTATTAGAGTGAATGACTTTAATCATTCATTTGTATAATATTTTTATTTTAATGAAAATTCACTTATAAAAAAAATATTCTCAAATCGAAGAACCATTTTTTTTATCTTATTATTATTATTATTATTGACTGCTTTCTCTCTCTTTTTTTTTTCTAATGCCTCAACTCGGATATTAGAAATGCTTCTTCCTCTTTTTTAGGTAGACACGAAATGCCATTTTCAAGTCTTTTTAAAGCATCACAAATGGAATGCTTGCACAATGTGGAGTGTCGTAGCTTCATCGACTCCAATTCTTGGTGCCGATGAAGCTACAATCTCCACAAGTTGTCTTTGGCCTCCTTGACATTTTTTTTTTTTTTTTAATAAAAAGAAGAAATCTTGTTGCCCAAAAGAAAATCACATCATCTCACAACAAGAAAAGTTCAAAGAAGAATTCCAGTGGTAATTGGTAAAGGTCGAAGCATATTTATTTGGTGAACAATTGTGACAATTTGCAGACTACAGCAGAGATGCAGATCAAAGAAGCACACACACTGCATTCTCTTTCACTTGTGGCATCAAATTAAAGTATTTTCCTTCTTCAATTCCTGTGAAGATTTGCAAAGAAATCTCCTCTTAATCCATCCTTATTCTCATCAATGGTCAGCTCTTGTTTCAATGAATAATTTGTAATTCTAAAGTTTGTAAAAATATCCGCTACTTGATTGTCAGTAGAAATTCCTTATGATAGATATCATAATATCTATCTTAATATTTATCTTTTATATTTAAATATATCATTTAATAATTCCTTACTCAATCAGAAGTCTATTCCGATTAGAAATCATATTTTATTATAAATACAAGGCCAAACAAAGAGGAAAGGTAAGTGAAATTCTTCTTTAAAAAACCCTAATCTTTTCAAAGCATAGACAAACCGGGAAGGTTTCTCCTGGTTTTCTTCCATAAATGTTCTTTCAAGTAGGAAAAAATTTCGCTCTTCGATCTTCCAAGAAGGTAGGGTAGCCCCAAATATTTTCCTTTACTTGTACTAATAGACATACCCAGCAATTGGGCAATCGCTTGTCGCCGGTCCTCCCTCATCGCTTTAGAAAAGAAAATGGAAGATTTGTTGACATTAATCTTTTATCCAGAAACACGTTCAAGAGACAATCGTCTGCAAAAAAAAAAAAAAACCACAAGTGAGAGAGAGAAGGGGCATTCCTGCCCATTTGTATACCCTTCCAAACACCACTATTAACCGCATGATCAATCATGCAAGAGAAGCTTTCTGTACATAAGATAAATAGGTAGCGGATAACGGGTCACCTTGTCTAATGCCTCTTGTGGGTATAAATTGTTTTGTAGGTTCGCCATTAAGAAGAATTTGAAATCAAACAGTAGACACACATTAAATTAATCATGCTAGACGGAAAATACATTCGATCGGGGTAGGACCATTCCACACGATCATAAGCCTTGCTCATATCAATTTTAATAGCATCCATTTCCTAAAATCATCAAAAACACTTTCAGATTCTCCAACAAGACTATGTAATATAGATTTTATGCAATTCACCAACATACCTTTGATGAGAGAATTTTATACACCACATTATATAAATTAAAAAAAGAAGAAGTTAACTCATATAATGAAATTATTAGTATTATTTTATACATTTATGAACTTATATCTTTTTATAGTTTATGTGATTTTCTTAGGTATTGTAAACAATAAATTTCACAAGATAATAATATATTTTTGATGTTGGACTCTAATTTTTGTATATCTCCGTTTCTTTTCGTTCAAAGAGAGGACCTAGGGGATCGTCAAAGTTTATTTTCTTTTCTTATCCGGAACCCTGAATGTTTCTCTTGGTCTCTATATAGATGAAAAAGTGACCAAGAGAGAATGTGTGTTCATAGAAACACATGTATTCATATTCTTCATTCATTTATAATTAATTAATTTAAATAAAATTGGAAATTGCGAAATTTCACTTTCTATATACATATATATATATAAATAATAACTATCTACATGGCAATAGAGACGGAGTTTCCTCCGAATTTTTTTGAGAATTTGTATAATTTAACCATATATATTACAGATATATATAAATTTTGACTTTCTTATATATAACCATCCATATATATTACGGAGTTTGCTCCGAGAAAAAGGATTTATAGGTTCCGGCCATTTTATACTTCTGTATTTACGGCACGTTAGTTTTGGTTATACAAAAAAATCTCAAATTTATTATGATTCAAAAAAGTGTCAAATTAATTATTATTATTATTTTAGTACTTCAATTTTCCTTTGTTATTTATCTACTCCTTAGGCCATTTTAGAATGTAAAAAAATGTAAATAATAATAATAAAAAGAATTAATTAATTTTTTTTATTAAAAAAGTAAGCTGAGTTCTTCAATTTTCGGCATTTCTTTTTTGTACGATATAATATAATTATTATACTTAAAAAATACCGATAAAATTAGGGTATTATTAAAAATAACACCATAATTACTAATGCATCACTTTTTTTTTTTTTGAGGTGGTATCCTAGGCCCTTCCGGCCTAGACTAATCCACCCAGGAAGGCCCAACAGTGCGGGTATACCCGCACTTGCGAATATATCTCGAACTGTGGAACCCCGTGTGAAGTTTAAACCCTTAAAGGTAATGAAGAAACTCCTAAACCAATGGCCGGAAGAGGAACTTCCTAATGCATCACTTAAAACTCCTAAATATTGAGATAGATTTTAATTTTGTATTTAAAACACAGTATATTTTTTTGATACATTGCCCTTTAACTTCTTATTTAAAAAGTATAATTATAATGAATTAAATATTTTATTTAAAATTAATATTTTTTGTAAAAAAATAAATATTATATTATTATTGGTGTCACTGACTGGGTCTTATAAGGACTATTCTATTTTGTTTTTATAAATAATAAAATGATATAAAATGTAAAAATATTATAAATTAAACAAGTTTTAATAGTAAAAATAATATAATATAAATTATATTTGTATTTAATAGAATATAATATAGTTTTTAAAGTATTAATGTTTTAATAAAATATTTAATTACTTAAAAATAATAATAAAAAAAATTCTTTAAATATATATATATATATATATATATATATATATATATATTAGTACTTCCTAACTGGTTAGGGTCCAATGGAATTCATGAAAAAGACCCTTTAGGACGACCTAATAGGTCTCCTGAATTTAACTCGTTAGGATTGATCCGATCTAAGAAAACATATTAAAAATATAAATTTTTTTAAAAAAATTAAAATTTACAAATATATATATATATAATTCAATATAATTATGTTTTATTTTTTAAAATATTTGATTGTAAATTGTGTATAATTTTAAAAAAGATTTATTTATACATACATACATACACACACATATATATATATATATATATATATATATATATATAATATATTAGCATTGATCTTGTAGATTTGCTACCTTACAAAAGAAATGATATAAAATGATGAGCTCCACAGCAGTGAAACCTTTCCTATACAGTATATGTACTTAGATTTATAATCATAAACCCCAAATTAAAGATCTACACAGGATATAATATAAATATATGTATATATATATTTAGAGTTTTCATAAATATCGAAGAACATAATTAATTTAATACTCCACGGAGGTTAATTAATTTGCGATCTACTACGGATTCGGAACCCATCCGTTGATACTAACTTTTGCCTTTTGGAGCCAAACAGCTTCTGCATGGGGGGTCAATTCCAATCGAACCTCCATGAAGAGGGTCACCTTAACCAAAATCAAATTCATTATAATTTTATTAGGCCAATATATATGCAATATATATATATATATATATATATATATATATATATATATATATCTCAATTGGTATCAATTAATTGTAGAAAGATCATGAATTTAAGATATATTGATGAAATTAATATTGAACTACTCACCGGTTCCCAAAATCCTTCTTGCTGGTTTGGCAGCAGCAGCAGGCAGCTTATTATCTTGAGCTGAAATTAGTAAGAAGAGTACCATTAATAGTTCCATCTTGCTGACCATCGATCCTAATTTCTCCCAATCTCTCCACACCAAAGAAAATTGGAATTTTGAGTTTGTAATATATAGCCAATTTTCTTCGTCAACATTTCTTTGGGAAGAAAATTTCCAAGTCTAAGTTTCTTTCCGAAGAAAATTCATGTGATTTTTTTCTTATTTTGAATTTTAAAGTATTATTGTCTCTAAAATATCTCGAGCTCATTATGACCTCATAACTATTATTAATTGAACTATATATATCGTCTTGATGAAGAAATTTAACATTTTAATACTGTTTTTATGCGATTGTACTATTTTTTAAATGTTTTTCAAAAGCCATTAATACCATGAAAAAGTGCATTGTGAATACTGCACTGAAGTCAAAGGTTCAGGTGAGACATTCCCTCAAGTAAAATATGACTTCTTATACCGAATAGTCTAAAATTATTATATATATATATATTTATTTTTAATCAACTTAGCAAGTTGTAGACTAGTAGTAATTAGGATAGGTTGACAATTAATCAAAATATTGATAAAAAAAAGAAAGAAAGAAGAATCTCCCTTTGTTTTGACCTTTTTAGGCATCTTCAACGCGGTATATATAGTCACATCTTGACTTACAAGTCTTGGGGTTTTGTTTGATTTGGTAGTAAATGGAGAATTAGCCATGGCCAGCTTATATATACCAAAATCACAGTTGAACTAATTGTGGGCTCTGCATTATTATTATTATTATTATTATTATTTTGTTAGACTAGTTTCAACTCTTACTTGAGAGAAAATTTCAGTTTGGTTCTTATATAAAGCTCGGAGATAGAATTAAACTCTTGACCTTGTGTAACATTCACAATAGGCTTTCACAATATTTGATTGTAAATTGTTATAATTTAAAATTCTAAAGTATTTTTCCACTTGTGTTTAAGAGTATTTTGAGAGAAAAGAAAAATAAAGAAAGAATAAAAAATGCCATAAATTTGGTATTTAGGGTGTTGTGTTTAGCAATGATGTTCAATTTAATTAATCCAAAAAAAATATTATAATTATAATTGCATTGAAAATTTTATAAAACATAGAATTTTTTCTGTACATTTCTATGATTTTGGTCTTTTTTAACCTAAAGTAATAAAATTTTATTACTTTTTCATAGTATATTTTAAAAATAAAAAAAAAAAAAAAACTAAGTAACAGAAAAAATGTGAAAATTATAGAGATGAATAACAAATTAATAATAAAAATAAAGAGAAAAACTGATTGAGGTCCTCCAAAAAATAAAGGGGTAGATGTGGAAGATTTATATATATATATATATATATATATATATATATTGTTATATGTTTTTTTTGAAAAGGAAATTCATCCAAGAAAATTCAGTTTGTGTCCAATCTTCTAGTTCTTTTTCTCTTTCTCTAAATATTTTGAATACTTTTGTTTTTCATCAAATTGGTATTAGAGCCAAAGGATAAGTGGGCTGCATGTGCATGTTCGGTGGGAAAGCCCTCAATGCGATGTCCGGATTGGGTATCAACCCAACTCCCACATATGAAAATCATGCAAGAATTGGATAGAATATAAGAATTCCACATACTCCATTAGTATGAGGCAGTTTAGGAAAGTGCCCATAAATAATCAAGAACAAAAACCGTGAGGGCTTTGGCATTAAAGATCCACACAGGCTATAATATATATATATATATATATATATATATATAATATTTAGGGTTTTCATAAATATCGAAGAACATAATTAATCAAGTACCTCCACCGGAGCTTAATTAATTTGCGTCTACTACGGATTCGGAACCCTTCCGTTGATACCAACAACTTCTGGAGGCAAACAGCTTTTGCATGGGGAACCAATATCAGACCAATCTCCATGAACACCGTCAGCTGAACCAAAATCAAATTCATTATAATTTTATTAGACCAATATATGTACCAATATATGTATATATATATCTGAATTTATAGCAATCGTAGAGAGGTCAGCTTTTCTAGATATTTTCTAATATGATAAGTAAAAAAATCTCAAAAAATTAATATAGAACTACTCACAGCTTAAAATCCGTAAGAAGAGTAAAAGGATATTAAGTACCATTAATAGTCCCTTCTTGTTGGCCATGGATCCTAATTTCTCCTAATCTCTCCACACAAAAGAAATTTGGAATTTTGAGTTTGTTATGTATCCATGCGTTTCCTCTTTCTGCATTTATATACCCCAATTTTCTCCGTCAACATTTCTTTTGGAAGAAATTAAAGTCTAATTTCTTTTCGAAGAAATTTCTAAATTCTACATTTCTTTTGAAAGAAAATTTAAGAGAGTTTTTTTTTTTCGAAATTTAAAGTATTATTACTTCTAAATTATTTCGAATTATTCATAATTGAACTATATATATATATATATATATATATATTTTATTGACGAAGAAATTTAACATTTTAATACCTATTTTATTAGATATTTTTACTATTGTATTATTTTTTTATTTTGATCATATTTTAATTAATTTTTAATTAAGTTACCACGTTGTGAACTAGTATTAAGAAAAAGAAGTATGGGAGAAAAAAAAAAAAGAAAGATAACAGCAATAAAATATTAAAAAAAAAAAATCGTAAAGTTATAAAGAGAAGAAAGATAAAGATTGGAAGAAAAACAAAATCTTACTTTAAATTAAATAGAAAACCTGAATCTCTTTTTAGAATCCATCATATATAGGATTTATTGATTACAAAAGTAAGAGTATTCAAATATTTTTGGTGAAGAGAAAAGGAATTAAAAGAGTGGTCACAAATTGTATTTTATTGGATGAATTTCCTTTTAAACTTAACTTCACAATAAAATACAATACCAGTATTTTTAGGCTCAAATTAAACTCTTCAAATTACAACACTTATAGCAATAATAATAATAAAAAATCGAAACCTAAAAGACAGTGCGGAAATTCTGACCAGTCATTACTAAAACTATCATAACTTCTTCTAGAAGACTCCAAACGACCTGAAATTTAAATCATCAGAAACTAGACATCCAAAGCTTCAAATTTATAGGTCATATGTTTAATAAAGGGTAAATTTGTAATTTATATAAACTAAAACCTAAAAACCCTACATTTTCTCTCTTCTTCTTCTTCCACCGGTGATGGTGGCGCATAGAGGCAACGACGCACAGTGGGTACTTGGTCAGTCAGACAATGTCGTCAACGACAAAGGTAACCACCACCAGAACTCCCTCCCCTCCTTCTTCTTCTTCTTCTTTTGGCGTTGGAGGCGCACCGGTGAATTGTTGCAAAACCAAAATGCAGAAAATATTTTGATTAGCTTTGACATCAGAAAAACCAGAACTCAGCACACTATAGTATATACTGTTCAATTAAAAGAATATAGAGATAGAAATTAAATTTATGCTTTTGTTGTCGATTCTGGAGACGTTATTTTCACTATTAATTTATGGTTAATGTTTTATTGTGGAATGCAAGCCTCAATTGTTTAAGTAATCCTTCAATGTATATATAAATATATAAATAAATGAATGTAATGCTTCATTTTGCGTTGAATTCTATTATCAGTTCAATTTTTTTTTGGTACATATATATATATATATATTTGCCTATCACCTGTTTGTGTTTCTATGTCTATTTAACAATTTTCTAAGATCAAATCAAGATTTAATCCTGTTTCAATATTAGTAGCTGCTGCTTTTGTTCTAATGGTTAAATGTTGCACAAGAGTGCTAACAACTTAAGCTTGTAGTAGAATTTCTGTTTATTAACCTCTCATGGTAAAGTTTTCATATCACGTAGTCTTGTGTATCCGAGATCCACATAAGTCAGAGATGAAGAAGACCAATTTGAAGGTAAATTTGTTATGATATTGACATGATTAAGACAGAGTCTAAGATGGAAGGTAGTGGAGCCCAGCGGCAAAGAAGGAGAGGGGAGGGGGGTTCTAGTGGTGGTTTCCTTTGCTGCCGGCGATATTGTCCGACTAACAAAGTACCCGCTGTGTGCTATCATCGCCCGTGGAAGAAGAAGAAGAAGAAGAAAAGAGAATTTTGCCGGTGGAAGAAGAAGAAAAGAGAGAAAATTTAGAGCTTTTAGATTTTATTTTATTTAAATTACAAAATTACCCTTTATAAAAATTAGTTTATTTTTTAAGTAATGAACAAAAATGTCTTTGTCAAAAATAGTAAAAATAGTTGACTAACGGTAAAAAAAATCTGACCTAACAGTTAAAATTGACGGAAGGGCATGTAGTGGGAACTTTGATTTTGATATGTAAGGGGTGTCACCGAAATAGTTTACCTTATTAGTATTATTATTTTGGTTAGACCAGTTTCAACTCTTACTCGAGAGAATATTTCAGTCTCGTTCTTACATGAAGCTCAGAGATAGTATTGAACTATCGACCTCGTGTACTATTCATCCCTTAAGTTATATAATTTTTGTGTTCATCCTTATTTAAAATTTTTATATTATTTCATCCATTATCTTAATAATTTGATAAGTTTCATCCATTTATCATTAAATTGACAATCAACATTTTTTTTTTTTTGGGGTTAGCCAGGCCAAGGCAATAGTGCAACGCCAAGGAGACTCTGGAGAGCCCGAGTAGCAAGCTACACATTGGACTCTCCCCCTTAAAAAATTGAGTTAATATCGTGTGAGCCGATGGCTCACATATCAGATATTAAACTGATAAGAACAGATTAGGCAGGGTGTACAAGTGGTTTGGATGAACCACACTAACGGTATTCATCATTCGAACTTTTTGCATAGCTATCGAGAACTAGTGGAAAGATGCCTCCACAATGTGTTGGAGCTACTTTCTGCTTGGGCTCCTGACCCTGATGTATAGCTTGAGGTAGTTTATTCTACCCTTTAGGCTGATTGATACTTGTTGTAATCTTGTTTGTTCCTTGGGATGAACAAACAAGTTATTTTCTTTTTTTTTTGTTTTTCTCTTTTAGGCAAAATACATAGAGGGAGATCTATTCGATGTGATTATGAAACTTGAATGACTTGTAAGAAAGCACACAAAATAATGGATGTGAATTATTTTGTAGACAATGCAGTACGTTTTCATGTTAGTAGAGTCTAGAAAGGGTGGATTTCACAAGAAGGTGTGAATTATGCGGTGGGATCAGGAGCAACGGTTCATCATTCTTTTCTCTGGAGCGTTTCTCCTCTCAAAACTCAAATAGGTTGCTTTAAAGAAATGATGTTTTCTCTTCACCTCAAAGGTTTGTTCTTTAAAAAAATAAAAAATTCAGATATGATATTTTTTCTTTCCATTTTTACTCTTTTAATTTAATTACTTTTTTATATAAAAAAAAAAATCATAAACATTGAATATTGATGAAACTTACTAAAATTATTAAAATAAAGTAAAAAATAAAAAAAAATGCAACAAATGTAAAGATTAATAACAAATTAATAATAATAAAAATAAATGATTTAGGATTAAATTCACCAATACTCCGAAAAATAAGAATGATAGGAAACAAGGAGATTTCAATTGTTTTAAATATGATGAAAATCTTCTTCAAAATAAACAATAGGAATAAAGGGGTTGATGGGGAAGATTTATTTATATATAATATGCTAGCATTCATCTTGTAGATTTGTTTGTACTTTCGTACCTTACAAAAGAGATGAAATATCAAATGAGTTCCACAGCAGTGAAACCTTTGCTACACAGTATATGTGCTTAGATTTATCATCATAACACCAAATTAAAGATCTACCCAGGATATATATATATATATATATATATATATATATTTAGGGTTTACATAAATATCGAAGAACATAGTTGATGCTTCTATGTTACTATCTGCATACGATAAGTACTC
Organism: Cynanchum wilfordii; assembly: GCA_025388415.1. Classification (NCBI taxonomy): domain Eukaryota; kingdom Viridiplantae; phylum Streptophyta; class Magnoliopsida; order Gentianales; family Apocynaceae; genus Cynanchum; species Cynanchum wilfordii. The sequence goes on from JAHSUH010000183.1 coordinate 23,732, forward strand.
TGCCTTAGATTTTGGTTTTTTAAGTGACAACCTATTTATTTTCCTTGAATTAATCTCAATCATAATCTATGCTAAAAATATAGTAACCAAAATTCACATCAGGAGCCATGGAAGATCCCTAGTTAATTGTGATGTAGTTTGTGTCCCAAAGGAGGAGGGCATGCAGACTTGACTTGATCTTGGCAATTTTTGGATTTTGAAACCATGCCCTTTTCTCTGATAAGAAAAATAGGATATTCTCTGAATTTTGATAAATTTTCCAATAAATTTTAAATCTACCCTATATTGGAAGGTGGGAAAAAAGAGTACTTTTTTTTTTTTTTAATGAATAGGAAAAAAGAGTACTTGTTTAGCTTTGTTCTTGAGATTTCTTACCATTTGAGATACATAGCTAGTGCTTGCTAGGGTTAATAGTGTTTTTAAGAATATCTTCTACCTCAGGGATTTATTTTATGGTTGGTTGTAAATGAGATTTGACTTATTGTTATAGCATGACCTTTATCTAAAGGGATATTGTAAATAAATTTTGAAATTTAGATCGATTTTTTTTTTTCTAAAAAAAAACCTTTTTCAATGAATGAAATAAAACATGTTTATGTTTTTATAATAGTTAAATATTTAGTGACCAATATATATACATATTATATGAAAAAATATTGAGGAAAAAAACATATAAAAAAAAGTTGAGGGACAAATATAAAAATGTTGGATTGAATTCAATAATATTTTGTAATATCAAAGTTGCTATTTAGACTAACAATTTTTAGTTTATTTGTTCACTTGATGAAAATTTTATAGAATTTTAGTTTAGATTGAAAGAAAGATTCTTATTTATATATATATATATATATATATATATATATATATATATATATATATATATATATTAAAGAAAACATTAAGTATCTAAGTTATAAAACTTCAAAAAGTAGGTTTAACCCTAAATAGGGTTCCATGAAACTTAACAACAATTAGTAGTAATAGACGAATAACAACAAGAGAAGAAACACACTAATTAATTTTGGTAGCTACTTTAGTTATGATAGTAAATCGTAAAAAATATCATTTGATTTTAAATCAAACAAATTATGATAATAAATCGTAAATAACTTATCATTATATAATTTAGATGAGATTGAATGATCTGAAAATATATAAAATTAAAATGAAATGGTCTGTAGTCCTTTAATAAAATTATGTTTATTCAGTAGATGTTTGGTTGAAATTTGTTAATTATTGGCTAAAATATCTATTCGAATAATCAAAATTAGATAAATAATGAATTTGTTTGAAAAAAAAAAAAGTTAAGGATTAAATTAGATAATTATCCTTTTTATTTTTTCCATTTTTATTTTTAATTTCCAATATTTTCAAACAGTTCCCTTTGATTGTGTTTCTATATCGTTTCATAATATTTTTATTATAAGAAGATGATATTGGAAACTTAACGAATCTTGTTTTAGCCACAATTAAAATGTTTGTTAGGATGAATTCTCTTGTATATATTAAAAGGAAAATAGGTACACATAAATTTGGTGTTTAGATTTGTCTACGAATTCTTATACAAATATATATGTGCATGTATGTATATACCATGAAAAACATGTTCAAAATGACCTGCCATACAAATAAGACACAAAAGGGGATGGGGGGGATATATTACAAGATTTATCATCATAGATAACAGCAAAAGATGTAAGGAAATACAGTTTAATGATAACACGAGGAAGCCGAATACATACATATATATATATAAATATCCCTCCTGGACGTAGCACTACGGCACCCTGCCATTATAATGATAAGGTGGGTATCCATAATAGGGTGGAAATCCATAATAAGGACGGCAGCTGAAGCATGTTCTGCCCAGTTGAGTTGGATCTAGATGTGCACTTCTGGCTGCAGAAAATACATATATATATATATATTATTAAATAAAGAAATCGTATACATATATATATGGATGATGAATTGATGATGCAAAAGAATTAAGACAAATTATGGGATTTGATGATCGATAATCACTGACCTGCTACAAGTATCCATGCTTCCTTGGTGCCTGGTAGCTAGAGCCGTTCGCGAACCGAGCTGTTCGCGAACAAAGCTCGTTCGTTTATTAATTGAACCGAACTCGAACAAATTTTTAGGCTCGATTAATTTTCGAGCGAACTCGAACACTGTTCGCGAAGATAATGGAGGGTTCGCGAACATATTATTAATTTTTTTAATTCTAATTCATATATATATTATTTAAATAAAAAAAGTAAAAAAAAAAAAGTGTCATAGTTCGCGAACTCGAGCTCGAACTTGAGCTTTATAAAAAAATAATCGAACGAACTTGAACAAAAGTTTTAGCTCGAATTATTAAACGAACGAGCTCGAACAGTGTTCAAACACTTAATTGAACGAGCTCAAATTTCTGATGTTCGGTTCGACTCGGCTCGTTTACAGCTCTACTGATAGCTCATCATGTTGAACTAAAATTAGTAAGAACACAAAGGAAACTACAATTCTCTTCTTACCTGCCGTGCATCTATCCATCTTCTCCAGATGGAATGATGCATTTATATATATATATATATATATAGGGATATTTTCTAACCATGCCAATATATATATATATGTATATATTAGGGAAATTAATATATGATAATTGATGTGTTTAATTATTTGGTAGATAGCTAGTTAAGTAGCTTCACAATGTGGTCTTTTCTTGACTTAATAATTTAGGGGGTCTTTGATTTTTCTAGTTTTTGGTTTCGTTTGAATGAGAGTTTACTTGACTTTTCCTGACTTAGAGGTCAGGGATTTAAAATATTTTAATTGCATTAAATGAAATTTTTCTTTATTATTTTTCGTATTAGACAATTGATATGTATTAATTGATATTATTTTTTGTTAATTATGTCTTGTCGGTTCTGCCTCTTAGTTTCATGGGTGTTCATTGAATAATGCCTTCTACTTTCATTGGGCAATATCTTTTATTATGATTCGAACTCAAATATATACAGTATTTTCTTAATTTGATTATGATTCAAACATAACGCATATAGATGCTCCTCATTTTGAATAAAAAATCAGCTTTCTTTCTGCCCGTGTGAATCTAGATATTGAACGACGTAATTTTATATGTTTAATTTCTTATTGTTTGTTAATTTTCTACATTTGCCATAACTTTTCTTTTCATATTTTTATAATCAATATTTTATAACTTATAATTATTAATTATTCTTATTAAAGAAAGTAAAAGAAAAATGATTTTTTTAAAAAAAATAGTGCATCTCTCCACTTATATAAGTTGTTTTTGTTTAACCTCTAAGTGTTCGATACTCACTTTGAGCTTTGATTAATTCAGATTCGAGTCACGTCGGAGTTGTCTATAAGAGAGTTCTTCTTAACACTTATTTTTTTATACACAAGATTCAAACTTGAAACCTTATTTAAAAAAAAGAAAGGTTCCTTTTACTTGAATGAATGTGTTTTTGGTTGCTCTTACATAATTTTTTTATTAGACCATCTAATTTCTAGAGTCCTCAGGTCTCACCCCGACTCTTACATAGTGCTTATAGCAAATGTCGAAACCTTAACGTCGTGTAATATTCACAATGCGATTTTCATTGTGTCAAGTCAAGTACTTAATTCTTACAAAAGTTGTTGTCATTTTTTCATGTCTAAAAGGAATGAATGAGGATGGGCTGTGCCCTTGCCTTGATCATGTTTCCCAACAAATGGCCCTAAAAAGTATTATTACATAAATCACAACTAAAAGTTAACAGAGTACTACTACTAAACTGATGTTTTACATTACGTACCCAATCAAATTAATGCATGCATGTGTTAATGTTTCAAAATCCCAATAATCAAGAAAAAAGCTCTATTTTAACCCGTGCTTAGCTTTTTGTCGGAAAAAAATCTTTTTTTTTTCACATTAATTTTTGTCTACAATTTATTTAATTTTATTTTTTTTGGTCATAATTTTAAATTCATGAACAAAAATTCTTGAATTTTAGAGATTAAATCATCGTTTTTTTTATTCTTTGAAAATTCAAAGAAATTCTACTTGGATTCGGTCTAGATATTTTGTTTATAATTCATTTTCTTCTAGAAAAAAATTATTATAGATTTTTCTTAATAAGAAAATTATCCAATTTAGTTAAAAAATAAGTATTTAATTATCAATA